>LQNS02277999.1:6529042-6539827 GCA_001587735.2 Parhyale hawaiensis
GCAATTCACGCGGGGCAAAATGTCCTGCTTATTCGCTAGGCCCAAGTGATCTATTTGCTGCTCGCCTGTCAACGTCTTTTTTGTTTCCAAGATGAGGACCAGAGCGGCAGCTACTGCATGGGTATGCGCAGCTGAGAGGAACCATGCATATCTTTGGAGAAATGCGATCAGAGATGAATATGATTGGGTTGGAGCGACAGGGTTGGAAAAAACCCAGGGTTTAAAAATATGAGTACCTTCGTAGTGTTTTTTAGTTTTTAGGGTTATATTACTTTTTTTGCAGGGAGAGGGTTTAAGGGGAAAAAAGCTTTCAACGGTAAATTTAACGCTCTTTCATTGTTTTACACAGTTTCAGGTGGTTAGAAAGTGCATATTCCTCCAACTACTCCTTGATAATCATCTACTGGTAGCAATGCATGACAGAAAATATTCGTAGGTTATCTCAGTTGATGCCTGGCTAATAAATGATAATTTGTAGTTCATCTTTCATATTGACCATTTTCCTACATTTTACTTTTTTAAGCCTGATGTGAGACCCAGTCTAAGTGCAGAAAATCTATAGCGTGTACAAAAATTAGGTATGCAAGAACTGAAGCTATTGTAAAAAGTTCAGAAAAATGTAGAAAATGGAAACCAGTCGGCTTATACAGGGTGTGAGATAAAATTTGTCAGGTTCAAACCATGAAAAGGTAAGTAGATGAAGCCAATGTGAGCACTCTGTAAGAATAACGAAAGGGCAATATTTTGAACAAAATTCAAGTTAAAACTTGAGTATTTGGCTGCCCCTCGTTGCATTTGTGTTCTGTTCAGTATTATAGTAAAATGTAACATGGAAACATGATTATTCAACAAAATTTATGACAAGTCAGTATCAACAAAATGTCAATCTTCTTTGTTACTGCAAAACGTTTTTTGCCAAATGAGCTATCTCATTGATTTGACATATATGCATAGAAGCAAATATCACGCATCTACAGATGTCCCTTGCTATTTTATTTCAGTCTCTGTAAGTATTGCTGTTTTCTTGGGGCGACACAGCAAGTCATATTTTACTGACGCGCTACATCACTTTACATGTTAATCAGCAGGCACTGCTCTCAAGGATAAAAAAAAATATTTTGAAAACCAAGGAAGTTGCAAGTGTTTGGCTTGGTGAGGGACGGATTTTTACTATTTATCATGCGCGAACAAAGCCAAGGAGGTGATCATGTTTTCATCCTATGTGTTTGTATTTGTTTGTATGAATGTATATCTTTCCACTCAAAAGTTGCCAGAAGTTATTGAACCATCACAACAATCTCTGGGAGCTAAATAAAGTGGGTTGACCTAGATGTGAAAAATGTCAAAAATGCTGATGTCCTTGCGCCGTGTGGGCTATGGCTTGCCACGATGGTGCGCAATGGGTTATGATTGTTGTTCACGGAGTATGGTTCCCGCTGTCAGACGTTTGGCAGTACTCAAGGGTAAGGAAACACTGAGGGATACTTAAGGAAGTTCACTATTGAATATGTAAGGATACACCGTCACTGGTATGGGTATTATACAGCTGGCTTGCTAGTTGGTTGTCGCCAGAGATCGCATGACGGTATTGACTGAGTCTGCTTGGTGCGTCCTCTATTTATACCTTAGGCGACCTAGGTGGGGCTCTCTCTGATGACAACTGCGAGAGGTTATGCGCATCTCAAGATGTTGAATATATTGACGAACCTGGCGCCCTAACACAGACTCCAAAGTTCAAGCCTCCACACTATTGCGGGTGATAATCTTTGCCACGAGAAATTCTTGTTCTCTCTACTGTTAACATTGAGGCTGCCATCTCTTGTGTAACACCCTGGGCAGTGTATAATGGTTGACACTTTTACCACTTTCAAGCCCAACTGATCTACCGTAAAATTAAAAGGGAATACTTGTAGTTCATCTTTACTACTGCATTTTAATAGAGATTGATTTGTACCCATTTCAGTTCTCATGTATGTGGTTACAATAAGATGAGAAAGCAGTTGCAAAGATAGTCTTTCATACAGTTATCTCATTCTTGGGCTCCAAATCTGCCACAAAAATTAATTAGTTTATTAATTCATTCAACAAAAAATCACTGAAGAAGATTAAGCCTGCTACACGAGAGAGTGATTTTCAAAACGCTTCACATTCGATAGAGACTATAGTCTCATTGACTAAATGCAATTCGAATTATTAAACATTTGTTTATAATTTATTTATTATGAACTTCAACTTATTTAGAAATCAAAGAGCGAGTGAGCCTGTACAATCAGTATTTGCTTAAGTAGAAAAACCATCTTTGACAGTGCATCACTTGGCGTGACTTTGGCGAGCTGAAGAAAGTCTGTGAAGTTTGTCCCAATCAGCATTTCTGGGTTACCGGTGCTACACCGGTGACCCAGCCAATCACAACTCGTGTCGTAATCATAGCTCAAATGACGATTGCGACACGGGTTACCGTGACGCAAGTCGCCGCTCAAAAACATGATTACAAATAAAGGAAATAAAAAAATTATGCAAATCAGTAACGAGTAACAACCGCAGCCTTAGAGTAAGCAAAGAAGTTTATTTGTTTTAAGCTTACGTGGACAAAATTACAATAAACACTGATATTCATTATTCTTAAGCTTCCAGCGCTCATCGATAGATGACAGGGTGCGGTAGCCCGGTTTTGGCGTGATGGCGACACACCTCAGGAATTACCAACCGCTACTCTGAGCGACGTTAATATGAGCAATAGTTCAAGTCTTCTGTCTAAAGAAATGTAATCATGAACAACCAACTTTGCTAACTAATAAGCTATTGTACAAAAGAACTCTTGGAGGTTGGGGTCAGCGAAGATTTAATAAAGGGCCACATAATTTTCATTTTGTTATTTGAGCTATAAACTAGAAATGACTTCACCGTCCACGTGAAATCTGACATTTTCTAAAGGTTTCCTTTAAGCTAATTTAGATACGCAAGTCTTAAATCTTTTCTAATATTGAGATTTCAATTATTGGCAAACATAAATACAGATGTAAGAAGTGTGTTCACCACTCCAAGAACCGCTAGGACATCATTCTGCTTAATTTGGCCTTAGATAACAATTGTTGAAGCTGTATATACCAAAATTGTTATAATCACCATGATGATTACCTAGGTAACTAATTATTCGATCGGGCTGTCCACTAATAGTGTGCTTTGACTATTCTGGTTTTAGCTAATAAATACATTTCTTACATTAGTCTGAAGTTATCAATTTTATTAATAACTGAGCTAATTAATAAGGCCCTCCAACATTACACTGAAGAGTAAAAAGATCAGCTTCTGAACATATTTTTGAAGTGTGCTAGCAAGAATAATCCCATGAATGAATCCTTCATTTTTCAACTGTTTTTCACATGTATCCAGATTTTATTTGCTCAAAAAAAAAAATTCGCTTAAAAAAACAATACCAGTTGGTTTTCTTTAGGTGGGTTTTTATGTTTTTAAAGCAATTTTTAATGTCAATCCTGAGAAGCGATGACTAAATTAGATAGGGGCAGTAGACGAACCAATGAGCCCATTCCCAAATAGACACCAGAACTTACGCCCCGGCCCTCTATGAGCTATTGCCATTACATTAGGAGGATATAGAGGACTGGGGAAAAGAGAAGAGAAAAAAGAAAAAAAAAGGGGGAGAAGAATCTCAGCCGAAGAGATGATCATGAATGCACGCAAGCAGGATCGATAGCCGCTGATATGCGAAGATGTCAAATTATGTAGTTGGAGCGGAAGTGAGAAGAAGACGGATTAAGATGGCCTCGGAAGCTTTGGGCGTTAATAACTTGCAACTCTTGGAGGAGGGGTTCTTAACTGAGGAGGATATCTCTCTCAATGTATGTCAAGACGATTTTTAAATGAGTTGACTGATTCAGCACCAACAACGTCGGATGGGAGCCTATTCCAAATGCTGACTGTGAAATAGGGAAAGAATTGCTGACTAAAGGTTGTTCTTCGAGCTTTATGCTTGAGTTTTGGACCGTTGTTTCGCAAGCGAACATTAATTAAGGTCTCTTTCAAAGAGTCCAGTTGTAGGTACGTCGTTGAAGCCGTTCAAGTACTTGAATGTTTCTATTAGTTCCCCCTGAGTCGTCTTTGCTCGAGAGAGATCAGACCTACTTCTTTTACGCAACGTTTATAAGACTTGTTTCTCAGCTGAGGTATCAATTTCATTGCTCTGCGTAGGACTCTTTCCATGTTATCGATATCTTTACACAGATGTGGCGACCAGAATTGAACAGCTTATTCTAAGTGTGGCCGCACTAACGCCTTGTACAAGGGAACGATGATATCCCTGGACTTGTATGCAAGGTTTCTGGAGATGAATCCCAGTACTCTGCTTGCCATTTTCACATTCTTGTCAACTTGCTAACTGTGTTGTAGTTAAATTGTAATAGTGATTCCCAAGGCACGTTGTTTGGGTGACAGCAGCCAATTCCGTCCCGTTCGTTTTCAATGGAGTTGAAGCGTTCACCAACCCTACATGCATTACTGAGCATTTGTCGACATTAAAGCTCATCTGGCATGTTGCGCTCCATTCCATGAGGTGGTCAAGGTCTTGTTGGAGCTCGGCTCTTTTCGTGGCAGGATGACACAGTTTAGTATCATCCACAAATGTACTGATTTTACTTCGGATGTTAAGATTGAGAACTTTGATGTAAATTGAGAACAGAAGTGGGCCAAGCACGCTACCTTGAAGAACTCTTGATGATATGTACCAGGATTTAGTCGCTCCTCTCTCCTTCAAGCTTCACTCGATACTGCCGAACCCGTAAGTCATACCTCGATCCATCGTAAAGAGTCACCTTGGATGCCATGGGCGTCTAAGTTTTTCATTAGCCGGTGATGGAGGACTTTATCAAGAGCCTTTGGAAGTCTAGATACACAAGGTTTAGACCCATCTCATGATTTTTAATATCTGTAATTTTTTAGAAAAAGTCCAGTAAGTTTTTAAGCAGCTTCTTCCATTTTGAAAGCCATGCTAAGTTTCGGATATGAGCTGAAGCATCCTCAGGTGATCAGTGATGCGCTTTTTCAAGAGGCGTTTGACGGCTTTGCTGACGACCGATGTAAGACTGATTGGTCGATAGTTGCTGGGGCTTGTCTTATCCCCCTTCTTATGTATCGGTATCACACTAGCTAGTTTCCAATCCTGCGGAACTTCTCCCGTTCTTAGAGACCGATTAAATATTTCGAGTAGTGGCTTCAACATGACAGGGGAGTACATGGGGAGTAAGATTATCTGGGCCAGTGGAATTGTACACATTTAGGTGGGTCACTTCTTGAAGGATCTCGACCTCCGTGAAAACACACGTGTTTATTGGCGCAACTTGCATCGGTGCTGGTTCAGGAATATTCGTAACATATTCAGTAGTAAATACAGAGGTGAATTAGTCGTTCAGAATTGTGGCTTTGTCTGTTAGTTCATTGGCGATTTCACTGTCAGGTCGCATGAGAGGACCCATTTTTTTTAGTCTTCTTTTATTCGCATATTTATAGAATGCTTTTGGGTTGCGTTTTGCCACAGCGGCTACGGAAAATTCCTTTTCTCTTTTTTGTGGTCCTGACTATTTTCTTAACATCCCGACATGCCCTTATGTGACTGGACCTGTTCTCCTCTGTTGGATTACGCTTCCAGGCTTTGTAACGCACTTGTCGCCTGGCAATGCAGCGTATGACGGTTCGATTCATCCAGAGGGGATCATTACTGATACGAACTCGTTTATTTGGGATGTATCGTTCAGCTGCTCTCAGGATGTTCGTCTTCAAAATATGTGAGCATTGTTCAACACTGGCATCTCTCATCGGGGTTTCTAAGTCAGTTGTTCCTATTTGAGTTGCCATTCTCTGAAAATTCGCTCGTCGATAGTCTGGCAGCTTGAGATGAATCGCATTAGTGTTGAATTCATTGCCAGTTTTGAGCACAAATTCAATCATGTTGTGGTCTCCAAGCCGGTCTAGGATGGCTAGGTCAACAATTTCACAATCAGGAGTGGAGAATACCAGATCTACATAGAATATTACCGTATCTCGTGGGTTCATTGACGTGCTGGACCATGGTGGAGGGTGGCTGAGGAGCTAGAGCAATTTGCTGCCTGGGGCTGGGCTGTACAAGGTACTCCAATCATTATGGGGCAGGTTGAAGTCGCCCATTAGAATTGTTTCATTCGGAGTATTCAGCGCATTTTCGATCTTGTTGTAAAGTGCTGCATCAGTTTCAGCGGTACTGCGAGGGCTCCTACAGGCGAGCATAATATTTAACGACTGTGTGAATGCCGAGACGAGCATGGGTAGTAATAAATTCATATTCTTTAGTTGCTTTCTAACCTTAAGAGAGGGGATTAAGGTGTTCCTTGATATATATGGTTGAACCCCCTCCTCTGCCAGTTTCTGTAGATCGGTCTATGTTGAACAGTTTGTAGCCTTTCAATGCAACGTAAGCTAGATCAAAATAGCTGTTGTAATTAATTATAGTTAGGCAGTGTAAAGAAGAAGCGATAGAGGACACGCACAGAAAATATACATTAACTGAAATGAAAGCTTATGAATAACTGCTCAGTTTCTAAAAGGAAAATCAAGTATTGGCCACAACGTTGCGGACACTAAGACAGCGAGTGGCATAAATAAGCGAAAACTAAACATACCAGAATTGAATTTTGACACAACCGAAATAAACGGAAAGACAATTCAAAAACTGCTAAAAAAAAGTTCAATTACAGGTCATTAACATAACATAAAGCCTTGCATAGAGCGTTATACTCTCTAAACACAAGCGAGAAATATTATGTGAACAGAGTTCTAAGCACAACGTCGCTGGAAGCAGATTCGCAGTTGCTCTTTACTACCAAGCGCGCACAGTAACGATAGATGCAGATCCCCGCACTTTTCAAATCCATAGCATATCGGTACCTGTACTTTCTCACTGAATCTGCGCACAGAGCGTTGCTGGAAATTTACGTCACGCTACTGCAACTTCCTTTTTGGTGCTCTTACCGTACTGGAAGTTGGTTCGTACTTTATCAAAAATAATATTTTCTATTTCTGTGTGCATGTAGCCCTCCTGGAAGTGTATCGGACGATTATGGAACGAAAACAGGCTTACCGCTGACCCCAATGCGTTCACTGGTAGTGCCCAAATAGACTCCACGCGAGTGCCCAAACGAGCTGTCAGTGTATCGAGCGATTTCATAGCCAAAATATACCGGTACTCCACAAAATGATTCTCCACGAGCTGATAGTGCATCGTACAGTTGCAGAACCCAAGCAAACCTACTTCATCGCTCAGTCTTCAACATGTTAGAAGTGGACCGCACATTTTCATAACCTAAGCATATCTTCGTTTAGTGAATCCCTAACGTGTTGGAAGTGACGCACACAGTTTCAGAAACTACGCGTATGCTTTTGGTGTGTCCCGAATCTACTTGAAGTGGATCGCACATTTTAAAAATGTATTCATATTCTCTCGGTGAGTTACCGAAATGAACTGGACGTCTATTAGAGCACTTTCAGGAAGCGTCCACTCTTCCCTGAACGCGGCGCATCTCACGGCGAGGAAGAGTAGCAAGCAAAGTTGGTGGACGAGCGACAGCTGCGAGGGCGCGAGTTCCACACGGCCGATTTATTTCCAAGCAAGTGAAATACGGGCGCAGCTACACGGTCATGAACGGATCACCTGGCGCTTTTGGCAGCGCTCCAGTATGGGGGCTACCTGCTCCAATTTATTAGTCAGCTAACAAGAGACTCGGACAGTGTAATACACAACCGCACAAGCCATACGTCGTTTCTAAGAGGCAAACAACTAAGAAACGGGGGAATGTTTGCTTCAGTCCGAGTCGCTGTCTATTTACATCACACACTGTGTTCGGACCTAGTGAAGGCTGATTCAGCATATTTGACGTTCATAAGAAAGCTTGTAGTATTTAAAAGGAAAACTAACTTTATTTATTAGACCTAATTATATTTATTAGACCCAATTTCCGATGATGTAGTAAAAAAAGTTTTAAAGAATATGTCTTGCAATTGTATTAGCCTTTGTTTTATGTTTGCCCAAAAATTATGCTTAACTGCTAGTAGCTATGCAAATACATCATTGTAATTGTTTCTTACTCGTGTACAAAACGATGTTTGTTTCGTATCAATGTATCTGTGGGTAATACACATATCAAACCTAACCGCAATCGTACTTCTTTAACGGCGGTTAAAAGTATGTTATTGCAACGAGATATTAAATTTCAATAACATTTCCCCGTCATACAGCCAAACTAAGATCATTGCATCACTTTTGGCTACAAAGTACGGAGTGTGTAAATATAGTAACGACACTGATGTCGTACAATATTTCTGCGCCATAGAAATTACAATTTTCCTTAAGATCAGTTGCAAAAAATTACGAGAAATTGCGATTCAACAAGCAGTTACTTTGGGAAGCCACACGGTGCTGGAGACGGTTTTTCAACACTTCGTAGGAGCACTGGAACCCAGATCATGAAATCACTTTCAGCGGTCGACTGCAACGTTTTCAATATCCTCCAGTGTCCAAAATGGTGTCTTTTTGCGGTCAATTGTTAACCTAGGAAAAAGAGAAACTTTGGAAATGTCAAGTCCCGCGAACGATGCAGTCGAGGAGCCACAGGAATTTTTACTATTTGGCAAGAACTCGTTAAATGAAATTACATAGTGGCAATGCGCGCTTTGTCGTGATGCAGCATCCTGATGTTCTTGACGCTCGCTCTCACATGGACGACTCTTTACCAAGTCTTTCAAGAACTTCTCGGTTTTGTGTTCTAAACTCAATTCGCCGACCATTCATGTCGATCGCAATGGCCGCATTTTCATCTGTTCTTGTAGCCTTAGGTCATCCTTCACGAAGTTAGTTTTCAATCAAGTCTCACCCTTAAACCCCTCAGAAAATCCAGACAATTTACATAAAACACTGGCTCCATAGGCCTGTTCAAGCATATTAAAATTTCAGCGGCACTGTGACAGAGTCTAAAACTAAACAAACAATATAGCACACGCTTGATTGAAATTGTCCATTATATTGAAAACACAGTAGAAAAAACTGGCTCATAAAAACCAATAGCTATTGACCAACTGTTAACTCTATACCATCTTCAAACTCACAATGACGGCGCATCCCATGTTGGCCTGTGTCCCATCCAAACGGCAAGTCATTCGCGTAGCCAGATCTAATGCCCCTTCACCAGTCTCAAATGCTTAGTATTACACATCTCGTACGTGGCCAAACTTGATACAATTACTTATAACGTATGAGTAAATTAAGAACAACGGTATTTAATGTGGGAACTTCTACCCTCAAATACATTTCGTATATATAGCTTCGCAATGAATTACGCACAAATTTTCCGGCACAGCGAAATTTTTTTTGTTATGTCTTAATAAAAATGGAACATTTACCAAAACTAGCGTAGCTATTTTGACAGTGCCTGGGACTCCTTTCTAAGTATTGTCTTCTACATACATCATCCCTAACACATTTGTAATCGACTCGTGCGAGTCGAGGCCTAAGCAAGCAAATTCACAGCATTTATTTTGCGGTATCTGGAAAACATACCTTCCTGTAAGTTTTTACAGTCCGGGCGTAACCGATGACGGCCAATATAAATATGCAGTTCATGAAAGAATAGCATCTATTTTGTAGTCTTGCTCTTACAACACGGATCAGTACTGGATTAGTGGATTCCTAATAATTGTCCCATTTGCAGGCATTGAATGACTCCCTGAACCAGTTTCCTATTTTATTCTTAGCTCCTGAAATTGTGATAAAATCGTTAGCAATGCATTTTAATTGATTAAGGAAGCGTCCCTTGCGTCGTTTGCCAGATCTGCTATCTGAAGTTTCTGACAGCGTCTATAAATTCTTTCAAAACAAAGATAAAAGTTTGAAACATTAAGTCTATACACGGGCAAAGCAAAATCCAAACCTAGCATTAACAGTCTGCGTTCATCTCCAGTAAGTATTCGATTTGAAAAGTTATGAATTACCTTGTTTGCATCTAAATTAGTAGATAGTTTACCAATGCCTAGCCTATGGAGCTTCCGTAGATGAGTTGCTTTCACTTGCGCCACTTGCTGTTGTTGTTTTCGTTGTAACCATAATTTTAGGCATGAAAAATCCAGCCTGCTTACAGTTTGTCTCAGACGATCTTCTTGGCGGCGTAGGTCTTCTTCTTTCCCGGAGAGCTCCTTTCGTTTCTTGCTAATCTCCAGTTCCAGAAATCGCCTCTGCCAGGACTTGCACATAGAAGATGGCTCCAACGATCGCCGATAAAGCTTAAACTTCAAAAATTTCGGTATAGTGTCGTAGGATAAGCAGGACTTTAGGAATTCCAGATCACACTGTACTTTATCACGTTTTCTCCATAGCTTCTATCTAAACTCATTCAAACCTGGTACTCAATAGCGAGCTCGCAATTTCAAAGATATTGATTGATTTTTAGGGAATCTCAATCGTAATATAAAAAGGAGAACCAAGCTATATATATAAAACATGTTTACTGATTAAAAGCAAACGTTGCGGATTAAAATAAATCCATCTTCATTGCTGAAATGTCAAGAGAAAACATCAAATATAAATTCTGAAAATCAAATTGAAAATCAAATTCAGCCATCCGTTGCCATAGTTTAAATGAAAATCATCCAATTAAGTGCAATAATTTTTCTGTAATAGGAAGTACAAACGATGTGCAAGATCTTAGGCTATTAGAATCTATTTTTATTCATACGGACAAACCAAATCTT
>LQNS02277999.1:6543361-6558762 GCA_001587735.2 Parhyale hawaiensis
TATCATTGCCCCGCATCAAGTATCAGGTAAGGTATAGATTTGTACACTGTGCCGAGCCAAGGTGATGACATTTTCGTGTTTTTTTTTTTTTTTTTTTTTTTTGACAAAGTGAATTCAAAAATAGGAAAGTTCTGGGACTCTAAACAATCCCGGCACTACAGCACTTTATCCTTGAAGCGTCAAACACAGTTGGTATAGCGAAAAAGACGATTAGGTGCTGTTTTTCATGCCTTTAACGAATAGTTGGCAGTTGAGGCGAGAGTAAAAACATTCGTTCGGGAAGCAAACTTGACTCAATACGGAAAGTCTTCCAGAAGACAACACTGTTTATGTCTGGGGAAAACTGCTAATTCTGTTATACACAGCTTAATGATTAACTTCCGGAAATATAAGTTCCAGCAATTCTCAAACTCACATGTTTCAGCTGCAGGCAAAGCACATAGCAACACAAAGCGCATAATAATCATACCAACAAATATCGCGTGTCCAACCAGCATAAAATGGACGCAAGGAATAAAAACACGTAAAACCATCGCTGGGCTTAGGATATCTAGCAGGAAAAGTGTAGCACCTGTAGCATACAGAGCACTGATTACGGCGAGTTTTTCAGTAGCGGACAAAAGTGCAGAGAAGATAATGCCGCGAGTCGTCCCTCGCGAAAATAACACCAGAAAAGTGACTGCTTTTTAGAAGCAAAATTGAGTAAGTCAGACGCGGCTGTAGCAAGAAGACGCGGGGTTTTGACATTTTAAGATTAAAAATTATAGTAAGATATACTACTGCATAACGCAAGTGTATTAATATTAGGAAACGTGTACGACTAAGATGCACGCGCAGAAAGTGGTGGAAATTCACAGGCAGGACTTTTCGTAGGATAAATATGGTGGCTTACAAACTAAACTGCTCCAAGAGGTAATTTAGCCAAGCGGACTTGAGCAGGGAAACGAAGAGCTCAAATGCAGTTTAAATCGAATATAATTTGACAAAAATAAAAACTTTCGATACTCGAAGCTCGGTACAAAAAATAACAATGTCATCACAGGCCTAATTGCTGCAGTTGCACCAAGTGTTCCAAGAAATTTTTCAACTCACTTGAGAAATTAAAATTAAGGGCATTATATTCCCCAGCCCAAAAAAAAAGTCGGTAGAAAAAAAGGAAAATTTTGCATAGCTGAAGACTTGTTTAGAGTGTGGAACTTTGATGTGCAATAAGGCAATCACTCTTTGGAATTTCCCACAGGATAAAGGTATTTCAAAATCGACAATGGAGCTTAAAGCTGTCATATTTTCCATATTACCACTGATTTTACGTATCAGCTACTGGAACTAGACACTCAGTTATTTTTTTGCGCACCCATGAGCCACAAACAATTCACCCTCGAGTGAGTTTTTTTCTATGCATCAGAAATCGAGTCACGCTCGTAGTCGTCGGTGAGTCTGTAAAAGGAGTGTCTTGGAAAAAAGGGTGCTGTGCATGGGTATCCAATCCATGCCATATAACATACACTTCGCTATTGTCTCCGTATGGTAACATGTACCTGACACTCTCAATGAGGCAAAATACGTAGCCGGGACACACTATGGGGCACAAAGCGAGCAGGTAGAACTGTTCCACTCGGAAGCACTTTTTTTAATTGAAAGCCAATGTCAGAAGTAAACAATTACTACCAAAAAAGAAAGTTACAGCAACAAGAATCGTTTATAGAAGAATGTGGCCGTGTCTGGTATATTTTGAAGAGTAGCTCCTGTATAAAGGAAAACAGAAAAATAATTACTTACCGTGGAATTTCCACGGGTCTTGAAACAGTGTTTACAAAAAACTAAATACACAGATATAAAAACACTGGAAATCCACAATATACCGGTTTCTTGGTTGCTTGATTGCTCCCTCTCTTGGTTGGTTAGTAGGTCCGTCTCTCTATCACGATTTTATGAATATAGATGGAGAAAATTCATCTTCAATCGAATAAATACATGAGGTGGCAGGAAATCACAGTTAAGTTACTATATAGCTAATATTGCTTCTGGAATATGCTCGAGCAACTGCTATTATTGAAGCCCGTATCCTTTAGAAAACTCTTTAGATACCATTTGATATCCTTTTTCCAAACGTACTCATCTTGGACGGCATTTTCGTCCTCGTCGCGCATTATCCATTTGGCCTATTTTCCTTAGCCAAATTTCTTCATGGCATTGAAATTTCACGCTTAGCAAAAGCATTTTCAATTCTTATTGCCAACAAATTTCGATTCTGTTTCAGCATCTTTCCATAGAACTATATATCCTTGGTGTTGCTTGACTTTCCAGCATTTCAAAACTAACGTTCACGCTTTGTCTGGCAAAAGAGAATTTGCTCTCGCAAACTTATGACGGCACAAACTTCCATTGACTTGATGGAAAATCATAAAGCCTACAGGTATGAGGCCTATTTTGTAGCAATACCCGTGCCACTAACAATAAAAAGTCTCATTATAAAATTATTGCCGACATTTTTTACGGCCGGATACTCTCGTATGTACAATTTATTAAATGAAACTTATATGTAAGCTATGAGAAACAGAAACTAGGAAAGGCGATATGTATGGATGAAGAACAATGCGAGAAGAACATTGGAAGATGAGACCGAACGCGCGCATTAGAGGGGAGAAAGTAATGAAACTCCTGCCATAGAAATCGACTGGAATTAATGAGAGCGATTACTTGCTGCCATAATTGCAGTTTTTCTTTGCAGTATCTCCAGAACTTATCATGATAGAAATACCGTACGACACGGTTGATGGTGAAACAGTTGCGCGATCAATGGGTGAAATCCGAGAGTGAAGATACAACTTTAGGGTTAAAAACTATTTGTTACTGGTGATACATATTTTTCGAATTTTGTAGAGTAAGGAAATTAAAAACAAATATTTCATGTCTGGGATGATAGAAAAAATGAAATTAAACATTCAGCAACCATACTCAAGAACGTTGACTACATAACGAAAGAAATTCATCAAACACTCTAAAGTACATTGCTGTAAATTATCTTTGGAAACATAGGTAAAGGGAAGAGCCTATAAACTTTAAACTATGGCCTACAAACTATAAACCTATGATCCTGTGTGTTAGCCTGTTCGAACCTCCACAGTTGATTTGTAGTGGTTAGGTTAGACAACGTGCCTCTGGATTGACGGCGTGCGTTACGTTAGACGAGACGTGTTTATGTAGACGGACGGGGTGCTTTACGTTAGACGGACTGCGTTAAATTAGACAGCAGGCGTCAGGGTTAAGAGACGCGAGCTAGTTCACATAAGCTCAAACTTAGTTGGGTTATTATAAACAAGACACATTTTCGAAAGTAAAAATAATACTTAACAGCGCAATCTCAACAGGTCTCTCGCTAGTCGCTATCATGTTTGTACGCTAGCCTTTTAACATCAAATGGGGTACCACAGAAAAGTTTCTCTTTGCAAACAAGTTATTATTCTAAAGACTTGACTAATCGTTTGCATGCTTCACTGTAGCTCGAGACAATCCTTATCATCGAACACTTTCAATAATTTAATACTCGATGTTGCAACAACAACTCGTTGCAACAACTCGATGTTGCAACGATGTTACAAGAACAACAACCCAGAATTCGGCGCCGCCCCCGCAGTAAAAATCATAATTCAAGTTCTGTGTCGGCCAACAATTCTGTTAAGCAATAATAATGAAGGAATAACTGGAAAATGAGTAAGAAGATGAGCTCCATCCTGCGAGCGCGCAAGTCACCGATACATTCTGGCAACTTGGATGCAAGACGAGGACTCGATATAGACACGCGCCTCGGACACCTGACGCAAGGCAATATAGGTCGGTAAGGGCCAAATTACGGAGCAATGGAGTCCATAATAACACATTAGTACGAGCAATATTTTGGGGCTCATATTTACAGGCCTGCGCGAAACGCCAATCACNATACAGACACGCGCCTCCGACATCTGACGCAAGGCAATATAGGTCGGTAAGGGCCAAATTACGGAGCAATGGAGTCCATAATAACACATTAGTACGAGCAATATTTTGGGGCTCATATTTACAGGCCTGCGCGAAACGCCAATCACGTCCATGATTGGCTCCTCTCATCGTGGTCCCAGGCTGCGTCAGCTCGGCTCCTGCCAGAAATACGAGAAGCAAGTAACTGGCCCGTGATCGGGAGACCAAGCGGTGCAGCTAAATGAACTATAGATGTTTCATTATATACAATATGATTTACCTGTGATTCTGATTCCATATAATTTGTCTTGCAAAAGCACCGATGTAATTTGTAACAGTGTTACCAGGAGTACAAAACAGCAACTCGTGGTTTTTGGCTAACCAGGAGAAGGATGTATGCAGTCGACTTCGCTCAACAAGTCCGCCGGTTAAAAGAACCAGCAGCAGAAAGCGAAAGATTCTGCTGGAACTGAATTGCTACGTACTACACACAAAGTAGTTTTGTTTATTGTGATCAACGTTCTATTTATACGTTCCAATTCATTATCATTAGTTTGCTCAAGATCAATGTATAAAACATTCAAAATAAAATCACTTTTAAGGTGAGCTAAACTATTTTAAATTAAAAGATTTAAAGACACTTATAAGTTAAAATAGGCCAGTTCATATTTATATTTTTTAGAATGTTACTCTTTCCAATAGATGGCTTGGCATCGACTCTATTTCACCAAGTCACTCCGACTTCGGAAAATGCGTGTTTGCCTTGGTAGTGCTGGTAAAAAATAATTTTATTTCTTAATTTATCATAAAAAGAAAATAGTAACATGTACTAAAAAGGTGTGCTTATTAGACTTTTACTTAGCAGATTACCCCACACTTCTCTAAAGCTGCTAACTTCGCTCTTTACAGCCAGCCGGTTACTTAATTAAAGCGGTCGAACAAGCAGGTCTCGATGTGGACACATTAGGTGGAATCTACTACATTAACAACTTCCATGCTTCCGTCATGGCCGCAGAAGGACAGTGCGAGAATACCACAAGACCTCGACCACACTACCTCAGAAATTAATGTGTTCCCATTGTTGCATTTCCGCAAACCACTGCGACTGTCGCTCGGTCTATCACAGCAGGGTGCGTTTTCGCACATCTCCCAAGTTGCTGTTTGGGCTACGAAAAAAGCCACGTTCACCACTTCACACATGGCTTTAGATCCTCGTAAGAAGAACAAAGCGTCCTGTCCTATTGTTTGTCACTTCGTTGCACGCAATAAACAAAATATGCACAGCTTTCTCAGTCCTAATTCACGGTAAATTTTATGAAACATCCGAAGCGTGAGATACAAGACTTGCTCAAGCCCCATCCACACTACCTCAAGTTTTGCAACATTCAACTGCGCAATTTCGCTGACCGGAGCGAAGGTCACACGACAGCGTGTAGGTATACAGGTAGTACGTGTACGGCGTTCGATCGGTGCATATGTTGAGGACTTCGTGACCGACACGCCTAGCTGTAGACAGCGAAGTTGTAGTTCTTGACACTACTAACCGCGTCTTTTATGCATAAGATCGATGAAATCATGCATGTGAAACTACCGTTACTGCAGAAATTATTTTCCCATACTGTCCAGCAAAACGCGGACTGTCTTCTGATTTAACGGTGTAAAATTTTTGTATTTCTTTTTTGTAGCCACGTAGTCATGTTCACGAGGGCACAGCAAAATGTTTGGAAGATTAACTTGGAAGACCGTCCAGTGAATCGGCCTAGGGCTCACTCGACAGTTTTCAGTTTCACGTACGCAGTGACTAATGTTCGAACGTTGTATTTGTCCATTCAAAAACAACTCCGCACCCATTAAAGAGTTGTTAAAATATGAGCCGGTAGCGTCACTAGGGAAGTTTCGGATATTTAACTAAAAAAAAAAGGATGGGTAGTTTGCTACTATTTGGAAGACAACAACACAAAAGGACGCTTTGTTCTGTGTCAGAAGAACAAAAGACTATAGAGTGACTCTGAGCTCAGCTTAACTATTTGCAACCTGAATCGTGCGATAAGAAGATCCGGTGTCTTGGATGCGTGTAAAATAGCACGAAGTTGCGATATAAAGAGAGAAATTAGCAGCGACTAAGGAAAACGCAGCAGTGCGGACACACTTCTGAATTAGTGTGGATCGGGCTTCAGGAAACTGCATGGCTTAACGGTTAACATACTGGAAACTCTCTTTTCTTGACTACTGTTCACTGTTCAGCTTCACACTAGCCACCTTGAAAAAAAAATAGCTGTCAGCACTCTTGAACACACGCAGGCTCCGCTTTGGGTAGAAGACACGTGAAGATGCCAAGCATACTTGGATACTAACCCAAGCCCTCACTGCACTGTGCATCTGAGAAAAAAAATGAAGCAGAAAATGAAGCGAAACGGGTACGAATACCCGAAAACCAAACAAGAAATACGACACGGTAAACTTTGAAAGAAGCGGCACTCTAACACTTCAACATTATGGAGAGATACAGAATAAGCATACAAATCCCATCTTTCAAAGTCTGCCGTAGGCAACATAGCGCTACAGATGAATGAAAACTTGTCTTACAACCAATCGTACCTAAATTTTACAGAAACCAGAAGATAAGATCTGAGAAGGCCTTTTTTATTGGACTTGACACTCTGGAGCTGCCATAGTACGGCTAAATCTGAAAATGCGAAATCGCATGGGCTCTTTACTTCATCTGTCCATCAGGAACGCCCGGCACAGTTGCAGTCGTCAAGACAGTGCTTCGGCGACTGTAAAAATTGCAGGGAGATGCAACTGACCCCCCTGTCTCGACTAAACATGAAGGCCACTTCACACGTTAGTTCTGTGCGCTACGTTCGTTCGTTCGTCCGTCCATACATCAAACAGACCGAATGGATTACAGTGTCGGTTTGAACAGCAGATGAGCGGGCAGCTTTGGGAGCAGTTATGCACTGAAGCTTCGAAAGAAAGAAAAATCCGCAACTTCACCAGCGACGCTTGCCAAGCCCACAGACATGAGGGCGTTCACTTCAGCAAATTGTGTGGCACGCACACTGTGTTGTTTGTAAGGACACGAAGCAGCGTTCTGACGTACTGAAGTCGATATGAAAGTAGTGAAACACACAGAAAAGTGGACCAGCCTTTACACGCACAACTGTATAGGACTCCAATATCCGTAACATTAGTGCAATAGATAAGATTAGATAGGCGGCAGTAGACGAACCAAGAGGCCCATTCCCAAAGAGACACCGGGACTAACACCCCGGCCTCTTTGAGCTATTGCCACGTAGTGGACCCTCCCTTAAATTTACAATGCACTCCAGAGTAGCAAGTTGATGGATTTTGGCAATCGCAACATACCTGGAGAGGTGCTGAACTTTTCCCACAGCCAAAAGCGCATTGTTCAAATTGTGAGGTAAAACTCGAATTGTGAATTCTAACAAACATATTAGAAATAGAACAGGATGCACGTATAACTATCTACTGCGTGCTCGCTCAGCGAGCGTACATGTATGTGGGGTGTATGCAGTGGGGAGGCTGCAGCTATGAATTTAACAACAACAATTTCACTTCGAGTATCAATGAGAGCAGAGTGATCAAAAACCCTTCTCCGGATTGCACGGCCAGCGGAACCTGTAAACGAGAAGTCTTTACATGGTAAATAAAGTTTATGTGAGACCTGTCAGTTGAATGAGATTTTTAATCAGTACGCCTCAACATAGGAGATAATGGACGCGACAATATAGGCCCCTGCTCTATAGAAAAATACAAAGTCACTGAAATGCCTAACGTATGCAGTATAATAATTACTACCATTTTCCAACTTCACATAAGTCGGAAGAGCTAATTAAAGATTACTCCGTAACTGCAAGACGATTCCTCAAAGTAATCTGATTTCTTGTGATTACGGGACAAATGATCGCTTATTTACTCGGAAGTGAGCTACCTCGTTAGGAAAAAGCCAAGAAAATACAATACAGTCCATTTGCGCACTCAGTCTTCCGATACACTCGAGAACAGATGAACATCGGAATCATTACCTACAACAAACCTCCTCATCAATTTCGATTAAACTTTCTCTCATATCAAAAACTCAACATTTACAGTAAGGCAAAACCAATCTCATCGCTGACAAGAACTTTCTCGACGTGTTCTCTATTAAAATTGAACAAGTTTTACTTGGCAAAATGTAAGACAATCCAACTTGGAGCAAAGTCGCAAGTGTAACATCTTCTCATTAATTCACTCGCTGCGCTAGTCAACTCAAGGCAAACGAAAGCCACAAACGACAAGATTAAAGTCTCCCCAAAGAGAAGCGACGCTAATCGAAATCATTCTTCTTGCAAACGCAAGTTCTGATTAAATGGCACAAACTCACAAACTCATTGAACTTGTCGCAGTGAGTAGAGAGATATAAAGCGTGGAGTTTTTTGGTGTCTCCGAGCAATCGTACAATTTGTTGGCTGAGGAAGTTTGAGTTATAAGTTTGGCAGGGGCGGGCCCCTGAGGAGGGATGGAAGGGTTTCTGGAACTCGCAACACAGAGTGACCTGTCAACTCGGAGACGGAGATAGATGGCTCTTAAAGGCAACAGTCGGACCTGTGACAGATGAGGCTGCTCCCGAGACTCATGAGCTGGATGGCTGTTCCATGAGCGAATGTTCTCCGCTACAGCATTGCTTCATAAGAGCCTTTGGCCACCAGACTGGACTCCTCTTATGATGATATATGTACGACGGAGGCCACTGATAGTTAAGCTCTATGTTCCATGAGCCAATGCTGCAGCAGAGAGCAGCAGCATTGGCTCATGTGAGCCTTGGTCACAGGATTGGACTCCTCTTATGATATACGCGTGTGATGATGAAGAAAGCCACTGATAGTTAAGCTATGCTATACATGACTTATTAGTGAATGCTCTCTGCTGCACGCAGCACGGCTATTGCAAGAGAACTTTGGCAATCAGTAACGCTGCATATAGCCCTGGATATACTGAAAAATTCATGGCCAATTTGAAAAATATATATATATTTTGCAGTAAACTTGGCAGTACTGAAAGAATAATAATGCTCCTTTGAATAAGAGAAATTAGCTTCGCTAATTAACCATTTTACATTTTTGACCTGGCGGGCGCAGTGTATCTGCGATACCACCATGACGACCACCCACATGATGAACAATGAGCTGCCAGTGCAATTTGATTGCAGTCATTCTTCAACGCCGGGCAGCGCTCTCGTCGTTTGCGACGATTCTGTGTACGGGCATCGGTGTGCGTGCCAGCGGCGTTCAAGTTCGTGTGCTGTGCTGCTCGCGGTATCTCAGATTAGGTTAGGTAAGGTTAGGTTAAGTTACATTAGGTTAGGTAAAGTTAGGTTAGGTTAGGTAAGGTTTGGTTAGGTAAGGTTTGGTTAGGTAAAGTTAGGTTAGGAGGTTAGGTTAGTTTAGGCTAGTTAGTGGCTATTGTAGTGGTGACGAGGCAAGAAAGCTGACTTGAACGCACTCACAGCGATCGACGAGAGTGCCGCCGGGCACGCGAGTTTATTAAAAGATAAACAATCCAAGTTCAAAGCTGACAACGACGTGGGATTGCTAGTATATACTAAAGTCAAATTTACGAAAATGCAGATTGACAAACAGTCCGCGTGGAAATTCGAAGCCAGCATTATAGCAGAACCTAGCGCGATAACAGTCAACAAGACACTCAGTACAGAGGCATTATGACTTGAAACTTACACCTTAAACTGCAAGGAAACACCAAATCAAAGGAAGTGAAAATGGCTAGAAAAATGCCATCATACATAACACTATGCCGCTTACAGGAGCCGAAGCTAACACTGCAACAGCAATACTGCGCCAAGTTAGCAAGGTAGACTTATCTACTGCGGTAGATCAGGACAGCAGAAATAAAATTTCGTACTAGTTGATGCAGGAAGCTCATATAGGTAGCAACTCTGGCGAACAAGAAGTGTTACTAATTAAATTCTATGAATTGTACATAAAACTCCAGGAACATCTCTGCCGAACTACTTAATTTACTATTTTATAGAACAGGTTCAAGGTATGTAGAACTTCAACCGACTCATTTATTTTACACGATCAATATTTCGTTGCTCTTTATCACAGCTGTAGAGATCATTGATAACTTTGAAATATAAATACGGGGCTTCAGACGCAAATACGGTACCGGTGTTAATGGATTATTTCCAGCACCCTCCCCTACTCCAAAACAAAAAAATATATGGTATTTATAACTTCAATAATGCAGCAAGCAATATATTTACACACTGTAACCGTGTAAGTTCATGATCGTAAAAGTAAAAGATGATACCAGCAACAAAGTGCATATTATTCATGTGCTGTCTACAATACTATGCTCCTTGTGGCTACAAGGCGACTTTAGCATAGTTTGGTGCAATAAGGAGTCAGTACCCAAAAATTTTTCGAGAGTTTATCTATCGTATCTGAAAACGTGGTTTTACCACCCGTAGAGTACCTATAGCATTTATTGTTTTAAGTCTACACGAGTGAAATTTAGACCCACCGAACTTTATGGTAACATGGGAATGTGGCCACATTGTCACAGTGTTGCCGTAGGAATACCATTACAGTATAGTACATGACGCCAACTAATTTCTACTATCACTGTATATACAGTGGCGAGCAAAAGTTAAGAGACAGTAACATAATGATTAAACCTGTAATATAAATAAAATACTGATCGAAAAGGTTTGAATATTAACATAAATGTAGATACATATTTTCTATGTGTCATGAATAATTTCAGAACATTATAAAACATGGTTACGAGATAAACAGAAATATAGTAAATATTACATTTTTCCTCGCAGCAAAAGTTAAGATACCATCAATAATGCAATAGTAACCCATAGTGATATCCATATTAAGACTTTTTCAAGCATTTAAAAAATTTCCCACATGAAAAAATAATCAGATAAATTGCCTTGTTGAAGCTTCTGCATTATTGGAATAAATCGAACTTCACCATGGCGCCTACGAAACGTCGACCGATGTCTGAAGTTGTAACAAACGCATTGCGCTTCTCTACAAAGACAGGAATCACTCTCAAAGATTTCTATTGTTATGGGATGATCTCTCAGCATCGTACAACGTATCATAGTCAGATTTAGGAAGGAAACGTTAAAACGTTGCCAAAAGCCAGTAGACCTCTAAAAACCACATTGAGAGAGAAAGAACCATAGTGAAACATAGCATGAAGGACTGTTCTAAGTCGCCGACATGGTTCAGTAAATACGCCAGTGTATGAAGAGCTACTACACCAGCATGCACTTCCATCTTTAAGAACAGCAACTGTGCAACAATCCATTTTCATGCAGGGCAACAATCCTTGCCACAAAGCTAGGACAGTTGCCACCTTCTTGAGAGATGAACGGATGGCAGTTATGAATTCGCCACCCCAAAACCCTGATCTCAATCCAATCGAATACGTGTGGAACATCACTGGAGAACGTGCTCAAGCCAGAAATCCTAAAAATCAGAATACATTACGAGAATTTTTGTAAGATGAGTGGAACAAGCTAACCCCGCAGTCATGTACAAAATTACAATGAGGTTATAAAGAACAATGAAATGTTTACTAATTAATACTTTTGAAAAGTGTTATGTTATTTAGGAGAATTTTTTTTACATTTCCATAGTTTCTTATAGTGCCCCTTAACTTTTGGACCGAGGAAAACTGTAATATTTTCATTCTAGTTCAGTTTATTTCTTTACCATGTTTTATAATGTTCTGAAATTTTATTACGATAAATAGATAATATCTTCCTAGAACTATGTTAATTTTCAAGTCTTTTTGGGTCAGCATTTTATTAGTAATAAAGGTTTAATAACTAAATGTTTCTATAATTGTTTTGCTGTCCCTTAACTTATGCTCGCTACCGTATATACAGTATATACAAATATATAACTACACGTAGTGAATATTAAAGAAAGTTTTTTATAATCATAAGTTGTTGCAACAGAGTGTGTATAGAAGCGTAGTGTTTTATAAGCAAGAAAACGAGAAGCAGGATTTTCTGAAAAATAGTCATTCTTAAACACAGATAGCCTACCCGTCTAACGATCAGAACAAATCAACAATCTTGTGCAATAGAAATATGAATATAGTATAGATCAAATTAGGTATCAACGATTAATTCACTAACAGTCCCCATGTGCACTGAATGAGAATTTAGTTTGTTAGATAATATGACCCTCTTTTGACCGTGAGTTATCAAGAGCATTGGCAGCTTCACAGGTTAAGGCGCTACCCTCAAGTTACAGCTCCAGCGTTGCGGGTTCGAAACAGGCTCTGGCCCCATGCTTTTTTCAAAAGTACGATATAAACAATAAGAACAAAATTCTAAATCTGTAAGGGAAATTGTTAGTGTTTCTGCAACAGAGAGAATCCGCATGTTGATGGAACCACTATAAATGCTTTCAGTTGCAATTAACAAGGCCGTCAACATTGACCAGTGAATGGACTGCCGGCTCTTCTGTTACTTCTTGCACTCTTTTTAAGACGTGCTTTCTCTGATCAAAACAAAACGCTAGGGCCAAACAGCAGTACATCAATCACTAATGAATAACGCAGAGCTGAACTTCACCGCAGTGAATATTTCAGTCAGCACCCAATGCAAACCAGCATGGATTTCCATATACAATGCTCGATGGACGCGCTAATCAAGGATAAGTTTCGCCATTGCCTGTGAAAAATTTATGTCTAGATCGAAACAGGCATCAAGAATTGAAACAACCTGTGAGAGAAAAAGTGAGTGGCATTTAAATAACATGTTAGTATGTCACTACGACCTATACGCGATATGTTCAATAAAAACCCCACTCCAAATACGTACACATCGTGACGCTATAAATGCCGTTGCCCGTAGAACTCTTAAACCAACTACAAAGATCTGGGAGAGAAATTCTTAAGTTAACTACATTCTCGATCAATGAAAGTCGACGCCTTACGTTCTAATGTGGATTTCAGTAATTTATCACAGAAGCCTTGCAGCCCTAAGGAAGTGTAATCATAAAATAGGTAATAAGTGTAAAACTGGGGCCGCTAACGAAGTAAGTGACTACAGACACTGTGATAGAATACAGTACCTACTGAAGTGTCATTCGTCCCAGCTTTTCCGCACCTGTCCGCAATCCGCTCAAGACCAGGGAAAGCTACACAAGCGCAACAAGCAATACAATGCGATTTTTACGGAAGAAACGAGCCTGTGACCGACTACAATGCACGCGTGTGTGTCGCGAGATCTGGGTTGCGTCGGTGGGGACGGAAGCTTGCAGTAGCTGACGTTAAGTATTGTCACGCAACAAATTTATGGCGTCCACGACGCTTGCTGCACTGGTGTGATGGCGCTAGCGTGAAAGTGAGACCCGATTCAACATGCGATGCGCGGGAAAAAAGGGATAACCCTTTACCAGCCCTATTTAATAACAATTTTCGCGGGAATAGCATTATGGCACCATGAAATGGGTGGGAATAGCATTATGGCACCGTGCAGTGGGTGGGAATCATTCGATTAGTTGGTTGATAGCAGACGGACCAACAAGCCCATTGCCAGAGAGGAATCTGAGCCCTGCCTCCATCCCTTTCTGAGCCACTGCCATATCCCACTCGGAACTATTGCCGTGGGCTCAACCTTATCATATACAGTCAGTACTGTTTCGCTGCAATGGTTCTTTCTCCGATTGCATTCCTATGGGAGAAAGAACCCATGTAGCTAAGTATCACAGCCTGAATAATGGAGGATGAGACTGCAGTTTAAATATCTACGATACGCTGTGGTAGTAAATAAATTGCACGGAACTTATCAGGCCGGATAACTGATTTAGCAGCACCGGCCACGTCGGGAACAAAGCACAAACGAACGATGCCGTTTTTCTTCTACGTTTCCCAGCTCGCTCGCAGCGGCCACGCGAGTTGAGACCAACTTCTGTAGCAACTTGTTATCGGAATTTTCTCGCCGAACGATTTATAATTCCTTCGATGAGTTATCGCCATCGTTCCAAACTTTTGCTGATATCATTTGGTGAGCTAACGGCTGAGATGTTCGCAGCCGGCAAGAGAGATTATCGCGGTTCTGTCGATCTGTAGGAAATTCAACCATTCGCCCACGGATGGAGAAGTGCACAGGCATGGGCGGATAGGCAAAGTGGGATTCCTTGATCTGATCTTGAAAAGTGACCAGTTACGGAGAGCTTGAAAGTTCCTTGAAGGAAGAACAACAGAAAAGATGCGAAAAGTGCGGCGATGGAGTGATTCCATGATCTTCACAAGCTATCATCTCTATGGAGGAGTCAAGTAGTGGCTGAAAAGAGAACAGGGGCGCGGAATTGACGGCAAAGGCGTGTGTACATTTCCATGATCGTAAGAAGTGATTGTCTTTACGGAGGAGTCTAGTTTAATTCCTACATTTTACTACCAACATTAGTTGCTAATTTTGTAGGAATAGCACTGTTCAGTACGTGACCGAGCGGTTCCCATGGACGGTAAAGTGTTCGTTCGTTCACTCTCTAAAGCAGAAAAGATTAGGGTAATGGAAGGCACGGAAAGGCATGACTTCCAAGAACAATCCAATCGATTCAAAATCGAGGAACTGAATAGACGGCCAAATGTCACATTTCCTCAAAGATGAGGCAGCTACGACACGGCAAATCAGCTAAGTCAGAATATTTGCAAGACATCATCAGAAAGGAACTTCTGAAGTTGGAGGTGGTGGTGGAAAGGAATATTTACCACTTCCACTCACTTCGCTGAGTTGATGACGATAGCAGGAATAATAATAATAGTTAAGGCACCTTGAACAACGTAACGACTAAAGCGAATACATTTCAAAACATGTGCTGGCCATAAAAAAATACGAGTCAAGTAGTGTACTAGTGTGCGTGGCCTGCGCGTTATCAGGCCGCCCCCATTGTCCGGCCACCGGACGCCTCTTTGTTTGTATGAGCCGGCTGTGGGTTTGGGGCTCCGGGTAGCCCCTGAGTTGAAGGAAATGCCACTCTAAAAGCGGATGAGACCTCTTTTGGTCCAACGGCATCCCTGAGAGGAGATGAACAGGCTGGTGCCATAGCTGGGTACTCAGTCTTCCACAGTCTGCTCCTCTCTCTCTTCCTTAAAGTAGTACCACCTGATGCTCTTTTCCTATAATTTCTCTTCTTCTTCTTTTCGGCCAAAGCCTGTACTGGTGACGGCAGGGTCAGGGGCGCGTAGATAGCTGGCCGCTTTCGTAGCTATCGTTACTGTCAATTCTTCTTTTTTGTTTTATTATGCTTGAGTTTATCTTTTGTCTATGGGATTTTTCTTACTCCTTTGTATATTTTTGTAATTATCTGTAAATTTCTGTATATTCATGTTCTTCTATTTTTTCTTTTCTTTCTTTTACTTATCTGTGGGGACGTTGAAAG
>LQNS02277999.1:6559865-6572378 GCA_001587735.2 Parhyale hawaiensis
CCAAACTTTTGCTTATATCATTTGGTGAGCTAACGGCTGAGATGTTCGCAGCCGGCAAGAGAGATTATCGCGGTTCTGTCGATCTGTAGGAAATTCAACCATTCGCCCACGGATGGAGAAGTGCACAGGCATGGGCGGATAGGCAGAGGTGTGATTCCTTGATCTGATCTTGAAAAGCGACCAGGCACGGAGAGCTTGAAAGTTCCTTGAAGGAAGAAGAATAGAGGAGATGCGAAAAGTGCGGCGATGGGGTGATTCCATGGTCTTCAGAAGCTATCATCTCTATGGAGAAGTCAAGTAGTGGCTGAAGAGAGAACAGGGGCGCGGAATTGACCTCAAAGGCGTGTGTACATTTCCATGATCGTAGGAAGTGATTATCTTTACGGAGAAGTCTAGTTTAATTCCTACATTTTACTACCAACATTAGTTGTTAATTTTGTAGGAATAGCACTATTCAGTACGTGGCCAAGCGCTTCCCATGGACGGTAAAGTGTTCGTTCGTTCACTCTCTAAAGCAGAAAAGATTAAGGTAATGGAAGGCACGGAAAGGCGTGACTTCCAAGAACCATCCAATCGATTCAAAATCGAGGAACTGAATAAACGGCCAAACGTGACATTTCCTCAAAGATGAGGCAGCTACGACACGACAAATCAGCTAATTCAGAATATTTGCAAGACATCCTCAGAAAGGAACTTCTGAAGTTAGAGGTGGTGGTGGAAAGTAATATTTACCACTTCCACTCACTCCGCTGAGTTGATGACGATAGCAGGAATAATAATAAACTCAAAGTTAAGGCACCTTGAACAACGTAATGACTAAAGCGAATACATTTCAAAACGTGTGCTGGCCATAAAAAAAAATACGAGTCAATTAGTGTATTAGTAAACCTCAACGTACTGTCGGCGTCTAACATCCCCTTTCGTGGGAATACCAAAAACTTGACCGAAAGGTCTTTTTGAACGGTAGCGAATGGAGACCGATTTCTTATCCAGAACCATGCCAACGAAATTGGATACCGGGTCTTATTGCATTACTGCATTGTAAGCAATGAAGCGCTCCGAACCAAACCGTACAGGCAGGGTACAAACCTGACGCTCTGAACTATGCCGCCATTACCAACACACGCGAGCGTGTATATACAGTTTACGAATCATTAGTGCCTGCCAGTAATAAGTTCAACCCATTTTCACAATTTCAAGCAGCAACGAAACTATAGAGGCACGATTTACGGCGTAAAATCAAGCACAATCAATGCAGAAAGCACAAATGCAGAAAGTACATCTTACATTTTAATCCACAGCTTAAAACACAGATCAACGTAAAATTCACAACTTACACCACTGCACAGCACCAAACACAGATGAGCCCAGAACACACAACTTACGCCGCGCAACCCGTAAAAGGAACAATTTAGGCCGCAGAACCAAACGCAGATAAACAAAAGAAGCGCAGCGGCCGCGAGACAAAATGAAACCAGCAAGCACTCATAAGCGGCAGCACGGCATGTGCTGCACCTGTAATTGCCAAGGCGGGGCGGCACTGTCTATCCAACGGCCTCAACAACAAGAACGACGGGGGGAGAGAACAATAACGCGTAAGGAAACAAGAAAGTGACACAGAACGCAGTAAATTACTACCAAATAAATACTGAACATATATAGCAATAAGTATGCATGTGTAGTGGTGTAAGGGCGTGCATTCCAAACAAAACTTAAGACCGCCGCGGCGCCTGCCATCAGCTTAAGCTTCTGCGGCAGCCCTGATTTTGATAGGGATAAGGAAGAGGAGCTTAATACGTATACATAGAGCCAAGAGATCACCAGCCTGAAAAAGATTACGACACGCAATGAGCTACGCAAATCCCACCAACCCACCATTTCCAGCAATGCAAAATGTTTGGGAATCACACACCAGTAAAGAACACTGTCCCCAGCAATGCGCTGTGCTTAACCTAAATGCATCAACTAAATACAACTTGGTTTTGAGGACTAAAACAATAAATAGTTATGCGTACCATAATTATTAATTAGCGACCATAACTAGCTTTTCTGTTCCCGAAATTTAAGAATTGTATTGATTAAGGCGTTCGCTTGGTGTCTGCACTACCAAGTGCCCAGCAATGGGAGCATTGAAACACCCGAAAATATACATAGGAGCTAAAACTGGCAGACCCATTACTGCTACACCATTGCACCACCCCAGCAAAGCAACACATACACTAAGCAATACACTGCCGAGTGTCCAGTCCTCATAATCATCCGCATCGTTTCCTCCTAGAGACAGACAAGTCATCCATAAGTTTGGCAGCGTCCAAGGGAGGTTTTTTTCACCGCCGTTGGACGATGTCCCCACTAAATCTTGCCAACGACGTCTATGGTAATTCAGTTCCGTTGGGTCTCCGTAAGAAAACGAAGATTTTTGGCTCTTCTCAATAAAACGAGAGTCACTTGATCGCAGGGCATCCAAAGAAGGCAGCGGATGATCCGGTCGGTTCCCATCTGAGGGACTCCACAGATCCCGTGGGATCTAGCTCGCGTGGTCAGAAATGGCTCGAGATCATATTTCCCCGATCGAAGATCTAGTTTGAGACTTGATTGCTCCGCAACTAGTTGTGCCTGCAAATGAGATGGTCAAGTTAAATAACGGAAGCCTGACACTCGCAGAGCGGTCCGCCGGCGGAGAACAGAACCTGGCCATGAAAACCTAGGATTTGATGGTGTCAGATGCGGCGCTGAGATATCCGCCACCTGGCCATGGAACTTTGCAATGAGAGTAGGACACTCGAGATGGTTAGGTCTGACACTTGCAGAGCGGTCCGCCACCAGAGAAGAAAACTTTGCCTAAAACTTACTGGACGCATACTTACTGAAAGTGCCAGATAAACCTGTTGTAAGCGGCTACGTGAACTGTGGGGATAACTCGCTGTTAGCCATCCCGCTGGCCACGGACTGCAGCATCACCTCTGCGCAAGATGGGTTGCGTCCATAACGCCACCTGGACCTCGTCCGAAGTATCATAAAAAAATCAAGGTAAGGTATGGAAGAAGGATAATCGATATAGGTAGTCAAACCTGATACTTGTACAGCGGTCTGCCAGCAGACAATAAGACTTTGTCGCGGAAGTATTTAGGAGAGTCGAGTTTTGTATGAAGAAGAGCAATTCGCCACCAGAGAAGAAAACCTTGCGTTGGGAGAAGGCTTGTCGATATGANCCTGATACTTGTACAGCGGTCTGCCAGCAGACAATAAGACTTTGTCGCGGAAGTATTTAGGAGAGTCGAGTTTTGTATGAAGAAGAGCAATTCGCCACCAGAGAAGAAAACCTTGCGTTGGGAGAAGGCTTGTCGATATGATCATTTCTGACACCTGCACAACGTTCCACGAACAGTAAACAGAACTTGACTGCGAAAGTCTACATAGGAATTTGTCACAAGTCTACTTTTTGAGACCATCACTTCCAAGTGCCACGTACTTTTATCCAGTCAACTAGAATGATGAGCGAGAACTGACTGGACTATATCGTAGTATCAATACACTATCATTAAACATTTGCAACTTTGCAAAGCTGCAATTGTTGATTAAAGATTTATTTACTGGCGAAGCCATCAGCGTCACCATGCAGACTGTTCGATGAAATTGCAAACGCACTTTTAGCTCGCTAATTACATGTAAACATTGCGCACGCGGCGGCGACTGTCGCTAATTTTGATAGAGCACTTTGAGCGATATGAAAGAGAGCGCGCAAAGTGACGCAGCGCCCGATGCTTTTACAAGCCATTTGAAGCTAAAGTTCAAAGCAGCGCCTTAATTTGGTCATTAGCGTAGAAACTTGGGAGTCAAAGAGGCCTGTGTCAACACCTGATCTAATTTGGGCAGTCCGTACATTCGAGAGGCCGTGCAAAGTATAGCGAGGTACTGACTTATGAAAGCGGGCATTTTGCACCATGTAAGCGGCACAGAAATAAAGCAAGGAGAAATAAAATTTATTTTTAAGCGTTGACTGTATGAGTTAGTTATGTTATAGTTAGGAACTTTAAGCCTCCGTTTCCGAGCAGAACGTAATCACATAGGGACATATTGTATGAAAAGAGAAACCGGGAACCCATGCACGAAAGAGTTTCCATACAGGATCAACGTGCATGGGAACAGCAAGTCGGGAAAGAAGAAGAACAGAATAAAGCATGAGCAAGTAGGAGTATGAAATCGGGAAGGAAGCAAAGTGGGCACGAAAGAGAGACGTCCCGAAGGCCTAGCTAACGGCTGGGGTTGCCTGGCTCCATAGGATAGGATGGACGAACCTAAACTCACCTAAAACTATGGCCTATGGCCCAAATAAAGCAGTTAAAAAAAACTATATTTATATATAGGCTTTGACTACATACGGGCCAAAATAGAACCTAGCCTATTTTTCGGACACGAACTATACACAAAGTAGGCAATCGTGAAGCTTTCGTCTCGTACACGAATTATCCTCAAAAGTTTATATGCTAATACTAATACACTAGAACACTGCCTATATTCTAAACCTGCGGCAGCACTGGACGTACACAGCGCCGGCTGCTACGTGAACTCGTTCAGTATCATTTATGGCACCATTAAGGTGTCTTACGGCAAAGACGCTTCATATTAAATTGCATTTGGGGCTCTATAAAGGCTTAGAAGCATCGGAAGCGTCACTAACAGCCGAGACTATAGGACACCATTTCTCCTATATTCGGCTCCACAAAATAAAGGCGAGNCGGCTCCTTTAGCTATTGAAGAGCTAATGATGTCGTTAGGTCGCGCCTGGCACCTGTACAGTTCCTGCTCTATTCGCCTCAATGGTGTCGTAAACATTGCAATGCTTGCTTCGTCTCCGGCGTCTCCCATGCAGCTCTCAGTGATTGTATAGTAGCACACTTAACAGATTGAACGAGGCTGTTTTGCGCGTCGTGATTTCCTGTTTTCTCTTCGGTTTCTGTTCCTCTGCGATTGTAGTCCGTTTGCGAGTCGTACTACTTGCCGCATTGCTCGGCACATCTTCGGTCCACGGTTCTGAGTTAGCTTAGTTCGCTGGTGGAGCGACACCTGCTGGTGTAGGAACTAACCTCTCCGGCTGCCGCTTTTGCATTCTCATAAAGTTGCTTCTTGCTTCTGTAGCAGGTAACCTCCAGGTGTTGTTGCGAAGTTAACGGACAAGAAACTGAAGTATAATAATTGAAAATGGTTGGTGTGCGGACGTACTGCTTGCAATTCTAAGGATGCAAAAATTGATGCAGTTTGGCACGTTGTGTTGAAAACATTTGCTGTTATGGGGGTAGCCATGCATAAGGAATTCAACAATGATAAGTAAATATTTCAATCACGACTCAGGATTTTAATCACCATTAAGGACTACAGGCAGAATTCTCGACTATGAACTTCAACCATGACTAAGAGTTTTAGCCATGACTAAAGGATTTCAACCATGACTAAAGATGTCATAATAATTAGAGAGGACTTCAGTTTTAGCTAAGGATTTCAACTTATTGTTTAGAGTTTCAGTTTTGCCGTCAGTTCTCTGCTGTACGCCAACGTCGTATTTTTATTTCCGAATTCAATCAGTTGACATATTCCGAAAGCGGACTTTTTTCGTCTCGAGATTCCTTGAGCACAAAAACGGTATGTTTTATGAATGGAGTGCTTCCGCCGGATTTATTGCTAGTCCCGTAGATTTATCAGAGTCTGCCCAGATTTATCACTTTATTACAGAGCGACCAACTTGCTCCTCTGACAGCTCACCATTCGTCATGCTCGCCTCTTGCTGTATATTTTAATACCAATTGGTCGAGAAAAATATTATGGCGTCATTCGTCTTGAGACGTCAGGGGGAACTTGTAATATTGACTTGAGAGCGCGGCATCCTGTGAGCAATTGGCAACTTAACGAGCTTTTTATTTGGTCTTTTTTTTTTCAAAAATTTGGCCTCATAAGTTTGCTCCATTTGTCTCTGAGGTGCTCTTAATTCTTTCTTTGTCTCTTGATGCACAGTAAGAGCTGTGCAACTGGGCAGGTTTTGTGTTTTGATTGGAAATTTGTCACTATTATTATTTTTGTTTTGTAACTTGAAACACTCTGGGGTGGTTAAATTTGTAAAATAATAATAATGTAACTTTGTGTCTGGGGTGGTTAAATTTGTAAAATAATAATAATGTAACTTGAAATAGGTACTGCACACACTGTAGCTGTACCTGATAGAAAAAATTGTTTGAAGTATAACCGCCTGTTCCATGTATATGTTTTTTCTGGATTGGTTTTTCGTCAGTTGTACATAGTACTTTTACAATTCTGAAAATTACCTACTGTTGATTCATGGTTCTAATTCGGACTAAGCTAAAATGCTTCATCTCGGAGGCAAGTATTTATAATTTTTTAACCTATTTCCAAACTAGCTCAAGTATATTTATATTTATGATTAAAATCATTTTTTTTCGCACGCTACTGCAACAAAATAAAATTGTTTCCAGTAAACGGACTACAATCGCAGAGGAACAGAAACCGAAGATGTGCCTAAAAATACTAGAGAAAACAGGAAGCGTACCCATTTATAAATTTTAGGTTTTCTTATAAAAACACTTTTACCTTAGGGTCATGTTTTAAATTGAAAGACAAACCTCCCACACCTATTCTCTCCAGTGTTGTCTATAAATTTCAGAGCAGAGGTTGCTACGCCTCGTACATTGGCAGCACTGGACAGCATTACAAAGGCTGCGTTGATCAACATTTAAGTATATCAAGTAAAACAGGTTTAACCCTGTTAAAGGACGTCCCGAAACGTCAAATTTTGTGTTTAGACTAGTCGACCTTATATTTATTAAATATTCTGTTTTAACGACGGTTAACTTGATTTCACGTAGATGCTTAGAAATTTATGGAAAATTTTGGGGATACAGATTTTGAGTTAACCGCCGAACCAAATGATCGCGTAGAGCATGTTGATAGTGTTTTAGGTAGTCTAAGGGGATTAGGACGCTCAAAACTTACTTTGTGACTGTATGAAAAGTTTGAAAAATGACATGAGCGCGGCAGATTGAGAAAACTTGCTGCGTCAGAGCAAAGAGAGGCTTCTTGGGGGATATACATCATGAAAATTTATGGAAAATTTTAGGGATACAGATTTTGAGTTAACCGAACCAAATGATCTCGTAGAACATGTTGATGGTGTTTTAGGTAGTCTAAGGTGATTGGGACGCTCAAAACTTACTTTGTGACTGTCATGTATCGAATAAATATTTTACTCTACTACTTGATTGTACATAGAAAGAATAAGAACTCATAAGGACCTAATTTTATGGATTGCCGCACTGTTACAAGTAAGTTGTCTTTTAACCCCCAAATAAATGTGTTACACCGCTCTGCTCTTTAATCTTCGCTTCCTTAGTTAAACTCACGCCAAAGATATAAAAGTGGCGACGAGGATTTTGTGACACCTTGGAGGTTGACTTATTTTAGAGTCTAGTTCGGTACGTAATAATGCCGTATCTTGGAACAGAGCCCGAGTTTGACTCAACTAAAGACGATTTCAGTCTTTATGTCGAGCGGCTGAAAATTTTCATTACCGCCAACGATATCCGACTCCAACCCAACTACCCATCTTTCATGTAAATCCACCAACGTATCCAGTAGTCTCCCCCTCAACCCATACCTTTCCAATAGTCTCCACAGAGCTGGCTTATTTACCCTCGGATATGCCTTCCTTAAGTCAAGCAATCTTGCCACCCGACATCGTCCCTCAGCTCTGGTGCGGGCCCGGAGAGCCCTCGCCTAGGAAAATTTTTATGGAGGTTTTCGTGGCGGCTACCCACGTCCTCCTCCGCTGCTGGTGGGGTTATGCTGCGCGTCCTCCCTCGCCGCCTGCTGAGTCTTTTGGCGCCGTACGGCTACTGCCGTCGCGCTCTCCGCTGGCCCCGCGAGGAGAGACCCCACCCGGCCAGCATTTAACATGAACGTTCATGCAGCCGAGCAGATACAGATACAATCGAATTAATTCCGCAACGCTCGATTTTTTTCATATCTTAAAGCGAAGAAGCACGACACAACTAAATAAGCAAGTAAATAAATAAAGTTCAATGGGAGATGCACCTCCAGTAGGTGGCCTTTCCTCGGTACTTGCTGAGGCAGTTTACTGATGAGCACAGTTCTCGTAATTACTTTAGGTATCAGAGACATATCTTGTGGCTCGTACCATCTCATCAGCCACCTATTCAAGCACAAGCAAGTTGCCGGACCCTACTGGCAGAGCATCGTTCAGGAGTCAGGACGAGACGGATACTTAAAGAGTGTCGTAACTTGGATATCGATCTCTATATACGTCGAGTACACTAAAGAAATGAAATTCTGAAATTTTGATCCCGTTGCCAGTATCAGTAGCAAAGACGATTCAAGAATTGCATCAGTCTACTGCTTTTCATGCTAAACGGAACGTCAACATGTATCTACATACTATTATTTTAGAAAAATCTTCGTGTCTCTGTAGACAGGTACTATGAAATCAGACATAACCTCCTCCAAACCCACAAATCGAGCAGAAGAAAATGGAATACTTAGAATAACTTTTTAGTGACCTAACGGGTCAAGAGCAGTCTAGTACTGATATAAAACTTAGTTTTATTACAGAGCTTGTCTTATATTCACTACCAGTAATCCGTTTTTGAACGTTGTTCGACTGATGAGAGGTTAGGAGACGGAGCGAATCCTAAGGAAAGTTGTGCTGGCCACAGACAAACGAACACAGACGGATATTTCTTCAGTATTTTTGTGAGAAAATCTGCTAGAGCGATGACGTCACAACTGATCGGTATCATTCAATCATTAGTTCGTATCCATGATACCTGTGCTAAGTAGATAGTATCCTCAGCCCCGCCAAGAGACAATGATGACGTCACAAAGGTCTTGCGCGGTCGATTTGAGGTGCTCTACAGAGTTCCGCGTCCGTGTCTCCTCTGCCTGTGGTGTCGGTCGACAAGCCCTCAAACATACTAATCGTTCGGATCAGGAAGTTTATGCTATTAAACCCCCTTGGTTCGAATGACCGATATTGATAACAGTGTAGCCAATTTTTCACCTCGACTCCTGCTACCGACTCCGACCTTGTTCTTACCAAAATAGGCCCGTTTTCAACGGCTCCGACTCCTGGGTCAAGCCACGCTCCGACTTCTGGCCCTAAAAAATCTCTGTACTCGAGCATTAGGAACTTTGTGAGTGAAAGTCACTGGCACCTATAGAAGCAACTACTAAAATAGACCTATGCTTCTAAGATTACAATTTCTAGTCATTTAAGGAAATGCCGTTGCCTTTTTGAAAGTCTAACCACGAAAAAAAAACGCACCGTTCCTTTTCCACAACTTCCTGCGGTATCTCTTGTACTCAATCCGAAAAAAAGCAATGGCATTTGCTTATATAGACCAGCTTAACTGAGCTTATTATGGAGAGCATGAAGTGCTACAATACTCTTAGACATTCCAAGTCAGACAATCCTTATTACGTATCGTATTTGTAGCAAGATAATCCTACTTAATTAAGGCGTGTTCGATTGGGACATGAAAGTCAATTTAAGCTAAGCCCACTTCACTTAAGTTGCCCGAAACTACTGAAAGGTGCCCGGGCTTCGACCCGTTTATTCAAGTTTTAGGTGTTGAATTACAATTGGTTACCCGTAAGACTTTTAATAACTCAATCTTGCTTCGTAAAATGTAAATTCTAGTCGGTAATAACTGTACAACGATTCAAAGTGAGGAAGTCGAAGTTCCTGTCTGCAGGTCCGCACAAGTTAAGTCGAATAGATTTGACTTAGATCGAATGTTGCCACCCAATCGAACACGTCTTTTGATACGATACGTTTAGTTAGATATATTTTTCGTTAGAATGATCTTCCTTGTTAGATATAATAGTCCTAGTTATAGGAGCACATTCCGAATTTAAGCCTCCATACCCAGAGTGCAGCCGCGATCCAAAACGAGAAGGTAGGGAAGGTACAGATATGAAGTAGATATATCAAGAAAAGCGATGAATTTATTGATTGCAAGAGGAAACCAGAAAAAAGGGAAAAACTGAGAAAGGTAATGTTAGCAGGAACGAAAGGCGAAGAAGCAGTTGATGGAAGGAGATACAAAAAAGATGCAAAACAAACAAAAATCCCAAAATATTTAGGTAGAGAGGATCATAATAGACTCAATAGCACAGTTGTCCCAAAGGCTTCCTGTGCAGCGTTGGCCATCGACCACATAAAGAAAAAACGCCGACAACTGAATGCCGAGCACCAAAATAAGACTTCAAAGGCCATCATCTGAGTATTGTACATGCACGATAATTGATACAGGGCATCTGCGATTGAGGCTCCAATACCATGCCGATAATAAACGCCATCGACTGTCCTGTATGAGAGATATTAATAAAACTGTGAGTGGCAGCCGCAAATGAAATTCCTGTTGCTCTGAGTCCTGGTCTTTGTATGTAGTAATTGAATGATGCACCAATAAAAGCATAGCTACTTATTTTAAGCAATTCCTGGTTCTTACAGAAACAGGCTCTATCCTTAAGTGAAAAAAAGATATAAACAGATTCAGGACATCACTGTAGAGGGTCCGTGGTCCTCTGGACGATTGCGAACGGCAATCAAAAATTTTGATTTCAGAAGAAAAAGGTCGCACTTCTCTGCAAATAATTGTTTAACGTAGCCACACGAGCTATCTAGAACACTGTTAAGAGAAGGCCACGCAAAAAAAATCAAAATACTTTGACAAGCATTAAAGAGGTATTTTACACGTTTCACCGAAATTCACACCTCAACATTAATATGAGCTAATATCTTTAGTTGGTATCCCGGGTAAGCTGAGGAAGTAGTTATTAGGATATCAGGCGTGATCACTGCGAGTGTATCGAGCACAAAAATCAGTCGTAGCTATACTATAGGGAATAACAAGGTGTCGCACCAGCTCGTATGAGATTGTCAGATTTACGAATATGAGAAGCTGTTACTTGCCACTGAATCATGCCACCGTATACGTCAAGCCTTTGGAAATTGTGCGGTCATGTATCGGTTCCCGAATTTCTTGTTTGGAGATCCGTCGCTTTGTGGTAATCCACGCAGTGGTCAGCAACAGGTCCTGGAAGATGTTTCGTTGAATGTGGTCAACAGGACAGAGGCCATAGCCACATGTAAATTGGGAAACACTTTGTCATCCACCTCCTCACGCTGCCCAGCCAGATATTGGTTCCCCACCTGCATGATAACTGCAACAGTGACCCGAAGGAAATGTACCTATAATTAAAAAAGATATTGTCGAATTGAATCGTCCTCTCATCCCGATCAGTAATTTATGGGCATTTATCCGATGTTATCGGACACTCTTTACTATTTACTCATAGGCAGACGATAAGTGCCTATAGGCAGCCGATAAGTGCCTATAGGCAGCCGATAAATGCCTATAAATATCCGATTGGGATTTACCACAATACACTGATTCGCGTGCATTAAGATGACGTTATGACATCGAATTTTCACAACGCTTACAAGCATACATGTTCGACTACGATATTTTTTACATAGAAGAATCGGGGTTTTAGCTGCCATCAGAAGCGTTAGCTATAGTCCAGTAACTTAAACTTACTATTTTCAAAACATGAAGTGCACCAAACACTATGACAAATTTGTTTTTTCTGACAACATATAAAACTAGAACGCCTCGTGGCATAAGACCATCATCCATGGTGGGAGCAAATTTCAGCGCCGTCATTTTTGATAGCCAGCTATTCCTAGTTTTTTGGCATGGGTCACATCGAGGACAACTCACTAGACTCCCTGCAAAAAAATATGAACATTGCTCAACTCCTTCTACCTGTTTTCTTTTAATTTTGGGGGATGGACAGCAAATTCCATCGCTGTCATTTTTGATGCCCAGCTAATCGTGTTTTCTTTACATGGATCACATCGGGAGCAACCCACCAAACCCCCTGCAAAAATAGTGAACATTGTTCAACTCCTACCACTCTCTGGGTGAACATATTTAAATCTTCATCGAAAACATTATCACCGCTCCTCGTTTCGCCCACGGCTGATAAAAACTCTCTTGCAGAAATAGTTTCCTAAGATAACGGGGTAATTTTTGCATATAATTGATGAGGAAGACTATCCTGAAGAATAATATCCAATAAAAATAAATGCATCTTGAACATATCCCGCCTTCTGAATAACATATATACTGTACTCGTAGTACTAAGAGCAAACATGGCATGCACCTCGAATAAGCAGTACCATTACGCCGCCGCGCTTACATATAAGGAAAAATTCATAAGGCAGAGAGTTGCTGCGATTTTCCCAATTATCTTCACACTCGAATGTGCTAACTTGGGACTACGAACAAGAAGCGCATTGCGCTGCCACGCTCGATTACCAGGAATAATTCATGAGGCGAAGGGTTAATGCGATTCGTTAATTGAAGCAATATCTGGCAAATGGCGTCGTTGGGCTCATCACGAGCGTCTCGAAGCATTTCA
>LQNS02277999.1:6591762-6649360 GCA_001587735.2 Parhyale hawaiensis
AGGTTCGTTTCACGGGCGTAATTTTGGGCCAAGGTTCGTAAGTCGCGAAGTTCGATGGTCGGAAAGTTCGTTTGTCGGGAGGTTCGTAAGTCGAGGATCTGTTGTAATTACTTTATAGGACCGCGAATATGCTTAAGCAAGAGCGTCCCGCGAATAATGGACTGTCGCACTCCAGGCCGTCACGAATAACCGAAACCGCAAAAAACGAACCCATGAATATCGAGGGATCACTGTACTGTACGTTTAGTGTATTATATACGATATGTTGATTATTTAGATTGTTTCTGCCGCTATATCAGCATTTTTGTTTCGATAATAACACATATTTATGTCCTAAAAAGGGCTATTTAGTCAGGTGGGAAGCCGAATTAGCCCTACAAAACAGTGTGCCTAAATTAGCCCTCCCTACAGTAAGCAGCTCTGAGCTATTCTAACGAGATGCTGTTTCGTTTGGGATGGCGAAGTTAGACGCACGCAAGCAAGCTACGATCGAAAATACCCACTTTTTTGCACATGGACATGAATAAAATGTTCGCCTGAAGACTTTTTTGATCTTTCTGAAACAGGGTTTTTGCATACTCAACTTTGACGTCCAACTGACTTTTTAATATTTTTCTGGGGGGCTTGTGTTTTGTCTCAAATTCCAGACAATTCTGTCGCCTTTCAAATGGACCTTGTACCATTTTTCTGCTGTTGAAACTTTTGCCGCAATGACTAAAAAACTGAAAACTTTTCCAAGTGCCGAAATAACCCCGGGGTGACGGAATAGCCCAACCTTACTATTATTATTATTAAATCACACCAGGCTGGCGACGTAGGAACGGAGAAACTCCATGAGGTTAACAAACCCCCACGCAACCAGCCCAGCGGGTGGAGAAAACGAAAGAAAAAAAAGAAGATCCGAGTTCACAGAATAGCTCTGTGTACAGATCGTTTAAAGCTGCCAATACCAGCACCAGCAAAGACAGAGCAATCAAGACCATTCCAAACATCCATGGTATATACAGTTGAGCTAGTTTTGAAATAGGGTAAAAAAAATATAAATACTTTCTGTGAAGATGAAGCATTTTAGCTTAGTCACCTAAGAAAAGTATTACTCGCCATACTATTAGAACCATGAATCAACAGTAGTTCTTAAAAATAAGGATTTCTGCTTTTCCAGAATTACAAAAATATTATGTACAACTGACAAAAAACAAATTCAGAAAAAAAACATATACACAGAACAGGCGATTATACTTCTAACAATTTTTCTATCAGGTACAGCGACAGCGTTTGCAGTAGGCCTATTTCAAGTTACATTATTATTGTCTTCAAAATTTAACAACCCCAGACTTAGTAACGGTGATTCAGGAGAGTTTCCAGTTACAAAACAAAAATAATAATAATAATAAGTGAACACCCTCTATACAGTAGTGAATTTCCTGGATGTAAGATAACACAAGATAGTGACAAATTTCCAATCAAAACCCAAATCCTGCCCAGTTAGCAAGATGGGTTGCGTGCATTATAACGCCACCTTGACCTCATCCGAAGTATCATCAAGGTAGGTAAGATAGTTGCACATCTCTTACTGTATAGTTGCACATCTCTTACTGTACAACAAGAGACAAAGAAAGAATTAAGAGCACCTCAGTGACAAATGGGGCAAACTTATGAGGCGAAATTCTTGAAAAAAAAGCCCAAATAAAAAGCTCGCTAAGTTGCCAATTGCTCACAGGATGCCGTGCTCTCAAGTCAATATTACAAGTTCCCCTGACGTTCCAAGACGAATGACAGCATAATATTTTTCTCGTCCAATTGGTATTAAAATATACAGCCAAGAGGCGAGCATGACGAATGGTGAGCTGTCAGAGGAGCAAGTTGGTCGCTCTGTAATAAAGTGATAAATCTGGGCAGACTCTGATAAATCTACGGGACTAGCAATAAATCCAGTGGAAGCACTCCATTCATAAAACATATCGTTTTTGTGCTCAAGGAATCTCGAGACGAAAAAAGTCCGCTTCTGGAATATATGTCAACTGATTGAATTTGGAAACAAAAATAAGACTTTGGCGACAGAGTACAGCAGAGAACTGACGGCAAGACTGAAACTCGAAACAATGAGTGAATTCCTTTGGCATCAGGACTGAAACTCTAAACAGTGAGTGAAATCCTTTGGCTAAAACTGAAGTCCTTCCTCATTATTAAAATCCTTAGTCCTGCTTGAAATCCTTTGCCATGCTCGAAATCCTTAATCGTCGTTAAAATCCGTAGTCACTGTTGAAGTCCTTAGTTATGGTTGAAACCCTCAGTCATGGTTGAAATTCATAGTCAAGACCTCGTGACTGAAATCCTTAATGATGATTAAAATCCTGAGTCACGACTGAAATCGTTACATATCAATCATTGTTAAATTCCTTATGTATGGCTACCACCGAAACAGCATATGTTTTCAACACAACGTGCCAAACTGCATCAATTTTTGCATCCCAAGAATTGCAAACAGTACGTCCGCACACCAACCATTTTCAATTATCCTATTTCAGTTTCTTGTCCCGTTAACTTCACAACAATACCTGGAGGTTACCTGCTACAGAAGCAAGATCAGTCTTTATGAGAATGCAACAGCGGCAGCCGGAGGTCAGTTCTTCCACCAGCAGGTGTCGCTCGACAAGCGGACTACGCTAACACAGAACCGTGGACCGAAGATATGCCCTACAATGCGGCAAATACAAGAACCTGACGACTCGCAAAATAGTGAAGAGATGACACGAGCAACACACAGCTACACGCCATCCCCAAATTGCTACTGCACCAATATAAGCGTCTTCCAGTAAACGGACTACAATCGCAGAGGAGCAGAAACCGAAGATGTGCCTAGAAATATAAGAGAAAACAGGAAACCACGACGCACAGCTGCAGGACCTGGAGGCCGGCTGCCTCACCTGTTAACTGTTCTCCAACACAGGGACTACACAATCACAGAGAGCTGCATGGGAGACGCCGGAGACGAAGCAAGCATTGCAATGTTTACGACACCATTGAGGCGAATAGAGCAGGAACTGTACAGGTGCCAGGCGCGACCTAACGACATCATTAGCTCTTCAATATAAAGGAGCCGATCGGCGTTCATGACCACCTCGAGCCTGCGGAAATAAAACACCTCGGCTTATATCCTCTTTACCACAGGATATCAGAGCCGACAATCACTGCGAAGGCTACGAAGATTCGGAAATATCTCGGGGTTTACGTTAAATTAATGAAGCGTCTTTGCCGTAAGACACCTTAATGGTACCATAAATGATACTGAACGAGTTCACGTAGCAGCCGTGGCGGTAATGTAAGCCAGAGACCTGCGGCTGCCGGCGCTGTGTACGTAAACGAGTGCTTACAGCGCGATGTTTATTAGCTCACACACCACTGCCGCAGGTTTACAATATAGACTGTGCTAAGTTCTTACGTTAGAACTTAATTCAGGTTGTTAAAGAGTCCACTCTATAATTATCATGAACGATTCCCCGCGCTTAATGATCAAACAAGCTCCGGTGAACTTTTCATTTCGGAAAAATAATGCCTGTTCTATGAATTTCCCCGTTTTGTTTGGATCTTGAATACAATACACTTAGGCATAGTACATTAGCTTGATTACAATTTTCAGCATCTAAATTTTTTAGGATAATTCGTGCACGAGACGAAAGCTTCACGATTGCCTACTGTATCCTAATAATATAAGAAAACGCTTTGTGTATTTATTTATATATTTCGTGTCCGCTTCTTAATGAAATAAATAGGCGAAAAATAGGCTAGGTTCTTCTATTGGAAAAGAGGAAGCAATCGAAAAATAAATTAGAATATAGTTTGCTCCCGTATAAAAAGAGCCAACTCCGAGAACGTAACAGACGGAATACTCTAATGGCCTCATTTTCCTAATGTTTCAATGTGTCCTAATGTCCAAGTGTCCCAAGCCACCAATCGCCTCACACCCGACACCGTCAAGGCCACCTGGTGCGGGCCCGGAGAGCCCTCGCCTACGAAAATTTTTATGGAGGTTTACGTGGCGGCTACCCACGTACTCCTCCGCTGCTGATGGGGGTATGCTGCGCGTCCTCTATTAGTTGTATTATTATTATTAAAACTTCACGCCTGAGCTCCCACGGACGGGTAATACAACCCAAATGAAGCATCTTGCAACACCGGGAAGCACAAAACGCTGCTAAAGGAAATCCAGCAAAAACCCATTCACAGCTGACTTAAACGCCTGCAAGCCAATACGACCAAAGGCCGATGCCGGCAACAAATTCTAAACTTTAGCCGACCAGGGCACGAAGCACCGACAGAACTGATTAGTTCGACATCTGACAGCCTCCAAAGTGAAGGAGTGCGCTCCGCACGCAGCACGAGTCGCTCTCCCAAAAACCTTGAGGGCNCCCCCCCCGCCGCTTGGTGGGTGTTTTGGCGCCGTCCGGCTACCGCCGTCGCGCTCTCCGCTGGCCCCACGAAAACCCCACCCGGCCAGCATTTAACATAAACGTTCATGCAGCCGAGCTCAGCTTCATCCTTCGTATCACAAATACAATCGAATTAATTCCTCAACGCTCGAATGTTTTCATATCTTAAAGCGAAGATGCACTATACAACTAAATAAGCAAGTAAATAAATAAAGTTCATAGACTTTTAATATAATATAGATATTAATGGGAGATGCACCTCCAGTAGGTGGCCTTTCCTCGGTACTTGCTGAGGCAGTTTACTGATGAGCACAGTTCTCGTAATCACTTTAGGTATCAGAGACACTATCTTGTGGCTCGTACTATCTCATCAGCCACCTATTCAAGCATGAGCAAGTTGGCGGACCCTGCTGGCAAAGCATCGTTCAGGAGTCAGGACCAGACGGATACTTAAGGAGTGTCGTAATTTGGATATCGATCGCTATATACGTCGAGTGCACTAAAGTAATGAAATTCTGAAATTTTGATCTCGTTGCCAGTATCAGTAGCAAAGACGATTCAAGAATTGCATCAGTCTACTGTTTTTAATGTTAAACGGAACGTCAACATGTATCTACATTACTATTATTTTAGAAAAATCTTCGTGTCTCTGTATATTGGTACGATAAAATCAGACATAACCTCCTCCAAACGCACAAATCGAGCAGAAGAAAATGGAATACTTAGAATAACTTCTTAGTGACCGAACGGGTCAAGAGCAGTCTAGTACTGATGTAAAAATTAGTTTTATTACAGAGCTTGTATTATATTCACTATCAGTAATCCTTTTTTTGAACGTGGTTCGACTGATGAGAGGTTAGGAGACGGAGCGAATCCTACGGAAAGTTGTGCTGGCCACAGACAAACGAACCCAGACGGATATTTCTTCGGTATTTTTGTGAGACAATCTGCGACACCGATGACGTCACAACTGATCGGTAGCATTCGATCATTGGTTCGTATCCATGATACCTTTGCTAAGTAGATAGTATCCTCAGCCCCGCCAAGAGACAATGATGACGTCACAACGGTCTTGCGCGGTCGAATTGAGGTGCTCTACAGAGTTCCGCGTCCGTGTCTTCCTCTGCCTGTGGTGTCGGTCGACAAGCCCTCAAACATACTAATCGTTCGGATCAGGAAGTTTATTTTATTAAACCCCCTTGGTTCGAATGACCGATATAGATAACAGTGTAGCCAATTTTTCACTTCGACTCCTGCTACCGACTCCGACTTTTTCTTACCAAAATAGGCCCATTTTCAACGACTCCGACTCCTGGGTCAAGCCAGGCTCCGACTTCTGGCCCTAAAAAATTTCAGAACCTAACCGACATACCCTGAAACCCTGAGTACACGAGCGTTAGGAACTTTGCGAGTGAAAGAAAATCGCTGGCAGCTATAAAAGCAACTACTAAAATAGACCTATGCTTCTATGATCACAATTTCTAGTCGTTTAAGGAAATGCCGTTGCCTTTTTGAAAGTGTAACCACGAAAAAAAAACGCACTGGTCCTTTCCACAACTTCCGGCGGTATCTCTTGTACTCAATCCGAAAAAAAGTAATGGCATTTGCTTATATAGACCAGCTTAACTGAGCTTATAATAAAGAGCATGAAGTGCTACAATACTCTTACATTCTTAATTACGTATCGTATTTGTAGCTAGATAATCCTACTTAATTAAGGCGTGTTCGATTGGGACATGAAAGTCAATTTAAGCTAAGCCACTTCACTTAAGTTGTCCGAAACTACTGAAAGGTGCCCGGCTTCGACCCGTTTATTCAAGTTTTAGGCGTTGAATCAAAATTGGTTACCTGTAAGACTTCTAATAACTCAATCTTGCTTCGTAAAATGTAAATTCCAGTCGGTTCAACGTAATTAGGTCGCTTTAATAACTGTATAACGATTCAACGTGGGGAAGTCGAAGTTCCTGTCTGCAGGTCCGGACAAGTTAAGTCGAATAGATTTGACTTAGATCGAATGTTGCGATCCAATCGAACGGGTCTTTTGATACAATACGTTTAGTTAGATATATTTTTCGTTAGAATGATATTCCTCGTTAGGTATGATAGTCCTAGTTATAGGAGCATATTCCGAATTTAAGCCTCCATACCCAGAGTGCAGCCGCGATCCAAAACGAGAAGGAAAGGAAGGTACAGATATCAAGTAGATATATCAAGAAAAAGCGATGAATTTATTGATTGAAAGAGGAAACGAGAAAAAAGGGAAAAAACTGAAAAGGTAATGTTAGCAGGAACGAAAAGCGAAGAAGCAGTTGAAGGAAGGAGATACAAAAAAGGAGATACAGAACAAACAAAAATCCCAAAATATTTAGGTAGAAAGAATCATTATAGTCTCAATAGGACAGTTGTTCCAAAGGCTTCCTGTGCAGCGTTGGCCATCGACAACATAAATAAAAAACGCCGACAACTGAATGCCGAGCACCAAAATAAACTTCAAAGGCCATCATCTGAGTATTGCACATGTACGATAATTGATACAGGGCATCTGCGATTGAGGCTCCAATACCGTGCCGATAATAAACGCTATCGACTGCCCTGTATGAGAGTTATTAATAAAACTGTGAGTGGCAGCCCCAATTGAAATTCCTGTTGCTCTGAGTCCTGGTCTTTGTATGTAATAATTGAATGATGCACAAATAAAAGCATAGCTACTTATTTTGAGCAATTCCTGGTTCTTACAGAAACAGGCTTTATCCTTAGGTGAAAAAACGATATAAACAGATTCAGGACGGCACTGTAGAGGGTCCGTGGTCCTCTGGACGATTGCGAAGGGCAATCAAAACTTTTGAGTTAAGAAGAAAAAGGTCGCACTTCTCTGCAAATAATTGTTTAACGTAGCCACACGAGCTATCTAGAAGACTGTAGAGAGAAGGCCACGCAAAAAACAAATCAAAATACTGTGACAAGCATTAAAGAGGTATTTTACACTTTTCATCGAAATTCACACCTCAACATTAATGTGTGCTAATATCTTTAGTTGGCATCCCGGGTAAGCTGAGGAAGTAGTTATTTGGATATCAGGCGTGATCACTGTGAGTGTATCGAGTACAAAATTCAGTAGTACCGTAGCTATACTATAGGGAGTAACAAGGTGTCGCACCAGCTCGTACGAGATTGTCAGATTTACGAATATGAGAAGCTGTTACTTGCCACTGAATCATGCCACCGTATACGTCAAGCCTTTGGAAATTGTGCGGTCATGTATTGGTTCCAGAATTTCTTGTTTGGAGATCGGTCGCTTTGTGGTAATCCACGCAGTGGTCAGCAACAGGTCCTGGATGATGTTTCGTTGAATGTGGTCAATAGGACAGAGGCCATAGCCACATGTAAATTGGGAAAGACTTTGTCGTCCACCTCCTCAAGCTGCCCAGCCAGATATTGGTTCCCCACCTGCATGATAACTGCAAGAGTGACCCGAACGAGATGTACCTATAATTACAAAAATATTCAAACTAACAAAAGTGTCGACCTAATAACATTGACGTTTCGGGATTAGATTCCCATCATCAGAACTAAGAAACTTAAAATCTAAGTACAAGGATGTGAAAGTTTAAAACTAGAAATTTACTTTCATATCCTTGTATTTAGATTTTAAGTTTCTTAGTTCTGAAGATGGGAATCTAATCCCGATCCGTCAATGTTTTTAGGTCGACACTTTTGTTAGTTTGAATATTCTTAGTTTAATATTTAAAAAACATTGTCGCATTGAATCTTCCTCTCATCCCAATCAGAAATTTATGGGCGTTTATCCGATGTTATCAGACACCCTTTACTATTTACTTATAGGCAGCCGATAAATGCCTATAAATTTCCGACTGGGATCTACCACAATACACTGATTCGTGTGCGTTGAGATGACGTTACGACATCGAATTTTCACAACGCTTACAAGCTTACATGTTCGAATACGATGTTTTTTTACATAAAAGAATCGGGTTTTTAGTTGTCATCAGAAGCGTTAGCTAGTGCAGTAACTTGAACTCACTATTTTCAAAACATGAAGCGAACCAAACACTATGACCAATTTGTTTTCCTGACAACATATAAACTAGAACGCCTCGTGGCATAAGACCATCATCCGTGGTGGGAGCAAATTTCAGCGCCGTCATTTTTGATAGCCAGCTATTCTTAGTTTTTGGCATGTGTCACATCGAGGACAACCCACCAAACTCCCTGCAAAAAAATTATGAATATTGCTCAACTCCTTCTACCACTTTTTGGGTGAAGAGACAAATATATATACCTATACTTAAATCTTCAACAAAAACTTTATCACCGCTCCTCGCTTCGCCCACGGCTGATAAAAACTCTCTTGCAGGAATATTTTCCTATGATAACGGGGTAATTTTTGCATATAATTGACGAGGAAGAATATCCTGAAAAACAATATCCAATCAAAATACATGCATCTTGAACGTATCCCGCCTTCTGACTAACATATATAGGGTACATAGTCATAGTACTAAGTGCAAACATGGCACCTCAAATAAGAAGTACCATTGAGTCACCGCGCTTACATATTGGGAAAAATTCATAAGGCAAGAGTTGCTGCGATTTTCCCAAGTACTGTATCTCCACACTCGAATGTGCTAACTTGGGACTACGAAGAAGCGCATTGCGCTGCCACGCTCGATTACCAGGAATAATTCATGAGGCGAAGGGTTAATGCGATTCGTTAATTGAAGCAATATCTGGCAAATGGCGTCGTTGGGCTCATCACGAGCGTCTCGAAGCATTTCATGTCGTCGACACGCAGGTATTGACTATCGGTTCCCTATAGCGGGGTCGGGGACCCCCACCCGCCCAATTATACCCACAGAATACAAGCGCGACTAGTAACGGTCCGGGGCGAAATTAATTCGAAATATGGGTGATGGGGGAGTGAATAACACTGGTATACGAAGAGGATTGTGTTTCTGCGGCTTCAGACTTAAAATGGGCTACTATATAGTTAATTCCATCTCGTGCGCTGATTTAGACCTGCAACGGACACATGGCTGGAAAGTCTTCTCATTATTCATTCTTGATATTCTCGTACAACAGCTTCCATAAAACTGCTACAAGTGATCCCAGAAGTCGTACTGCAGGAATAACACTGGCGAAATGCCAGAAACAGCCAACAATTACTTAAAAAAAAACAGAAAGAGACACAGCAGCACGGATTTCAGACTTGGAATCACAACATAGAAGAAGAATTCCCATTTCGAAATGCTTGTTTAACCCTTAAGTCTAGCCAGGATCGAAGGTAGTCCTAGTCAGTTTTGGGATTTAAAGCAAAGCAAGTATCTTCCAGGTTTTGTGGTGTATTCTATAAAATAAACGTGATACTCAAAGATACCTTGTTTAGCATAAATGTTTGGTCCTGGAGACTCACCATTTTTGGAAGGTACATTGAAATGTATCAAAAATGTATACGGTCTAAACATCCTATATTTTTAAATTAAATAGACGTAATAAATAGTCCCGGTTTCACAAGCAATGTTTCAAAATAAAATCGCGACTGATTTTTCGGTCATCTCAGTAACTGAGTAGAGTAGGTACTTGCGAAATCCCACAATCAGCAACATAGCACGTCCAACGTCACGTCTGACACGCAACGCGCCCCACAACCACGAAAAGACCTTGGTGACAAGCCTAAGCGCAGACTGCCTTCGCAAACACTTCACTGCATGTCAGCGTCACCAAACAGCTTCGTTTTTGCTTCGTTACATTTAGTTGCAAGAAAAATGAGAGTATCATGACGAAGGTTCTAATTATATTGCGTTAGGGATAAATAACATCGCGCTGGTAAGAGAGGAGAGCGCTTTGTCTAGAATGCCGAAGAAACGCAAAGGGGAAATTCAAAATGACACAAGTGGTCAGCTAAAGAAGAAGGCACTTGGACACGTGCAGCTGGTACTCACCCCATCGAAAAAATTATCCATTGGAAGCTACAGATGGTACATTGACATACACAAGTAATAAATTCATATGCATAGCTGGCACCTACACCAGGATTTATAGAACTGCACAATGATATGTACATGTATCTCGTACACCAGAATAGGATACTGTAGAGCTGGTACGCTGGTATCCACAACTGGCGCACTAGAAAATACATACAGCTGGCATACCAACATCGACAGCTGGGTACAGTAGGGCCTATATCACGCTGGTAGACTAGTACATCAAGCTGGAGCTGATACATCGCCACATGCTACTGGTACTCACCAAGTGCAAAGAAGGAGTCATTGCCATCAGAAGCTGCAACAGAAGGCGTAGGAAGTAGCAAGCTGAGGGTCACTTGTAGTGTTATTAACCAAATTACGGAGACGGCCATTTTACTGCGGACACTTCACTTGCACCACACCAGCATTGCAGTCTAATAATAGTTTAAAAATAGCATAGAAAACGAAGGATAAAATTTAAGTGTTAGTAAACGAATATCGAATCTTCTCGAGTGGCGTAAATTTGGAGGACTGGAGGACACTTACGGTTCCAATGAATTACGAAGCAGTTTCACAAACTAAGTTCAAGTTTCTCAAGTCATTTTCATACCTGCCTATTTTTTAGTCACAAAGTCACACGGAAGTTACAATTCAAATCACCAGAATAGTCACTGTGTCATCTGTAACGGAAAGAAATGAGAGAGTTAACTCATTAGCATATCAGTTGAATATTTATCAGTTTCCCCACGATTGGAGTATGTCGGTGGCAGCGCTTGAGACGTGAAACGCATGAATTCCGTCGGTGATCGACCAGTCACAGACCAAAAGACCATTCAGTCACATTTAACTCAAACTACTCGGATTACATTACCGCGCCGCAAGAGTTTACTCTCCTATTGTATTTTTAATAATGGATTCTTTGCCGTAAGGTAGCAATTAATGCCTCAGTGAAAAGGAAATAACAGATGCGAAGTGAACCTGCAACGACGAAACCTGCTGCTTCGGAGAAACAAGATGTTGAGTAGTTCTGAAAAAAAAAATACAATAGGCGGTGTCTCAGCATGGCCTGGGACCAAAGAGGGCCCGGACTTCTTCCAATAAAATGGGGTAAGGCTAAATAGTCTTGTCCTAATCAAAGAAATTTCCTGGCGTATCCTAGTTGACGCGCTATTAAAATCCAAGTCAATACACTTTAACAATACATCTGCATTTAACAAAACTAGACCAAACGTGTTGTGGCTCTTTACACGATAACTAGTAGAACTATTGAACATTTTGCTTCAGCTAAATAGCAGATCTCGTCGTTGCAGGCTCACATCACATCTGTTATTTCCCTTTCACTTTAAATAATAAGATCAGGCAAAATTTTCTTCCCAAACCAAAATACCACAAAGAGAGATAAGGGCCATGCTTATTGCGGATGTGAAACGATTTAAAAATATAAAAAAAAATCCAAAATGTTGAGGTAGGCGATTATAGAAATGGCGGCAACATTTTCAGAGAAAGATACATAAACCTGCGCCCGACACTTAAACATTGTTCATGGTAGGCCTACCTGACTCGTGACTATTGTTCTGCTCTTTAGTTTCGGCCTCTCTGAGCACTGTTATCCTCAGCACAGGTAATGGTAAGTAATCTGTGATTACCGATCTCCTTGGTGGTAAATATACGCCCCTCTGGAAACTGCAATCGTTCTTCAGGTGAAGAAAAGGAAGGTACAGCTGGGAAGAAACGCGTCACGAAATATATAGAGACAACCGGTGACGTACAGTCAAACACCTCACGTTGGAACAGGAATTTGCTACTAAGGGGAACCCGCGCACGAAGACACACCACGTATTGGAATAGGAATGTGACGAAAATAGATAACTGCAGAAAGATTGTAGATATCAGTGGAATAAAATACGAAAGAAAGGAAGCAATCGGGCACCTAAGTTACAGCATAAACAATAAACATCACATATTGATGCTGTGTTCATACCATTAGCGAGTACCACGTCATGAAGTTTTACTTACAGTAATCTGAGTAATCTGAATACTACCTACGCTAATCCGTAGAATAAATAAAAGTACTGTTGCAACGATAAAAAAACATGTCTTTTATTTTCTCATTATTAAAATGAAGAATATGAATTGTAAAATTCTCAGACCAGGCCGGTTTCGATAAAAATCATCATTAGTGAGATCTGTAAAAAAATAAAGTATGTACATTAATTAAACTATTTTCTATACGATAGTTTCGAAATCAGAATTACAAAATTCTATGCTTCTGCAAATATATAAATCCTATCCTATATAGCTAGGTAAAAGAAAGCGGTAATAGAAAAAGAGCCACATAACATTCAAGGAAAATTCCTAGCTACTACTGTCATTAGTAAAAGAAAGAATTAGTTTACATAGTTTGGTTTGTGGGGCTCTACGGGTATTTACACAATGGACAGGGGTGCGGAAGATTGGTTGATGTTCAAGGAGGGGTGTTCAGTTTTAATGTACATTGATTCTAAAATACGTAGGTCAGATTGACTCTGTGCAGTGTCTATTATAGTGAAGTTACGGAAATGAAGTGGGTGGTTTTTGAGTTCACAGTGATCACGAGGGCTGGAATGCTGCCTGAAAAAACCTAATACTGAAAAAAACGTAATAAGTTAGAGGTCTGTTGGTTCGGAAAGATGTGCCTAAATGTTGAGAAAAAATGGGAGTTTGGACTGCTTGATACTACTTCCTAAGTACGAGTCATTGCACACCTCGCATTGAAATTTATAAATAATCATGGAATGCAGATCAGAGGGTACGGTTTCCTTGAATTAAAAAAAAATTACAGCAAATGAATCACTATGAGCAAACTTGAAGTGAATAAGTGGATTAAAATTCGGTAAAATATGTTTCAAATATTCACTATTTTGTACGATGGAGGTCCGATGTAGGCTATGGAGCGTAAATTTCCTATCGAGGTACAGTAGCAACTGGAGTCGGTGGGTGATGCTTTCTATTTAAAAGGATTCGGAGATACTTATCGAGCAGGAAAGTGGGATACCCATCGTTTTTGAAGAATGCTCTGAGGAAATTTATTTTTTCGTTGAAATGGAAATAAGAAGATGGAAGTTTGCATGCTCTATGGAGTAAGGTGCGGACAGCATTAACCTTATAAATACGAGGTGCAAAACTGAAGAAACTAATGCCTAATCCAGTGAATGGGAGATTGGTATCGCTGGGTGTCATGTCCAATCTTGGAAAGAAAACCTCAGCTTTGCTTGGTAGGCCTATCAGAACAATCTCTTCATATCCGAACAATTGCTTGGTATCCGAACAATTGCTTGGTATCTGAACAATTGCTTGGTATATGAACAATTGCTTGGTATCTGAACAATTACTTGGTATCTGAACAATTGCTTGGTATCTGAACAATTGCTTGGTATCTGAACAATTGCTTGGTATCTGAACAATTGCTTGGTATCTGAACAATTGCTTGGTATCTGAACAATTGCTTGGTATCTGAACAATTGCTTAGTATCCGAACAATTGCTTGATATCCGAACAATTGCTTGATATCGGAACAATTGCTTTGTATCTGAACAATTGCTTGGTATCTGAAAAATTGCTTGGTATCTGAAAAATTGCTTGATATCTGAACAACTAGTGGCTCGGGCCGTCATTATAAATGACGGTAGAAAAGTAGCACCTCAAGAAAACCCTCGCTGTCTCTTGTGCTTCTTCAATGAAAATTCAGCATTTTGCCTAAAAACTTGGATACATACATTATGAGGCACAGGTAAGTGATATCTCTCGTAGCAACTCAGAACAATGAACATGTCCACACACGATCATGAAAACAGGCTTAGGTCTCTCAGCTGGAGCACCCAAGTGCGACCCCCGTATCCAGGATACCGTCTTCGGGACCTGAATTTTCTCCTATCTTATTCCCATAGAGCGTGACAGGAAAGATATAAATATAGTTATAAATAAATAAATAAATAAATAAAAACACGACGTGAATTATTATATAGTACTGACTAGTCGCCCGTGCCGTCATTGTAAATGACGGCAAAAAATTAACACTTCACCAAGACCTCCGCCGTCTCCTGAGCTTGTTACTCTTTAGAAGGCTTCTGAAATGTTAATTCAGCATTCTGTCTAAACAATCTATAATATAATAAGAGAGCTGTCTGTCCGTCAGTCTGTCGGTCCGAAACCTCATTTATCCTGTATCAAATACCAAAGAAAAAGATTCCAAGGTACCCAACTTTTCTTTTTGCCAAAAAGGGGCAAGCAGACAGAGTTCTATTTTCCACCTATCTAATACTGAAGAAAAAGATTCCAAGGTACCCAACTTTTTATGCCGTTTGTAATCTGAATTTTCTCCTAGCTTATTCCCATAGAGCGTGAAAGGAAAGATATAAATATAGTTATAAATAAATAATAATAAATAAATAAAAACAAGACGTGAATTATTATATAGTACTGATTGATTGCTCCATATCAAAACAATTATTTCATATCCGAACAATTGCTTGATATATGAGCAATTGCTTGATATATGAGCAATTGCTTGATATCTGAACAATTGCTTGGTATCTAAAAATTGCTTGGGATCTAAAAATTGCTTGGTGTCTGACTATTGCTTGATATCTGAACAATTGCTTCATATCCGAACAATTCCTTGATATCTGAACAATTGCTTGGTATCTAAAAAATTGCTTGGTTTCTGAACAATTGCTCGATATCCGAACAATTGCTTGATATCTGAACAATTGCTTGGTATCCGAACAATAATAAGTTGGTATCTCAACAATTGCTTGGTATCTGAACAATTACTTCATATCCGAGCAATTGCTTGATATCTGAACAGTTGCTTGGGATCTAAAAAATTGCTTGGTGTCTGAACAATTGCTTGGTGTCTGAACCATTGCTTGGTGTCTGAACAATTGCTTGGTGTCTGAACAATTGCTTGGTGTCTGAACAATTGATTGGTGTCTGAACAATTGCTTGGTGTCTGAACAATTGCTTGGTGTCTGAACAATTGCTTGGTGTCTGAACAATTGCTTGGTGTCATAACAATTGCTTTATATTCGAATAATTCCTCGCGTAGTTAAGTGACATCTCAATGAACAATGAACACGTCCAGACACGATCATGCAGGCGAGCTCAGGTCCTTCACTTGGAGTGCCAAGTGCGACCCCCGTATCAAAGATACCGTCTCCTGCACCAGAATTACTTCCTATCTTATTCCCATACAGCGTGACAGGAAAGATAAAAATATCAGTACTATATAATAATTCCCGTCGTGCTTTTATTTATTTATTTATTTATTTATAACGATATTTATATCTTTCCTGTCACGCTCTATGGGAATAAGATAGGAGAAAATTTAGATTTCAAAAGGCGAAAAAAAAAGTTGGGTAGGCTACCTTGCATTCTTTTTCTTTAGTATTAGATAGGGGAGAAATAGAACTCAGTCTGCTTGCCCTTCTGGCAAAAAGAAAAGTTGAGTACCTTGGAATCTTTTTCTTCAGTATTAGATATAGGAAAAATGAGGAAGCCCAAAAGACGGAGGGGGTTTTGGTGAAGTGTTAATTTTTTGCAGTCATTCATAATGACGGCACGGGCCACTTGTAGGTATAAATAAATAAGAACACGACGTGAATTATTATACAGTACTGATTTTTTAATCATTTATTATTATTGGAACTCACAATAAAAAGCTTAAGATCTAATTCAGCCCTTTTTTTATCTCCGATCCCCTGTCCGCACTCGGCACATGGCTTACTAACGGCAATTCGCTACCCTAATTATGTGTTTTGCGATCAAAATAAGGTGGTTTGGCGCGAGTGAAACTGGGGAGAGGTAGTGAAAATTTTGTGTTGTAATTTTCGAATATGCTGTCCTTTTTGGCATGATATTCGAGGGTAATGCTGTAGACTGAGCCTGTCTTCCAGAGAGGTGAACTCTTGCGGAGCTTGGCTTACTGAGTCGGCATTTCTGGTGCTCAGACGCTACTACGGGGATACTGCCTTTTAATTTAAAAAAAGGAGCCTATTGTTATACTTGGTTTCAGTATTGCACGAACCTGAATCTGTGGATAAAATTTGTTGACAAGTAATTTTCTTTTTAAGATTATAACTTTCAAAGCCTAAGAATGGTGAACTTATATACACAATTTTACGTCAATTGACGGAATAGGTGGAGAATAATTATAAATTTTGCTGAGAGTCTTGCGAGTGTTTTGAATAAGCTTCACTGGAAAATGATTTTACATAAAGAATTTTCTTAGCTGTTGAAGTTCTAAATTGAAGCAAGACAAGCTCGAACAAATCCTGATTCCCTAATGATCATGCAGCGGAATAGATTGGTTTTAAAATAAGATGGAACAAAATAATCCGATGAAGCTTATCGGTTTTCGTAATGCTCTCGGCAAAATTTATAAATGCTCTCCACCCATTCCGTCAGTTGAACGTAAAATCGTGTATATAAGTTTGCCATTGTTAGGCTTCGAAAGTTATAATCTTAAAAAGAAAATTAGGTACTTCATCTGTCAAAAAATTTTATCCGCAAATTCAGGTTCGTGTAATATTGAAACCAAGGTATAACAATAGACTAATTTTTTTTTAATTTAAAGACAAACTGCCACTTTCGCTCACTATTTCTGACATGTACAATACCAGTGCGGACAGTGCCCTGCCTCCTACTTAGGTCAGACGAGGAAGCAAATGAAAGTGAGAATGTTCTAGCATCAAGGTATTTCTTATCGAACTGGGCAACATATCGCTAATTGTACTATCAAAATTTTTAATCATTTTCTTGATACTGACCACAAAACATGTCCAGAACACTTATGAGGTTGATGTAGTAAATGGAAGAAGTTGCAGGAGGTGTTTTTCTCGCTTCCGAAGGGGTGATTGATTTAACATTGAAAGAAAAGTCAAAAATATAAAAACCATAATTTCGCATTATTGAAAGCTTTTGTTTTAGAGAACCTTACCATTATATACAGAACTTACAGAAAACCTGTATATGTAGCCCATTTCACGGTGGTACGCCAGCTAAAACGTATACTTTTGCCTCAAGTTTTTTTTCAATTGGATATAACTTTCGCAGCTACCTGACTTATCAGTTGCTATTCCCACAGGAAGTTCTCTAGCCGATTGTCTGGTAGCTTCAGAGGGTGCGCTTGAGGAGTCACTTCGTCGCCAAGTTCGAGAGTAACTTCAATCAGGTTATGATCTCTAAGCCGGTCCAAGATTTAGAGGTTGACTCTACGCTATCAGGTGTAAAGATTAGCTACCAGGTATATATAACATCGTCGTATCTGATTGGCTCGTTAACGTGTGGGGTCAACTGGTTGTGGTGTGTGCTGAGAAGTAGGTAAATGATTTGCTGGATTTATCGTTTACTTAAGAATTTTCTATCATGGATTACCTGCAAGTAGCATCTTGCTCACAGTACAAGAAAATCAGTACCACTAATCGATAACTCTCGCCTCAGTTTCCAGAAATTCCTCACAACCCTCTGTGGCTAAGCTAAAGCAACGATGTTTAGGCAAGAGTAGCATGTATGTGTGTGTCCGCATTGTCTGTTCGAGCTCAGTCTTGGCTGTCAAACTCATGCCACGTGAGATGGTGCTCAGCTGCGAACTTGGGGTTTCCATAAGCACAGGGTTCAACTTAAGAGTGCATTTAATAGCACGAAGCCAGAGACAGACAGCGCCAGCAAGTCTGTAATTTCATATGCAGCTCTTCTAGTCCAGAAAAAGTTTATTTCATGTTCCAGTTGCCGATCGAGGCGAATACACGGCCAATTAGCAACTACAGCACATGAGACAAAAGAAATGCTCTCGCCAGGATAGGCTCGTCCACTGAATGGCAAAATTCCTTAGGATATGAAGGCGCATGTTGGCGAAGGTGATTCTGCAGCTAATTCAATACACAAAGATAGAAAATCTGTGGTATTTTGTTGCAAATTTGATGCGGCGTTTCTGTGTAAAAAAAAGCCTACTTCTGCAGAAAGTCGGCAATTAAAATTGTAAATGAAATACACCTGTTGATTATTCTTAACGTGTTGCTGAGTTATTCACTGCAAGTACAACAGGAACATAGGCTTGATGGTAATTCATCATGAATAAATGAGTTGTTTATTGAAAGTACGATGAAACTGAAACAAATGCAGTGGATGATTATTTTTCATGAATTAGTACGAAGTTCATCACAAGAACATGTGAAACAACTAGACGTGCTTTTTCTTAAAGTTTTAGAGAGTTCTTTACAAGCATGGTATAACTAGGTGAAGGTAGCCCCATGCCCATCTCCGACTCCGTCCCCTTGGCTTGCATGCCAGGTGTGACGTCATCTGGAGGCCCAAACTCGGTCGCCCATTGTAATCTCTAATTAAGGTTTTGTTTTTATTTCATTAAAGGTTCTTTCCTTATCACAACGTATAACCAGTTCAATTAAACTGTTACAATTTATTGCAAACATACCATATTCCTCTCCATGGCCATGGCTTGCTGGCGCTGAACAAAAATCCTCTGGAGTTTATGAAATGCATTGTTTTACCTTACCTATATGTTAACGCAGTGTATGAGAAAACAGAATGACATTAGACACTTCATAGAATATGAAACAAATACATGAATTTCCACAAAGACTAGTACATAGTTCTTAAATAAATATTCTAACTGCCAAAAATTCTTATACAATATACGCTACAAAATAGGAATGGACTGTTGAGACGCTTTTAGGCAAAAACACTAAAATAAAACCAATCTGCAAATTTAACTTGGTTACCCCAAAAAAGTTCTGTTTTTATTTTTCGTAATAAATGAGGGATACTACGGTAAACATCACGTCCGAGTTCGTAAGTAGTAATCCAACGATGCAGTAGCTCACAGACACAGCGCAGAGAATCTCGTTGGTGCAAAAATGTTAATTCTAGAGTTAGAAGTAATGACATTTCATGCATAAACGAGAGCTTGTAAACCAATGGTATGCTAGCTCTATAGGTGCTTCAATTCAGAAAAGTTAGATTAGTAAGCAGGTAGGTACCTCATGGTACACCCACGTTATCTAACTACAATGGTGTGCAGATGTTGAGGCACAAAGATATTTGTCTAAATAGGCTCGGATATAGCTCCAGAGGATATAATTTTAATGTATTGCTGCCTTCTAACCAACTAGTTATAGACGAAGCCAACCGTTACCCATATGCGGCCAACTTACTATGTACGAAAGCTTGCCGATTTATTACGTTTAAGCATTGATTTCTATCTTCAAGATATCTAAGAAAGCCCGCCCCTTGCCGCTTCTTCAGTATCTTTTGCACAATAATAGCCTTTTTGTTCTTATTACTTTCATAAACTCGACCACGCATAAGACTGGCACTAGCAGCGCTTGAGGTCCTCACTGTGAGGTTTTAGAGCGAGACGTGCAAAAGTGTCGCAAACAGGTCAAGCGATGGGACTATCTTTGCGTAGTTATATGTACAATGATTACAAGTACAAATGTACGCGTAAGATTATTCTCAATGCATAACTGAGCAGTTTACGTCTACTTTAAAGTGCTCCCGAGGACTCAAAAACGCAAAAGAAGGCATTGGATGTATAGTAGACTGAAAAAAAAAAACTTAGAACATACGAACGGGAGTGTTTCCAAACGGAATCAAAGCGTATGGGTGCAGCAGGCTGGAATAGAAGAGGTCAAACAGAACAAAATGTCATTAGGAGAATTAGGAAAATGGAAAGAAGTAATGATGTTTATTTTAAATATGTGTGTATTGTTAGGACATGAGAGCTAATAAGCGCTTAGCTGAACGTGAACAACAAACGTGGTTTCGCATAAGGCAAAACGCTCATTTCCATGAACACAAAAGTATGAGAATGAGAAGTCATCATTTAGTCACACAGCTACAGAGCTAGTCGTTTGGTGCGCAGACGAAGTAGATGTACGACACCTGACGCGTGCCATGGTCCCTCTGTATTATACTACTCCGTCAAGTTGCAGCTATTGTCACAAACAGAAGATGCCTGCACAGTGCACGTATTATTATATTGAATAGTTTAAGCCTCCGTCTCCACAACAACGGCAATCTAACAGAAGAAGAAGCAAGGAACTTATAGTATGACGTTAGGAATACGGGGATGGTGTTCTCACACAGGATCAACGCGCATGGGAACAGCAAGTCCGGAAAGAAGAGGAAGATCAGAATAAAGCATGAGCAAGTATGAGTATGGAAATGGAAGGAAGCAAAGTGGGCACGAAAGATAGACGTCCCGAAGGCCTAGCTAATGGCCAAGGTAACCTACACCAGCCCATAACATAGGATGGGCGAACCTAACTAACCTAACCCTATAGCGCATCCTATGCCCCATGATGGGGCACAGTGCACGTATCCGCTGACGGACAGTGGTCCTAGCACAGTTTCTAAAGGCCGCTGCAGACGATAGTCTATTGTCCTGTGTTTTCACTTCATAGCGTTCGAATACGTTGCTGAGTCTGTGTATACAACAAATAAATGCACTGTTTTCGGAGTTTCCATTCACGCAAAATTTGGAAACACACAAGAAATTATACTAGTGACAACCGGCTAAGCCGGCGGATATGATGGCTAACATTTTATTAGCACTTTTCGTAGACACGCAGCAATGTTTGCATGGACACAGAGAAATATTCGAACGCGGAGAAGTGAAAATACAGAATAAAAGACTATCGTCTGCAGCGGACTTGAAAAAAAGAAGTGACCCACTGTACTTTAGTAGTACAGTTTCACAGCAAACGCAACAAGTGAAAACTTAGATATGTACGTCCAAGGTTTCAGGGAGATATTGTCCACGTAACGCCTAAAGTGCATTATACAAAGAGACAGCTAGTATAGTAATTACTTCAATAAAAGGCTTCAGGGAGACATTGTCCACATCGCGCCGAAAAGAAAGACCGAGCCAGTATGATAAAGGCAGACTGTAGAATGCATTACAAGGAATATAAACAGAGAATATAATCCCGAAGTGACCGTACACCACCAATAAAAGCTATTTACGGCAGGTGGTAACGCAACCGCATGGAATAAAACTTTTACTGCCAAGCGAGACAGCCAGACAAAGGGGCGATAAATTTTAATGAACTCATAGGGAACTGTCCAGATGTGAACGGGCTGTCAGTGAAGGTTGCTCGGTAATTTATCTCGTTCTCTTCGTCACGCAGCAAACTGCTGAGCCCAAGAAACGGAGTCGGGCGTCCAAACGAGACGTTACCATCTTCAGAAACGTCACAGATATGAAAAATTATGAAAATATTCTACAGTTGATCCACATGAGAAAAAACTTTCAAAATCGTACATACCTGAGGGCAGTGATCAGAATTATAAATTTTGGGCAAACTGGCAGGTTGCATTTCATTACCGACGTTTTACAGATGCAGTCAATGCAATATGAACTGAACATCGCCATCCAGTAAACTACTGTAGGTCCACTCCAATCAAACAGTCATTGTTGCACACACAGGTAATATATAACAACGGCAGGCTGTATAACCAATAACTGCATTATTTCATTGAAGCAATAACGCAATCGTGAAATATTTAATCCACATCCTTTGCTGTGCGCGTCATGACAGTATCAGTTACATTTATTTATTCATCATATCTTTCTCCGCGGGCGGGAGGTGTTCTTGGGTTATTCTATTACAGCTTACGTGAAAAATTTCGTGGACATTCATTTCTGGATAATATAACAGCTATGAATATACAACCTAATTAACAAGGCTCATTGCCATCACCACAGTTCATTTAATACAGATAGTTATGTCAAGCAATAGAGTGGCAGCACATACAGTTGCAGCAGAGTGACATCACAGTGGTGACGTCACATAAATGTATCAACCAATAGCGCCACTCCTTTTGCAGCGGGGCATCCAGGGTAATGCCAAGACAGAGGCATCTTGGGTAATTTCCAATATGGCGTCGTGTGTGCAAGAGGTTAAGTGTGTGTCGCTATTATTACATAAACGTTGGTAAAATTGTTCAGTTGCAGTTTATTGTGCTTTTCATGTGTGTATAACATTCTACTTTATAACTTATTGTAATGTAAATTTTTATATGTGAACGAAGATCGTCTAATTTTGTCTTTTTAAACTCGTGCGAATCATTCTATTCCACGCAAAGCATTCGCTTCAACTTAGGCAAACATTTTCAGATGATTTTCTCAGTTCTTTTTATGGCGTTGCAAATCAAGATGCAACACAATACATCAAAGCTATGGTTTACTATTTTCCTTTACTTATGTAATTAAATGTATGGCCAGTATGGGTAGTTCCAATTTGAGGCGATACATGATAAACCATTGGCGGGAAAGTCTTTCTGGTATAGGCTACTGCAAAACAAGGAGCCGCCGCTCGCGGCCTCATTTGTTTACACCAGCAGAGTGACGTGGCTGTCGGCCATTGGCTGAAATTGACGCCAGACACGGCGATCGCTGATTGGCCGAGATGGCGTCACGGTGGTCGTTGATTGGCTGAGATTGGGCGAGAGGGTGTACCCTTAGGGCTGACATAACTATCTGTAGTACTATCTGTAGTTAAATGAACTGCGGCCATCACACACCAGACTAGCTAACTGAGCTGGCACCGCAATAGTACTACCTAACGATTACCCTCGCACGAGGAGCAATATAATAATTTTTTCTTCTGTTAATACTACAGCTTGTTTCATTAAAGTAAGGTAAATGCACTTATTTCTTCCCGAAGAGAGATCTGCATGGCTTAATACTATTTCACCTGATTGACAAAATACCATTACATACAATATCATCCAATAGGTATGGCAGTGCCATAGAGCACGACCTACAGTAACAACATGTAAATTCGGAATCATGAATTTATATCTCATAATAGGACGGCTTTCATCAAGTAAATTATAATTATTGCTAATTAATGATTAGTTTAAGCACCGTTTCCGCTGAAGGGCGATCCGCACAGTGCTGCTAGTCGGCAAGGAGGCGCAATTAGGAATATCTTATCTCGACAACGGCTCTCCTCTGCCATATAGTATAAGTTGGCTCAGTGCACTACTACTGGTAGGAAAAAGACGCAAGGAATAGGAAAAGACCCTCGAGTGGACGGCTCCTCTCATGGTCTTTCACAAAAGAGAGACTAGAGGTGTCCCGCGTACGAGGTCAGCTATCTCGATCAGTAGTCCACTTCACGGAAGAGAAAGGGGGACAATGGACAGAGAACCTACCTAACTTTATAAAACTAACCTTCTCAGCAGGAATTGCGGCCAGCTGTAACATACCTGCGGAGAAGGCACTTAGAACAACCCTTAGGTTCGTGATGCCATCAATTGAAAACTACCACAGTATGGGATTAGAAAACCAGACCCAATTCAACGAATGATAATAATAAGCTTATAATTTAAATTTGAGCTCACGCATTTTTAGAATACAACACATGGTATCCAGTGAGTGTGTAGCTCCATATAACCAGAAGGCAAGTAACCGTAAAATTCTATTGTACATGAAACCTTCAAGTTAGCCACTTGCGAGTACCTACACGTTAAAATGGGACGCATTTCCTATCAGGACAAACCACAATGCCATTCACGAACATTCACTGGCGTGTTTGTATAGAGGTGACATTTGTTAAAAAGTAAGAGAATGAACGTAAGTACCATCAGTACCAAACTGTACAACTTACGTTCTACCTATTGTTACATATGGCGGTACAGGGGAACTCCCGAAAGAGGAGATAGGATAGTTGATCATTGTAACTGGATCCTGGAAGACTCACTATGGAGATGACCCTGCAGAGGTAGGTATAGCATGTTAGCTTCCTCGACGGTGTTAAAACTTTAACTTTGGTAACATCGTATGAGTTGGTAAAATCACACAGTTAAAATGTACTACCAAGAAATTTTGACGACACCTTTTGTAATTATTTTTATTGTTTTATTTTATTGATGTATTTAGGCGCCCACCATAGCTACAATTCACTTCAGAGGGAAGTAAGGGGTCTCCCCTTTAGCATAGGTATTTCTCAGCGTCAGGGGCCTCGCTTTCTTTGTTTTTGCCTGTTTCCAAAGTCTCTGCTTCAGGAGTTCCAGTGTACCCTACACTACAGAATAGATGAAAGTCGAGATAGTGACTCCCATCGATCACACGAGGAAACATTCCTAAGATGCGCTTATGTACAAAGTGCCACTCGGATTATGGAGCGATAGGGGACCCTTAACAAACCTGTGCAGATTCATAGGGCATTAGTCTTTAAGCAAAACTACAACCTCCAGATACACGGAGCACAAAATTCTAATCGTGAAGGCCCAGGCTGCAAAATAAAGAACATATTTTCAAACAGGGATTGTTAAATTTAATGAGATATTCTTATGGTTAAGAAGCCAGTAGAGAGTAATTTAATTATGAGAAATGAGAAATCGAAACGATCACCGAAACAACTTATAGTTTAATAGTACAGGCTGCTGTTTAATTCAATAGCACATGGCAAATAGGAGTCCATTGAGATGGAGCAAGTAAAAGATGTCCTTTATCGCTACCTTCGCGATCATTTTACGCTTAAAATTATATACTTTAAGCGTCCATAGTCCAGTTTTATACTCTTTTGATGGCATAGCTATTGCTCAAAGCAAGACCGACAGACGTAACAGGTCAACTCATCGTTCGACAATATATGAGTCGTCCAGAGTCAGAGGGGCGAACCGACCAAAACAAAAAGTGGGAGAAAAACGCGGTCAAAGTTTTCTAACTTCAATTCTATCGTATTTTTGTATGTAAACGCCTTATTATTCAATACTACATCTAATATACGAAATTTGTACCCGTTTAATCTTCTGAGAGGAGGTTCGCCTCTCTGTTTCTACGAAATCGGAGTTGGTCGGCCGGCCAGACGCGAAAAAGTAACCCAAACTAAACCTTCTATTACTCCTCTATAAGATCGCTTTTCGTGTTGTAACTTGTATACACATAGAGAGGAGGGTTAGGCCCTTCGTGATCCGTAGCTAACTCCAAACCGATAAAAATGGTCGGTTCGCCCCTCTGACTCTGGACGCCTCATATAGAGAGATATTCCTCAGCATATTTTTGTATGACGGCAAAGGGAGGGAAATTTTGCGAAGAAATCTAGGGTCAAGCAACCGAGTGACATTCTTTGTTGATGACGTACGAGTATCTTTTTAATTTGCGACTACTATATTGTTAGAACAGGTTCTCTGTTTACCGCATCATTTTTTTAATGCACATTGTACACCTTCATAATTTGGAGACCTTTGTTGTCTTAAAAACTCATCAATTTAACTGGGCAAAAACCCTTTATCTTTGGTGTATTTAACAAAAAGTCACCTCTCAATACTTAACATTTATGTATAAAAAATGCAAGAATTTAAATACCAGTGCACACGAGAACCAAAAGTGGGCCAGTTCAAAAATTACCCAGGTGTCAAGGCGGACTCACACGATAGCTGGTGTTTCGCTGCCTACATGTAAAATATTTTGGGTCCGGAACCGTAGTTGTAATCGCTGAAATTACAGCTAAGTGCGCAGCTTTCCGAGTTCTTATTCCCTCCAAAATTAAAGGGACATTCGAAACTTGACTAACGACACTGGCTACACCAGTTAACTTGAAAACTAACATTTCAACTGATCTTTCGGTCGACGCGCGGTCTAGTTTACAAACTACATGAATGTACAATACAATCGGCCACTCATTGATCACCATGTACGGGAAATAAGAAATGTGTAAACTGGCAATAATATGTAGGTACTAAGTTAATAGCTTCCATTTCTGTTCTACGTAACTTGTAACTAATACTTTTACACTACAAGACAGCAACTGAGTAGTGAGTTTTTGGATGTGGTATTTGGAGTCTCACACGGTAGTATTTTGGGCACTTTATTAAGCATGGGGTTTTTCTGTTCACCTTTACGCTGCGCGTGTCTTATGTGGCGGTAAGCTTGACGTTCCGGCAATTTTGTCCCACCAGACTCAGCGATGAGGTCGCACGTCTGCACATGCTTTGACTAATTAACTCAACATTACCGTAGATTCACGCGGCGACACGGTAGAGAGGGAGCGAGGGGGCCAATCTGTTCCGTGAGCTAACTTCTGTATGTAGTAGTTCGTCCATGGGTCTGCGGTTCTGACAGAGACGGGTGCAAGTTCGATCTCAGGTCCGCCAGCGCGGATTTTTATACGAGCACTCGAGCAGCAAGAAGACAGCGTAACTATGACCAGGGCTCATACGGACTCTTAAATGACGGCTTTTTCTCCTGGACTTCACGTCATCGGATTCCCTCAGTTTTCGATATTAAGCGAAACAAAATGCACGTTTGTACATTCATAGTAAGCGATATAACCCAATCAACAGCTCTCGCACCTAATGATACATTTGGACAGGAACCAGAAACAATTTCTTCCCGTTATAGCTACAAGGCTAAAAGCGAAAGGGGCCATCAAGTTACCGGGGGAGGTAACGGTGAAAGAAGGCATCGAGTAGCCATTAGCAGGCTGAGAGTCGAAGAGAGTATCCAGTTGCCATGAGGAGGTTAAGGATGAAGAAAACTTGAGTTGCAATGAGATTGAAAACCCGAGGACGCCATCGACTTGTCATGCAAAGGCTAGAGGTTGAAGACTGCAAGGAGTTTTCATGAGGATAGCCGAAGAGGGCATCAACATGTCTTACAAAGGCAAGGAACAGAAAAGGACATCAAGTTTTCTTGCACAGGTTAGGTACAGAAGAGGACATTGAGTTATATTGCAAAGAGCCGAAGAGGACATCGAGTAATAACAAGAAGATTAACAGCCGAAGAGGACATCAAATTGAACCGTAAGATTAAAAACCTAAAAGACATCGCGCGACAATAGGCCTAAGAACCGAAGAGGACATCAAGTTGCCATGAGCAGATCAACAGCAGAAATGAACATCACACTGCAATAAGGCTAAGAGCCGAAGAAGACATCGAGATGCCATGAAAAGATAGAAAGGCCAAAGCCCTACCATGAGGTTCAGAGACAGTCTTGGACACGTCGTGTCATCCAATCTTCTTTGCCGTCCCCTGAGAGCTTAGGCCAATAAATACACAAAAGACTCGACAGAGAAGCACCAGTCGCTTGGCGCACAGAAGCCTGAGCGACGTCCAAAAATTGCCACTGGCATCAATATATGATCATTTATTGCGTTCCAAACGTGCCTGGATGCATAATAAGGCAATACCAGGCATATTCGCGTGTAACTTAACAAGTCAGAGTCGCGATTACCTGCATGTACCGATGTACGCAGCGTAATTATATGGAGGGCAGAATGCCTCTTTAATAGACTACTAATTCAAGACTCAAATCTGTACATTGAGAGTTGTGACAGCCCAAGTATAGTCAACTGGTAATATACGGTATGCGACAAAGAGTACGTATATGACGCAACTGTACTATTTTTTAATTGCCGTAAGAGATACTCCAGTGGATCGGTGGATATACCAAACATTGTCGTGAATTGCAACCAGTAATATCTTAATAATTCGTTTTGTAATGCGAAACTGCGCAAAAAGAATTTGTCAAACATCATGCTCTCACAATGCACCGTATTCTGTCTCACCAGAGGAGACGCTCTTGGTTACTCGTCGATAACGCTCACACAAAAGTGGGGTGAACTGGACTGCCCTTTACAATGCTCTTTATAATATTAAGACAAAAGAGGGGTGTACTGGACTGCTCTTTATAGTGTCTTTATAATTTCAACACAAAAGTGGGGTGTACTGGACTGCTCTTCATAATGTTAACACAAAGGTGGGGTGTACTGGACTGCTCTTTATAATGTTAATACAAAAGTGGGGTGTACTTGGCTAGTTAGTTATATTTCAGTTTTACCACCGTAGCCGCAACTCAGGCGATTCAACAGTGAATTTCATTTTTTATTATTACGTCATCAGTAGGAATATTTTATCTCGGCATTCCTGCCGGAAGAACTCGATTTGGCTCAGTGCGCTACTACTGGCGGGAAAAAGGCGCAAAGAATAGTAAAAGACACCCGAGTGGACGGCTCCTTTTGTGGCCTTACACACGAGAGAGACTAAAGGTGTCCCGCGTACTAGGTCGGCTATCTCGATCGACAGCCCACCTCACGGAACAGAAAGGGAAAAACAGAGAACCTACCTAACTTTACAAAACTAACCTCGTCAGCAGGAACTGCGGTAAGCTGTAACATCTCCTGCGGAAAAGGCACTCGGGACCCTTGGGTGCGTGATGCCCAAATATATTGTGGAAGGGATAGGGCCCGCCAGAATATACACCTGAGGGCATGTACTTGACTCCTCTTTATAATGTCTTTATAATGTTAACACAAAAGTGGGGTGTGCTGGACTGCTCTTTATAAAAAATGCCAGGCAAATCAGCCGTAAGCGGTTACGTGCAATGTAGAAGTAACTGTGCTGGCCCTCCCGCTGACTACGGAATGCATCACTTCTGAACAAGACGGGTGGAGTGTATCAAGTCTCCCGGATCTCCAAAGGTATCGAAGGTAACGTAAGTCATTGCGTTATTTCGTTCAACAATTGTTAAAAATTGTGCTGGCATTCAGGGCGAAATTATTCCTCACTGGGTATCTTCGTTTATACTTTATACTAACAACTGATGTAGATCAACACAAGATATCGGCGCAATTGAATAAAAAAATGCACTTCGCGAACAGAAATCGGCGAAAGACATTTCATATTCAGTAATTGAAACATTTCAAATATTTGAAATGATGAAGAGTACTACGAGCGATAAAAGCAACCTCTCCAACAGAATAAAAATAAGCACAATCTAATCCAGAATATGGGAACTTCCCAAAACATTTTGCATGCACTCATATTGAAAGTAAATACCGCGGCATAAGGATGCAAGACACCCATTTAAATTAGATTATTTAGGTGCGGTATATAGCTGGCAGTAGACGGACCAACAGGTCCATTCCCAGGGAGCAGCCGGGACTTACGCTCCGGCCCTCTATGAGCTATTGCCGTTATGTAAGATGATTTAGAAGTATGAGGATGAAAAGAAAGAGGAAACTCAGCTAAGAAGAATTAGTTGCAGCAGACTAACAGGAACTCAGAGGTGTTACGTTAGTGGGGGAATGAAATACATTTCATCATAGACAACACAGTACCTATATACAAGATCTTCTAATATTCTTGGGTAAACAATAATGACTGTCGCATGTGAATGTATGCTTGAACAATGAATATTACTAAACCAAAAAGTTTATGACTACATATGAAAACTTTAATGAAACAAACAGCGCGATGGATCTCCTGTGAAACAAATATCTGACTAGACTAGACGCCGGTCTCATCTGGGGTTCCACAAGGTAGCGTGCTTGGCCTACTCCTCTTCATAATTTACATCAATGATCTAGATGTTACATCTAGATTACATTACATTTGCTGATGACACGAAACTATGCCATCCTACCAGGAATTTGAGCTCCTACAAGACCTTGACCACCTCATGGCATGGTCCGTAACTTGGCAGATGTGCTTTAACGTCGACAAGTGTTCAGTCATGCACGTTGAGCCGAAGCCGGAGAACCTCTCAGCCCAATCGCAAATGAAAAGGGATAATAGGGACATCTGTCACCCAGCAATGTGACTCGAAAATAACCATTGTCAAGGATCTACAACACAGTCAGCAAGTTGACGAGAGTGTGAATAAGGAAAGCAGAGTACTGGGATTCATTACCAGGAATTCTGAGTACAAACCCAAGGACACAATCATTCCTTCGTACAAAGCGCTAGTGCGCACGCATTTAGAATATGTTATGCAATTCTGGTCGGCCGCCACACAAGTGCAAAGATATCGATAAATGGAAAGAACACAACGCAGGACAACAAAGTTGATACCTCAGCTGCGAAACATGCCGTGCAATTATCGCCTACGGGAAGTGGGACACATCTGTCTCGAACAAAGATGACTCGGAGGCAATTGATAGAAACGTTTAAATTCCTGAATGGCTTTGAAGAGGTGCCGACAACAGGACTTTTTGACATAGACGTTAATGGTTACCTGCGAAACAAAGGCCAGAAACTCAAGCATATAAAGATCGAAGAACTAGAACTACTTACAGACAACAGTTTTTCCCGTACTTTATAGGGAACATTGGAATAGACTCCTCCCGAAGTTGTCGGTGCGGAGTCAGTCGATGCGTTCAGAAATCATCTTGACAATCATTGGGAACAAAATCCTCCACAGTTACGGACTTCTCCTCCAGGAGTCCGATACTCGTAACGGCCAATTAATGACTACGCCACCGTAATTCACTGTCTTTCATATTATTATTATTATTATCATTGTCTTGAGGTGGCACCTTGAGGTGGCTCCCACATGATGAGCCGAGGTACGGCGAAACGCGTCGTGGGTAACAAAATTTCTAATTGTGCTTCTATTAGTTTCCTTCAATATTATTACTATTATTGTCATAGTTTTAAAACTGCATCCACTCAATGAGTGATCCGTGCACTGCAAACTCGTTCGTTCTTCATAGCTTGGAAAGAATATGTTATCTCGGCATTCCTGCCAGAAAGTCTCAACTGGCTCAGTGCGCTACTACTGGCGGGTAAATCAGGCGCAGAGCAACTCCAACCCTACACCGCTCGGCTGAAAGAACTCAGTCATGCAGTACAGGGAAAGAAACGAAAAACAAAAAGAAAAGAAGATAGAAGAAACACCCGTGCGAAGGGTCGCTTCCGTGCNCTGGAGCAGATAGGATTCTCATGAGATAGGTTGCTTACCACCATTCGACAGCCCACCTCGGGGAATAAATGGGGAAATATAAAGAAGCTACCTAACTTTACAAAACTAACCTCGTCAGCAGGAACTGCGGGCAGCTGCAACATCTCCTGCTGAAAAGGTACTCAGGTTTGTCCATGGGTCGTAAGGTCCATAGATATACTGACAGGACCAGGGCCCGCCAGAATATACTCGTGAGGGCCTTTCTTTCAGGTCCCAGCTTACTGAAAGTCCCCGAGCTTCGTGTAGGTATCTTCAACAATTAATAGCGCTCGCACGATGAACTCTTTGGCTGAGTTAATTTTCTTTATCTTTTTCTTTTCTTCCCAGCTATCTGTATGATTCTGACGTAATGACATTAGCTAATAGAGGGCCCGAGCGTAAGTCCCGAATATTCTATGGGAATGGTCATGTTGGTCCGTCTATCGTCCACAATCTAATCTAAACTTAGTGTTACCTTGTAAAATAATCTTTAAGTCAGCTCAACATAATTGAGCTGCTTCTAGCACCTGCTACGCGATTTGAAGTGACGAAGCAAAAGTTCCTGCCGGCATTCTAGGACAAGTCAAGCGGGCTTGGCTTAGATCATCTTTGATGACCCAGTCGAACGTGCCCCTACAGCGCGCCCACAAGAAAAGGAATTTAGTCTAGACACAGAAACCAGTCCTTGCTAGCAAAAACAGCACTATTGTTGAAAAAAAATAAGTTTAGAAAACGGTTACATCATTTTTTATTTCAGTGATGAAACAAGCGTGAAAAAGACACGAGGTAAATCTAAAATACCACACACCTCACTGGTAGTAGGCGACGTATGAGTTCTGACGCACAACGCGAAAGGGAAAGGCTTTGCAAAGGCGGAAATCTGAGGCATCCCCGCAAGCAACCTGTCATATTGATGCCAGATTCAATTTGCTGTTCTGCGAGAGAGATAAAATCGTGCAGATATTGGATCAGGTCCTGCTCGAAATCTGCGCAAATTTTGAAGTTGGGATCTAGCGTCACTGCGTCAAGAGAGAGGTCACATTCATATGACTGCGGCAAAGGAGTTCACACTCAGATACGAACGGGTCGTGAGAGTTACATAGGGCACAGCTATAATGAATAGGAAATGTACGGACACTTTTACCGTAAATCAGGGTTACTTCGTCTGTGGGGGTAAAACTCTGCCTTGGTACATTTGCGAACGACTTTTCAACGCGTGTTTGGGTGGCGTTGCGTGGTGTGGTACATGTGTGAACGGGGCCTTACATAAGAGTGACGCCAATACACATGCATATTATTTACGAAGAAATGAGTCATGATATCCATAACTTCCACATTAAGGTACCGTATCATTCACAGTCAGAATCACCATGCTTAATAAAAATCAAGAATCTATGCACAAGTTCAATGTTCGTATGCAGCATAAGGCATTCAATAATCAACGACATTATGAGCTGTAACTTTCTAGAAATAGTTTCATTCACGGGGAATCTGATTTTCAGAATAAAAAGAAGCACCAAACTGATCATGGATATTATAAAAAACGGAAGTTTCGGATCGCAAGAAATCCATTATCAGCGTTCTGAAGCTTGACAAAAAAAGTCAGGATCATAAACGGGGGTTAAGAACAACAGAAATCAAATCTATCTTAAGCAACTTTTAAAAGAGAAGAATTGGGCCTATACATACATGAACTAATAGAGAGAATTACAGCTGATGTACACTTGTTGAGCTTATGCCTAAGTTACCAGGGGTTCTAAAATGCGAAGTTCAGCAGTGGATTGGGCTGAGTCATTACAGAAAAATTCTTACTCCTACAACATCATCACTATTGGCACAATGGTCACAAATGGAAAATTTTGTGCGTTTTGAGAGTATATATAGGAGCGAACGCTATAAGCGCTCGCACAGTAAGAGCACTATACTCTCCGATAATTTGTGAGGTGGGCCTGCCACAGCTAGAGGAACCAGTTTTCGAACACGTCAGATTTAATCAAACCCCAAAACTCTTCCATTTGCGACCACGGTGCCAATAGCGCTATGTTCTGAAGAGCAAGAATTTTCCCATAATGACGCAACCCAAACCACTGCTGACCTCCACAGTTTAGAACCCCAGTAGGCACATTTATAAACTTAGGCAGGAGCTGAACGAGTGTGCAGCAGCTGTGAACCTCTATAATTTCAAACATAATTCATGTATTTTAACGGTTGCTTTAGATTTGATTTTTGTCGTTCCTAACCACCTTGTACAATCCTCACTTGTTATTTTCAGAACATTGAGGATGAATTTTTAGCAATCCGAATCGTTTGTTTGTAATAATGTTGGAGATCAGTTGCGTTCTTCTGTTAGGAGTGACATCTGGCGTATTACTTTGATCCTGTCAAAAGGTCTCAGAGTGAAATATACAGTACAAGCTATGGCTGAGGCCCATTGGATACTCTTAGGTGGCAAATTCGTCATTACAGTCGATGTTTTACATCTAAAACTACGCTGGGATGGAATTCAATGCCGAGGTTTGCGTTTGGCCTCGTGGGTTGGCAGACGTTCAAGTCAGCCGTGAATAGTTTCTTAAGGGATTCTTGTTAGTAGCGTTTTGGGCGTCTTGTAGTTGCATACTGCTTTGTGTTGATTGTTATTAACCGTCCTTTGAACCCCCCACGAAGGTTTTAATTTCAAGCAAAAGCAATGCATGTCCATTCGTCATTCATCTTGCATACTACTAAACAACCAGCCTTGGCAACAAGCTCCATCGGTCTCGATTAACATCAGGTGCCATACGAAAATGAACGTGTATCAGAGCACACGCTCAGTGTCGCGAGTCAGACCAATGCACGTCCATCTTACATACTGAGCAGCCTGCCTTGTCAATAAGCTTACATCACGCCATCGGTCCCAGTTAGCATCAGACGCCCTTCAATGAAGAATAGGCAGCTGCGCCGTACCAGCACTAAGTGGCCAACACGGCCTGAGGAGACCCTTACAACCGTGCTTCATGCAAAAGCCATCGATCTTGCTAACAAAGCCATAGAGATAACCGTCTCTGATCATCCGTTGCAGAAGCGTCTAACCTAACGCTGCAAGAGATCCAAGTCTCGTCTGCATAGTGGAGCTATAACGCAACTTCGGCCATTTGGTCGGCCACTTAAGAAGAACTCGCTACGCTCAATAGGTGATTGAGACGAGATCGAAATAAGCCTCATCAGCACTCCAGGTGTTCACCTCCACGCGCACAACAATTTACTTAACAAGGTCGATTTATGATCACTTTCCGAAGCTAGGTTGATTATTTAACTATAAAAATGGACTGCTAGTGGTGAAAATATTAGAGATATTCTGTCCTTAGGAACTACGTACAAGTCTGCAACAAGTAACAAGAAAATTTGCAAGACAATTATTTTATTTCAGCAGGGTTCGCCTATACAGTCGCCATACAGTGAAGTGTCTTTCGTCAAGAAAACCCTACTTCTTTACGCTAGTACACGAAGTACGATTACCTTATCATAGAAGTCCATTAATATCCGAATTTAAATGTTAACTGACTATTCGAAATGCTAGCAAAATTATTAAGGAAAGAAACAACGCGATGATTTTGAAAATAAAACAATAATGCTCGCGTTAAAGAGATACCATCATCACTGAAAGGGTTAAACGACTTGGAAATTTCCTGGTGCTATAGATGATGATGGAAGAATAAGAACCCAGACATCCACTGGTTTCCACAATAAGAATTTCGAGCTAACACAGTGCATGCATACCTACATCTGGTAGGGAGAGTAAAATTAATGCGGCTTTGTAAGGCCACGTTGCAGATAATTCCCAGTGATTTCTTCCGCTCTGGGACTCTGACCAGGAATTGACGTGATTCTGATATGTTCAGGCTCGGCCGTTCCGTGGTCACGACCGCAAAATTATTCCTCTGCAAAGGAGATCAAGCGAGATCAAAAAGTGATTTAAAATGAAAGACTAGCGAATATTAAAATATGTAATACGAGGCTGTGACATTTTGTTAAGGTTTAGGTTAAATTGAACTAAATTATCCTGCTTCTTACGTACTGATTTTAAAAGTGTTCGGTTTAAACCTGTTCAACGCGACATATATACGTATGGCTTAAGCCGCAGCTGTATGTCAAAGAAACTGTTTAGTTAGTTATAGTTAGGAAGTTTGAGCCTCCGTTTCCGAGCAGAACGATATCACAGAGGAAAGAGCAAGGGACATGTAGTATTGCAAGAGAAACGGGGAACCCATGCACGAAGGTGTTCCCACCACACAGGATCAACGCGCATGGGAACAGCAAGTCGAGAAAGGAAAGGAAGAACAGATAAAGCATGTGCAAGTAGGAGAATGAAATCGAGAAGGAAGCAAAGTGGGCACGAAAGAGAAAGGTCCCGAAGGCCTAGCTATGGCTGAGGTCACCTACACGAGCCCCCTGGGGTTGCCTGGCCCCATAGCAAAGGATGGACGAACCTATAAACTAACCTAACCCTATGGCCCATCTTATGCCCCCTGAGGGGAAGAAACTGTTTAAAATTAGACATAAGGTATATCTTAAGCTCATAGCGAGTAGGTAACTTTTAAAAATTATATGATGGGATATGCTTCTACAATTAAATGCATTTTGTTGAATCCAAAGTTTTTAAAGCAGTAAAAAACAGCTTCAATACCGCTACTTCAACAAGGTAGTTACCAATTAATTTCAAAATACAGATGAATTGAAATAAATCCATTCCTCATAAGAATCTTGCACATAAACTCGGCAGACAGATATACTTTTTTTCAAAATGAACATGGAGCCCCTGGTTTTTTACATAACTTCCGTAATCAATGACCGTTCTAGTGCTTTTCAGTGAGCATTCCGATCTTAACAATGCCCCTGATCACGAAAATGGCAACAAAAAGGTGCCTTCGGGCGCGTTCGAAGGGGCAGCGAATCTGAGCTTTCGGGGCTGGACTTGCTGATTCAAGTTTCAGACGTCGACTCTTAACCAGTCACCTGTGATACTTTATGAACTTAAGTCTTACTCCGTAAAATGGAGATTTCAGTAGGCCCAACATCATCGGGGTGCTTTTAACACCTGCAGCACGATTCCAAGTGACGAAGTTGAAGCTCCTGTCGGCATTTCCAGACAAGTTAAGTCACGTGAGCTTGGATTAGATCGACTTTGACGACCCAGTCGAACTCGCCCTTACCTTAAACTAGTCAGCGTGGGTGCATGATGCACGCAGAAGCACAAGCATCATGCCTGGGAAAACGTCGAATTGCGATCATTTTACTTTCTCACGTCATTAACGAACTCGTTAGACAGAAATTGAAAAAAAAAAAGAAACTGCAGTGAGATAGAGGACGTGTCACGCCAGGTACCTACCATCGCGTGTTGAGTATACACTCACCAACAAACCAAAAGAAAAAAAAAGCAATAACGTTTTTTCCGTGAAAAGAAGGCCTGAGTTCCATCAACGGGCCACTATAAAGTGGACTCCTAAAACTTAGACAGAAATATCGTCTCCGTTTTGAGAGAGGTCTCCTTACCAAGACAAGCTCCCGTTCCGATACGAATTCTAGGTAGAGCACCTACAGTACAGCTGCTATACACGTTTCCCACATATTCGTAAAACGTGTTCGTTAGCTATCACTATTAGTCGGGCAGCATAGCAAACCTCTTGTGCATTTCGTGATACAAGCACCAATTTTGGCACAAAAGTACACTAATATATTGCGAACATTGTCAGATATTGAGCCATATTGGGTTTCAACATAACTACGACTTGTAATCTAAGTTAACTGTAATAATTATCATTAGATACAATTATTATTATAGTCATAGCTTTACCACCGTATCCACAAGATGAGAGATCCGTACAGTGCAGATTCAGTCTTTCTACATAGCTCAGTAGGAATATTTTATCTTGGCATTCTTGCCGGAAAATTTCGATTGGCTCAGAGCGCTACTACTGGCCAGAAAAAAGCGCAAAGAAATAGAGAAAGACACTCGGGTGGATGGCCCCATTCGAGGCCTTCCACACGAGAGAGAGTAGAGAAGTCCCACGAACTAGGTCAGCTGTCTCGATCGACAGCCCACCTCGAGGAACAAAAAGGGAAACATAGAGAACCTACTACCTAACTTTACAAAACTAACCTCATCAGCAGAACTGCGGCCAGATGCAGCATCACCTGCGGAGAAGGCACTCGGGACCCCTGGATGCGTGATACTCAAACATATCGGGCTTTGCAAAAGTCGTGACCTGTTTTGTATTTTCAAAGTGTGAAACTCATTTCAAAGCCTGGATGAAATTTATTGACAACGACTCATTCCTAAACTATTTCAGAGAATATAATATCTGATAACAGTGCTCATTTGTATACATTGTTGGTATTGGAAACAAAAAGGATAAAGATAGCAGCTCTCCTTCGCGCGGGTTACCAGAAGGCGGACATTGTTAGGTTGGAAAATGTCAGTTTATCAACGGTGAAACGGGTCGAAAACCGCCTTACGAATAATGAAAGCCTCAAAGATCGAATACGTTCAGGCAGACCACAAGTTATTCAACGGAAGAATGTTCGAAGAGCCTTTGAAAATTATCCGAAACTCAAAATGACTGAATTTGCAATGAAGACTTCTGTGTCAACCGTGTCAAGAGCTGTAAAGAGTGAAGGTGGAAAGAGCTTACAGTGTCAGAAAAGACCGCTGCTAACTGCTGACATGGTTAAGAAGCGCCAAGAGCGGTGTTCCCGCCTTCTTATCGACTTGAAAAGTCATGGAAATCGAGTCATCATTTTCTCAGATCCACCTTCACCGTGGATCCTTTCTTCAACAAACAGAACGATCGAGTTGTGAGCTTTGGCCAAGACATCTCTATGTTCGTTATGTCTTCACAACAAAGCATCCGGCCTCTGTGATGATGCTTGGCGTTGTGGCCTCCAACGCAGAGAAGATGCCTCCAGTGTGGTTCAAGGGCGATTACAGGTTGACAGGGGCTGAATACAGGGATATCATGGCCACAAAAGTTCTTCCTTTGATCAGAAAAATCGTCAAAGATGGTGATTACGGGTTTCAGCAAGATGTTGCACCAGCGCACATGTCGAAAACCGTCCAAAACTGGATGAGCCAAAACATGACTTTCTGGCCCGAAGACTTCTGGCCCCCACAGTGGCCTGATCTTAAACCTCTGGACTACAGCGTGTGGCCGCATATTGAGAGTAAAGCTTGCAAAGATCGCCACAACAACATTGAGGAGCTGAAAGCCTCTGTGAACCGCACTTGGGCACAGATGAGGAAGGACTACGTCCGTAATTGTGTAAAGACTTCCGACAACGATTAGGGCGTGTCATTGCTGCCAATGGAGGTCCTATTGAATAGCGATGTTGTTTAGACCATAATAAACTAATATATTACAAATCGTGTTTTATTTCATTATAAACGAAGCTTTTACGAACTTCTGATGGCAAATTATTAAAACAGGTCAGGACTTTTGCAAAGCCCGACATTTTGACAGGGAAAGGGTATCATTGGACATAATGTAGCTTTTTACTTGATTCTGGTATCAAAATATGTTTTTGGAGCAAGAAATCCAGTAGTACTAACTAACTTAGTGCTGTTAAGCAGTAGCTGCCACACTGACTTTCAACATCGCTGTCACTTACGGACCCAAATCAAATCAAAAAAATTTTTAGTTGTTTACCGATTTCAATAAAACTTAGTAGAGATATGTAAAATTGAAAGAAAAATTGTATTTAGTCCTGTACTTTTCCCATTTTCTGCATGGACAACGACTTACTCAAAGAAAGCGAGGAAAAGGGTGCTGGGGAAAATCACAGTTTTTAGCTACAGAGACGATTTTGGTCTCAAAAGCAGCGGAATTTGATTCTCTCCAAACAAGAGCTTGGGTTTTATGATCGTCGATAAAACTGTTGAGAAAATTAAAAAATATATATATTTTTTCGAATTTTAACCAAAAAGTGCCATGTCATTTGTCTCCTAATCTGACGATTATAAAACCCAAGCGCTTATTAGTAGAGACTTAATTTCAGCTTCTTTTGATACCATGTCTGTAGCTCAGAAACTGTAGGACTAAACTGGTTTTTGAAGTCGAAAAAATGAGCTTTTCCTTTCCGTTTTCTTTGAATAATTCGTTTTCTATGGGGAAAATGGGAAAAGTACATAAGTCTCACCCATATTTATTTACGATTTTACAGATCTGTAGCAAGTTTCATTCAAATCGGCACAAAAATAAATTATTATATTTTCTGTCTTATACAAAAATTCTCTTTTTCGACTTGAAAAAAAAATTGCGCCGATATGAATGAAACTCACAAATATGTAAAATGGAAAAGATGTGGGTTAGACTCCCATACTTTCCCCCATTTTCCCCGTAGAAAACGAGTTACTCAATGATTACGCTTTTCCCCGTTTTCTTTGAATAAAAAAGAAAGAATTTAAAGTGGCTCAATATTTGAAAATGTTCGCAATACATTAGTTTACACTTGTGCCAAAACTGGTGCTTGTATCACAAAATGCACAATCCCCTTAAATATTTCAGCTAAGCTGCCCTACCACATAGAAAATCGAGACGTTGCACTGTAGCATAAATAGGTACCTACGAATTCCTATTTTTTTTACATAATTTTACTAGTCACACAATATGGGGGCAGCTAGTGCCACAAATCCCGATAGATGGCCGTCTTTATTTTCTTTCATGCAGTGTCGGGAAGTCTCACTTGAAGGAACTTTCTCTGTTGGAGGAGTCCTGCTGCACCTGCTACAACATACCTACTTGAAGCGCGAGCGGGAGCATTCTACGCGGGGCAATGGAATATGGAAGTAAACATTTAGTGCCCAACTTCATAGTAAGTTGGTGCCCGAATTTCGCCACCTTAAGAATCGGATTTATTATGTTGAGTGGGAACATGCAACGCACGCACGAGGGTGTTCCCATACAGGATCAAGGCGCATGGGAACAGTAAGTAGGGAAATAAAAGGAAGAACAGAGGAAAGTAATATCAGTAGCATGATGAAAGCGGAAGGAAGCAAACTGGGCACGAACGACAGACATCCCGAAGGCCTACATTGCTAATGGCTAAAGTAACCAACACAAATCCCGGGAGGTCACTGCTACCAGTAACATAGGATCATTAATTAAGGCGGGCGAACCTAACTAGCCTACTCCTACGTCACACAGACGTAAAACTTGCCCAAGACATGCTTAGGGAAAGCGAACCTAACTAGCCTACTCCTACGTCACACAGGCGTAAAACTTTCCCAAGCTATGTTTAGCGAAAGCGAACCTAACTAGCCTACTCCTACGTCACACAGACGTAAAACTTGCCCAAGACATGTTTAGGGAAAGCGAACCTAACTAGCCAACTCCTACGTCACACAGCCGTAAAACTTTCCCAAGACATGTTTAGCGAAAGCGAACCTAACTAGCCTCCTCCTACGTCACACAGCCGTAAAACTTGCCCAAGACATGTTTAGGGAAAGCGTGGCGAAGGGCTTAATGGATTAAAGCTCTCTGGTCTTTTACAGCACCCTTGTGTGATGTTTTGCCACAATGTATAAATTTCAATTCACAAACCTCTATGTGGCATTAGCCCCGGAAAATAACGATAATATCAATTTCAACACAGGCTATCGCACGGTTAAAATCATCAACACCCAGCGCCAAAATGTATCATTTGAATGATTCATCTCGATTCATAATGCCTAAACTTTAGTTCACCAAGAACTTTAACATGCCAGGACAAAGATTAATAAATAATAACAGCGATTCCAATACACACGGTTAATATCCTCAGCGCTAGACGACACCATTTGCTTCAATCACCAGAGTTATTGTGGGTTCCTAGTGAATTTCAAAGAAACAAATTGTGGCAAACCGAACTCGTGAAATAATTACGGGTTCAACAGTTGATACTCCGGCAAACACTGTAAGCCGCAAGCTAACTATCAGAAAGTGCGCACAGAGCGTGCGAGGATACCGTTCAATGCTTGGGCCAGCAGCCCCAAGTGGGTACACTCGATCTGGACGCGCCAAAAGCAAGTTACTAGGCAGTACGGTACCCTTTTTTTTCTCAGTGTGCCGCGTAATGAACAGCAAGACTGAGAGATTAAACAGAAGTTTGAGGCGAATAGCCTTTTTTTTTCAACCTATCCTGCTCTAGCAACCCTCCGAAGTCATGCGCACAAGTTACCTTATTAGCTTAAGTCGAGAGTCTGATGAACGCCTAACCCAGCAGGCCGGTATGATCAGCGCTTGCGAGTTGCAAAACACCTCGCAGAGTGTCGCGCCAGCAATATAGGGACTCTTTTTTCCACTAACTTGTTAAGACGCAGCTTTTGTTACACGCTGACTTCGCCATTGAAAACTTGGACGGCAAGCCTAACTTCTTAAGCGACTCTCATTTGTGTTCGCCGAGTGAAAATATGCATACGACACGCCAGAAGAGGCTCGTCCGGATATGGCGATGCTCTCTTGTTTGTGACGCTGAAGAGGCAACAAAAGAAGCTTTTGTCGTTCTTCCAGAGGTGCACTTAGGAGGAAGTCAAGTTGTGCTTGCGACGTAATGCAAAGAGTGCTCCATTGCAAACTTGTCCACATTGTTCTTATCTTTACTACATCTCCGCGTCCAGTGCATTCAATAAAATTTCAGCACTCGGAACTTCACAATGCCGGGCTTGAGTATATCTTGCCATGTTTGCAGTGCAATTCTGAGATCTCCAGGACAGCCATGAGGCAGTGTAGTTGGGGGCTCAACAGAGAGGTGTGAAGTATTATCATTACCTCCACCAAAGAGGTGGTGTTTTCGCTGAGATTTGTCTATTTGTCCGAATGTTGGAAACACAACTGAACAATTTATGGACATAATCTTCATAAAATTAAGTTAATTTACAGGAATTGATACGAATGGTACGAGGAACAGATTAACAGAATTTGGTGATGATCCATCCGTCCGCATGGCTATTTTGTCGTTTGCTGACTGCTCGCAAACTAACTCGAAAATCATGAATAGATCTTCATGAAAGTTACAGAAACTGTCACGTATGTCACGAGGAACAGACGATTAAATTTTGGCACAGATCCATCCGTCAATTTGCCACATTCGTCTGGGTCCACCTAACAACTTCGTAGATCATCTATGATGGATGGTTAGCCTACTTAGGCCTATAGTCCGAGGTTAAAGCCTCCTTTTCCGCACGAAGACGATGTCACAGAGGAAAGAACAAGGGACATATAGAGTATGTCGATAGAAACGGGGAACACATGCACGAAGGTGTACAGGAACAACGCACATGGGAACAACAAGTCGGGAAAGAAGAGGAAGATCAGTAAAAAGCAAGATTAGCAGCAGTATGAAATAAAAAAAAATAAAGTGGGCACGAAAGACAGACATCCCGGAGGCCTAGCTATTGGCTAAGGTAACCCCATAAAAAAGATGGGCGAACATAACTAACGTAACCCTATGTCCCATCCCAGGCCCCCTAAGGGGAAATTCATAGATGGATCTTCACGAAATTTAAACAAGCCTCTAGCAATGTCGACATCGGCAAAGTATTAAATAATACCTTATACAGTCCAGCGAGAGCCACCAGTCTCCTTCATGAGGACGAGAACGCTACCCTGAGGATACCTTCAACAACCGATGGTTGCACCCAAACCACTCTGAACGGACATACGCTGCGTACGCTCAGAAAAGTTACAAAGGATTCATACAACCTCACCACCCACACCCAACAAATTCAGTCTGAGCAAAGGAGCCCACGAGTAGCTGAAACTGAATGAGGCGCGCCTCAAACGGGACAGCTCCGCACACACAGAGAACAAGGTGTCCTACAAACCAAGCCTTTTCTGTTGGACATGCTGCCCTGTTGCGCAACAAAAAACTATACTGCCAATGGACGGACCAAAATGCCCATTCCCTGATAGGAACCGAGACCCAAGCTCCTGCTCTCTCCGAGGTAATGCCGTCATTGCAGGATGAAAAATCCATGTCGGAGGAAAAACGGCAGCCGAAAGCGGTGACTCTGAATGCTTAATTAGCCTAGCCGCTGCAGCAGCGTGGTGGAGGTTCAGACGTTAATTTAGATGGGAAATAAAACATATATATTTATATAAAATACCGTCTCGGAACCTCCGCCAATCTATTGCAACTAATCATAGCTGCGCGGTCACTCCCATCACCGCAGACCCAAGTCAATCCGGTACCGGTAATTCGATTCATACACATGTGACGACTGACAAGCACACACAGTTGCACGGGGTGAAGAGCATTATTCAATTTTACTGTACATTATGTAAATGCTTTGTTTACCGTGCACCTGTAAACCGATTTGTGGTAACAGATATACCATATATGGACTTCACATCAGGACCAACTACCGTACGTGAAACACCCAGTAGGTACCTTAAAAAAAAGCAGGTTGTCCATTACCTAATAATACTACGATCCGCGCGGACAAAAAGCTCACTGCCAAGGAAGCTAGCTGTCATTGATTGGCCAGCTGCACGTCTAGGCACAGTGTGGCCTCTCACTGCAAGTGTCAGGCAAATTTGGTGACATTGTAGTACGAAGTCGTCGGCTACTAAAACTTTGAAAAAACGGTATGGTTTGCGGGACTGCCAAAATTCTGCTTTACCACAGCGAGATGTAAAGACTGCGGTCACGTATTTAGCAGCATGCTAACTCGACATAAGCATTTTAAAGAAATTCATAATTGACTATAGGGCCAGACGCCAACTTACGTTCAACTCCAATACAACCTTAAGGATAAATGAGAAACCTTTTTTATACAAATCAGTCAAGAATCCGCACGGTACTGTTACCTACCGTAAACAACGTGGTGACTGCGGACGCCGGAGGTGACTTCGGACAAAAACAGGTAAAAAGGAACTTACGGCAGTGACAGGAAAAGTATCAAAAGTTAGAAGGAAGCTTTGACAGTGTAATAAAGGTTGATATCTCCGTAGTATAGGGTTATCACTCGGCCCACACTCAAATTCGACTAGCATAAACACAGAAAGGAATAAGTTTTGTAAACAAAACTAACAAAAATATCCCAACAAACAAAACGTATTCCTTTCTGTGTTTACGCTAGTCGAGTTTGAGCGTGGGCCTAGTGATATACTACAGATATATCAACCTTTATTACACTGTAGAAGTTTCCTTCTAACTTTTGATACGTTTCCTGTCACTGCCGTAAGTTTCTTTTTACCTGTTTTGTCAGAAGTCAGCCCGTTTTACGGTACCTATCCACTCACTCCGTACAGACAATAATCAGTCGACAAATTTTCAAAAGTATTTATCTTGAAACAATATAAAAACAGCTACACACTGTTTATATTTTATGTGAAATGACTAAGTGCCGCCCAGCAGCCCATTGGCCGGACATTTTTGATCTTTCTGTTAATCGCAACGGAGAGTAGGTACCTACCTATTTAACGGCTCAATCAATAAACGGATTCTCTCGGTTACAGAAACGCACACTACTTTCCGGCAGAATTTATGGAATCTGAATTTGATCCCGTCGATTAAGTCGCCCTTTGTACTAGGCTTTTAGCATGGGCCGGATTCGAAACCTCGTCATATAATAAGCGTAAACTCTTAAAACTTGGAGGTAGTGGCCTTACCAATCGAGTTCTCACACCTCTTCTTACCCTTTGGTCAAATGAGGTCACATATGTATCCAGCAAATTAATTTTTCGCTCACTTCACACTTCTTTGTGAATAATGAGTTGATACCGACCTTAGTATAAACAATATTCATATTTCTGTTCGGAGCAATTATGCTTGAGTAATGCTGATCGTTATATGGGTATCTGGTTCGAACGTGAATGGTTTTCAAAAATCCTGTGTATTTTTTATACGAAAATTGTACGTTTACGTTTTATCAAGAGATTTTACAACAAATGTTGATTATTAAAAAACTTCCTTTAATATTCAGTATATATATTTTAGAGGCACCTAAATAGTGGGACACAAATAACACATCATTGGTGTTGAAAACATAATTCTGTAACAGTCAAGAGCGTTCGCAGTTGAAGCAATAATGAACAAACACGCTCAAAGTGAACTTCTTTGACTGCAATTTGACGGAGACAAGAGACTCTTCCCATCAACAAGCTTATCAACAGACATTCCCGATCACATCGCAGAAATAATTCATAAATCTTCGTCATAAAACAGAGCGGAATATTCTTTCTGTAAACTATGTGAACAACAGGCTCTTCCAGCGAAACGACTGACACTATAGACTTCTTTTCAAAACCGAAAAAATTACTGACACCTTTCTAATTTCTTCCTGTTGCAACGCTGAACTCTCTTTTTACAGTGCAGGATGTTGAGAAATTAAGGTACCCGTACTACGAGGTTTGTTCCTGGCTAATTCTTCAGTCACTGCGTGACACTAACGGAAGATTTACTAATCACTTAGCTCATTACTATAAGTACATAAATAATAAGATAATACGATATGCATAATGCACCTACGCAAAACACTAAAACATGCGACCTCTCAGTTAAAGGCCTAGAAACAGTAAATGCTGGTACATGCCCTCAACACCATCAGTCAATCTGGCATAAATAAGTTCGCATGGGAAACCTACTCTTCTGTGCCGCCTGTTCACATTTGAGGGTGTTGTATCTAGTACTATTCTTCTGGAAACCGATGCTTAATTGAGGCACCCAAGGGCTATGGGATGTCAATATTTTTAATGAACCATCGTGAAGACTGAGGACGCTACGGCACGAGCAGCCGTGGCACGAGTGGAAGCAAAAGCAAAGTTTACAGAGATGACAGACAAGTAAAGTGCTCTTCATTCTGGCTCAGCATCAAAAGCCCGAGCCAGCAGACATCTTGGCGGATGTTCCATCGCCGTCTCTGCATAATGACTAGGTTCTGTTCTCCAGCCAAGATGCCATGTACTGCCCAGTAAGCTGGCATCTTAGGAAGATACTCCATCGCTGTCTTCACATGACGACTGCTTCCGTGATCCAAAAAAGAAACTATGAGCCGTCCGTGCTCGTTAACTTTTCAGGAGTTACTTTGAGCTTACCTCTACATAATGACTGCTAGTGCTAGTGTTCTCCAACCAAGTCTCTGTTCACTTCCCATTCTAGCAAAATGTCCAACAACGACACGTTTTTGCACACTGTGTATAGCTGGAATTTTTTAAGCTATATCACGACTGACTCTGGATAATGACTCCGTTTTGTTTCCAGCCAAAAAAACTACACAATATAGCACCACAGCAAACTAGGAATACTGCGATAAGAGCGCATTATGATAATCAAATACTAGTGCGCTATATGCACATTATATGAAGTCTGGAATAGGAATACTACACTACATAGAGGAAAGCTTGAAAAACCAATGGTGTGTAGGGTCCGACGTTACAGTGGTAGCACACGTTTAGGCGAGTCCAATTCAAGAACAGCGGGAACAAATATTGAGTAACGTCGGACAGTCGTCGAGAAAACAGAGTGCGAATGTTAGCCAGTCCCTCAGCGTGCCAACCCGATAGACTTCGTCACATTAATTTATTGTTCACTTAATTATAGTGGACTCCCTCGAGAATAAGATCTTCCCCTATAGCGTAAGCCTGGTGGAGTGGAGACTGATTCATGATGTTTTTAGTAGTTACATTTTATTTTCCTGTTTGAAACAATAGCTGCAACCTAACATTCATTATTATTATTATTATTACGTCAATCTCCCCCTTAATTTGGTATAAAAAATATGTAAATTACCGAGAATTCTGTAAACCTCTCGACTCCTAACCAAGTGACAGACATCATCTGGCGCATTCAGAATTAAAACAAGGATAGAATTAATGTTACAGCAATGAAATAGAAATTATGTTTGGTATGTTCAAGAATAATTTGGTTTCTGCTACACTGACATCCGTACACCACTTGCCAGCTTAGCTCCGTACGTACGCGCTTCTGCGCATTTTAGCCAGCGACTGTGACGTGTCAAGAGTGTGTATTAGTTTATTCCTTCGATTGCGTGTAATTTCAAAGTTTATCTTCAACTATACATATGTATCTAATGCAGAACTTTAAAGCAAACTGTTTACCATAAAACTATCTTCAACTATCTTAGTGGTAGGAGTGGCGGCGTGGTAATCTCTTGGTCCCCGGTTCGAATCCTGCCTCGATTCTTTGCATTTATTCTATTTAAGCACAAGGGCGGACGGAGAGCCCCCTGTCTGGATAATACTAGGTGTTGACGGGACGAGAAACTGGGACATAGGCCTATATATATGTATTTATATTTCGGTAAAAATTCCAATAATCGTGATCATATCCCTAGACGATTCACAGTGTACATTACATTTCCAATTAGGTACTGAAAACAAAAATTATAACTCTAAGGTCACATTCACAACTCTCTACCGCCAAATTAACCATTCGGTCACGTTTCAGCTATTGTTATTGCTAAAAAAAATCCCATTTAAAGCATACGGTGGGTGGTTAACCTTCCGTCAAACATTCAGCAAGCAACTTTTGCCGCCACAAAATCTAAAAAAAAAAAATAGTAACAATGCTGGCCATGAACTTCACTCAATAGCGCCGCGTGACGCAGAAGTCTTAGGTAGCACGGTAGGCAGCGCCTAGGAAATTATACAACGCGAGTGCGCTTGTCCACGAGGTACTAAGCTACAAGCAACAGCAGGAGAATTTTAATTTTGCATGCAGGCATGGCCATTTCAAGAATGAAAATGCGATCCACATTAGTAGCAAATCAGTTCGCAATTCAAGTTATATCTTAGTGTAACCATTACGGGGCAGCTGACAATCGCTTTCTCTGGAAGAGTGAATTAAGTAACCATATAGATGGTCCCTGGCCCAGTAATGAGTTGCGTAACCCTCTTTAACAAAGCTGTTTTACTTCAATACAAGGGTTCTTTATCCTATGGTAACCATATAGATGGTCCCTGGCCCAGTAATGAGTTGGGTAACCCTCTAGCTTTAACAAAGCTGTTTTACTTCAATACAAGGGTTCTTTATCCTATGGTATTCTTACGAGTAAAAATACTTTTAGTGAGGTTGCACAATCGGGCTATAAGAGAAGTCTAGAATTGAGAACAGGATAGGACTAATACAGAAAATGTTCTTAGCCCAACTACGTCAAAGATACGTAGTCTATAGGTATGCAAAGAGAAAATTAAAGAGGTGTAATGTTTCAAAGTGTCATCCAGCGTGGTCCACTCCTAACAAAAAATTTCTGTTATTTCGTGGTTACAGCAAGGCACGTTTCTTATTAAGAACATTCGTTTTTATTACGAGTTCTTCTTACAGCGGGGCCCCCATTCCTGTATTTTTCTAGGCGAGAACTTCAGAACATGAAACGCATCTGAAAACACACTATGATTTCTCGCCATTACCTAAATCTTTAATTACAAATTCTATACGTTACCCTCTTTGTAGAATTATCTGATTAGATTATTTACATTCTCGAAGCTTACCTGACGACGACGGGGCTTTTCAAGCGAGGAAAAGGTAGGTACCTACCTACCGAGGAACTTGCGTGCTCCGAGAAACCAGCGCGTGTGGGTTTCCCACCAGCGGTGCAGTCAAGTTAACTCGACACTTTCAAATTAGCCTTAGCACGGTGTGGCAGGTGTTAGAAATACCCGATAATGTTGAGTAACCTGAAAATTCCCTTTTACGGAGCAAGATTGAGTTCTTGAAAGTTTCACATGCATGCACCTTGAATTAATGGGTCGATGCCAGAGCATCTATCTCAAGTCCCGGGCAAGTTGAGGCTGGAAGGCTTAGGTTCGCCAACAAATCGAACGCGCCTTTAACCCTTTCGGCACTGACTGTATTTAGAGGTACATCGCCCGCGATATGTGAAGATCCCGTCAGTACCGAAATAGATATATAATTGCTTGGATTTTAACTTTGGTAAGCCAACGGTCCGTTTGCAATGAAATAAATTAATTTCTCTACCTAGCTAATACTAGTAGGAGGTGGAGACACCAAACAAGCAATTAAGCTAGGCAACCAACAAACGACGCGTTTTATTTTGCAGAGAAACACAGAAACAAACCCACGATGCGTATTATAGTAGACTGTGTAAATAAAGTAAACAGATCCAGTTTGACGAGCATAGTTTACAAAATGGTTTAGAGTTCAACAGTCTTCAAAACGTTTTCCTGTATAGACTAAGGACGAGTTCACAGGCCATTTATCTCATCGCTTTCACTCATTCACTCGTCCGAACGTGTTGTAACGTCTTTGTCAGCACAACTTTGTGTACGCCACAAATGGATAAACATGTTACCCGTGAAATTAGTTTTTTTTTCGCATGTAGGTAGGTACCATTGGGCAGCTTACGGATATTTCTTCAAATTTCGAGAGAAATAAAAAAAAACAGTGCACCTTTCTGCTATTTCTAGGGCACAGTAACACATTCGGGCAAATGAATGAGCGAAGGCGTTGTTATGTATGACGTGTGAGCTCGCCCAATGGAGGTGAAATCATTAATTAGGCGTGACACACAGACTGAGAGATGTGGAACGTACTTATAGAAGGCGCCCTTTTAAACACCTATATAATTTTTTTATTCGTAACAGCGTAAAAATCGCACGTAAGGAAGATAACATAGCTTAATTTATATAATCCAGCAAAAGAAAAAATACGTGAGCGCATAGGCTTAGCCTATGAACATCGAATTAGGGATAGTGAGCACGGAGGTAAAGGTACACCAAGGAGGTCTACCTGGGGCGTAACTCTCCATTATAAAGGGCGGGTGAGCCTACGTTAACCCCAGACCAGGAGCCCTGACTGGATAAAAGCCCCTCATTGCAGGATTAGTAAATTATTACAAAAAATTCCCCTCTCAAGAGCATCTTTTCATTCCGTCGAAAACTTCGTTGGGCGTACTTGTTTACATGCCTACTTCAAGTCTAATCTAATCTAATACTAAGAATGACCGTCGTGTGTTTATAAATATATTTATATGTTCGTTGTCACGCTCTTAACGAAATAGATAGACGGCATTTAGCCCAGGTTGGAGGCTCTGGTTGTCCTCTCAAACTCCATTGAAAGTGATAGGCAGAAAATAAGCCCGGTTGCAGAAGATGGCAAACGTATCTTAAGCAGGGACAGTTGAAATTCCAACAATGAAGACATCGCAGGCTTAGTCTGATTTGTACGAGTAGGTATTAGCTTCTCCATACATCGAATCTACGGCAAAGTATAGGGTGACCTTAAGTCATGAATGCATTTCTTGCATTGCCGAAGTTTAAATCGTAGCACTGAAGATATCTGAAGTTTCCGTTGGCACTCTCATGCTTCTTGATTCGTAGTTTCTTCCCACAGATGATTTCGTTGCATGAGCTATTCTTTCCACTTTGATGCAATTGTCAACGNGATATTTTGAGGTGGAAAGACGGTATCAACGGTATCTTTGCTACGGAGCGAACACATTGTATATAAGCTGGTATTTTGTTTAAGTTTGTTGAAGTGTTTTACTCAAGATGTTACTTCTGCCTGTGTATGAAGAAGAGTTAAGGATGACAGCACGACAGAGGATCAATGAAGAAACGAAGAAAATTAAGAAGCAAATAAGAGAAGAGGAGATCCCGCACCGGCCTAGAGGCATTAGGCAAACGTGGGCCTAAAGGTTATTGCGTGAATTCTTCACGCACGGGTCCACTAGTACAGAATATAAATGCCTAAGCTTTTAGATTGGCCACTGATAGTACAGGTAAACTTTTTAGAGAAAGTTACGGTACGGGTGAGATTTGTTTATAAAAAGCGCCTGAATTAATAGGTTTTGAAATATGATGTGGATTCAGGCGCTTCATAAAACCTATTTTACCCTAACAAACAATGCATTACTTGCTTAACTACAAAAATTATTTGCTAGCGTTTGGAGTCACAGAATCGATATGGTTACCGAAAGAAAAGTAGTAGTTACCTACCTAGCCTATGCTTCATTTTTCTCCTAAACGAAGCCTAAAATTCTATGGCCTAATTCAGGTAAATAGCGTGCAATAAGCACAAATAACATCAAAATCATCGCAAACAGTTACGTTTGGAAATATTAAGCTAGGAAATGTGGTGGGTAGAGCAATGACCTGTCTTCTGTCGCCTAACCTACAGGTAGACCTGCCATTACTTCACCGAGAACACTCTGCCTAACCCAGAGCAATTTCTAGTAAACCAAACGTAATTGGGCCTGTTATGGTCCGTAGCCTACTAGAGATTATGTACCTGTTACGTTAGCTTACAAGCCTTCAGTTAATGTAGGTTAGTTTAGTTAGGAATAGGTTACGTTCTGTTCAACTAGAATAGGTGCCTAGCCCAAGTGCACACATGCTATGCCTAAATCAGAGGTAGACCACATATTGCAGTGACACCATGTAAAAAAAAATGCCATGAAAATCAGGCTGTGTAAGCTGAAAAAAAAAATTAACATTGAAATTTCATTCACGAGGACACATGCTGACACACGACGCACGGCGGACCGGACGTGCGTGCATTCCTGAATGCATGAACCTGGCGGAACGCATCGGTACGTGCGGTGTTATCTACATAAAATGGATTATAAAAATTTTTTATAATTGCGAGTGTAAAATTGAACATAACGTGTAAAATAATACAAAATCATTGTTCTACAATCGCCGTTCAATGTAACTTATGTTGCAATTCATTACGACACACTACAGTTGAAGTTAAGAACAATTTCACGAAAAAATAATTTACTACGGTAATAACCAATAAATTCCCGTAAAAAAAAAATTCAAGCGGTATATATATATAATTCTTTAAAAAAGAGTAGAGACAAGACTGAATATGAAAATTGGGCATTTTTTTACTATTAGCTACGCCCACTCAAACCCAAGAATTTTAGATCCCTATTCTGGTAGATAATGATGTGCTAAACACAGATTTATAGGTCACAGCAGTCGGAAATAAGTAGTGTTTGAAATACGAATATTAAACTCAGTATTACATCAGTAGGCTACTGTAGCGCAGTTGCGAGTCGTTTACTTGAACAATCATATTATACGAGTGAATTTGCTTATAAAAGTTGCATAGAAAACACTAAATCAGCACAGACATGAACTTTTATTTGGTAACGTAATATTAAAGCCAAAGTCTGTACATCATACAAAATCAGATGAGAAACATCGCCGTTGGGTCGCTCAGCTGAGCGGTGTTAACTGTTTACGTCACAGATGAAAGAAAGCCCAATTGACGATTAAGAACGATAAATCCATGAATATTATATCCAATGATGCATTGCTTTTTCAGGCTAGGATAGTAGGACTGGTTCTGCTAATGATGTCGCAACTCAGGTAAACATTTTTCAGGTGAAAAATTGGCGCCCGGAAGTGACTAGGTACCAATATCAATTTCGTGCTTAATTTAAAACATCAGCAATTTTCGACCAATTTCGTGCTTAATTTAAAATATCAGTAATTTACAAAACTACTACAAAACTAGGGTAAAGACACCTCAAGCCGTCGCCCACTCACCCCGGTATTATTTTACTTTAACTTACACATGATTTTCATGATTTTTATGGTGTTCAGTATGTAAATTGGGTCAATTCAAGACAATTTACATGATTAATGTTTCCGTCGCAAATGCTTAGTTTTCGAGATATATGACTTTGAAATTCCCATTTTCTATGGGAGAAAATACCGAGCGATCCCATAAAAGCGAAATTAGGGTTAGGTAAAGTTAGGTTAGGTACCTAAAGTTAGGTTAGGTTATTTTTTCATTAGTAATTTTCGGGTAGTGTCGCGTTTAGTCAATGGTGAAATCAGGTTAGGTAAAGTTAGGTTAGGTAAAGTTAGGTTAGGTAAGGTTAGGTTAGGCAAGGTTAGGTAAGGTTAGGTTAGGCAAGGTTAGGTTTGGTTAGGTTCCTTTTAGCTCGCTAGCAAGCCTGTAATGACATCGGCTATTTTCTCCCATAGGAAAACAATGGAAACTTCAAAGTCTAATGTCTCAAAAACTAAGCATTTGCGACGGAAACGTTAGTTATACATGTAAATTGTCTTAAATTCATCAAATTAACATAATGAAAGCAACAAAAACAAAAACTTGCGTGAGTTAAAGCAAAGATTTAGCCCCACCCCTCCCCCAATTACCGTGACCACTCCCACAAACATAATTATGTAATGACATTCAACTCCCAATGCCGTGACCCAGCTCAAGGAGGCAAGGCCGTCACTGGCACGGCTTTGGCTCCTTTTCGCAACATCTCACATTATAAAGAATTAATTTTTTTGGCATTTCGAGTGTTCGATCCATTTTATTAACATAGTAAACAGTTTGACTGGCAAGTTTAAACAAAATTGGTTCATTTTCTGGAATTTGTGTAATTAGTGAGGGTTCGTCAGTGGACGCTCTGGCTTAAAGTAACGGGATTTGGGCTCTTTCCCCTACTTCGGTAAGTCACGTGCAGTGCGTGCCGGTACGAACGCAGCTTCGGGCATTTCAGTTGTTTGTGAAGAAGTGAAAATATTCATTCTCGGTATATTACTATTTAGTACTGATACGACTCACGCTATTCCAGGGAACAATAACAGCAACGTTGTGTTACTATGCCCTGCGATATTCGTAGATATCGGAGCGATTCTAAATTCCATCCAACACCAACGAGGTGATACCAGCACCGTACTAAATAAATCAACAGAAAAGTCTTCATATCAGTATATTAACATACCTGACAAACCAGCACGTACCAAAGCGCCAGAGGAGTAATTCCTGTTCTAGAATCTGTTGATTTTACATGCAACTAACTTCACGCCAATCATCAAACGGGGAAAATAGTCTTCGTTGGAATAACACAAAAAGCTATATAAAAGTTAGTAGTAATCCAAATTTCATAACTAACAGTAATGTGAAACAGAACTGAAAGTCTGACGCAAAAGATCGTCTAAAACGATTAGTTTGGCATTCAAGAGCTGACCAACACAACAGCGTGTTATGCGCTGCACAGCGCCGAGCACTACACCTCACCCTACGACAGTCGCCTCAGCACTGTCGCCAAATTTCCTTTTCCGACTGCTTTCATAGTAAAAACTTGCAAGAAAAACATAATAATAAAAGAATTACGAAATTAGAACTTTTAGCACAAGTATATTGGAATGCCTTCATATTCTTCAAACTAGTGCACTAGCTCAAAATTTACTGAAAAAGTTGACTTAAGTGTCCGATCGATCAGTGCAGTTAAAAACACTTGTATTGAGCTACTCTGGGACCAGGATCATTCTGAAAATTTTACCAGCCTCACCTTGGCTTCAATACACACTCGTTTAGTTTGTAAGTAATGGAATTAGCGGCAACTACTTTCATTTAATATAAATTTCATTCAACAGGTTCAAAAATTCGCTCACAATCCAATTTATTCGAAATAGTGGCGAGCCAGCGTCACAGCAAAATAGAGTACACCATTCTGTGGCGACCGTCTACACGCTAGTCTTTTCACTGCGTTCACTCATCCCCTTGTCTGAATGTTTTGTAGCATCGTTGTTAACCCTACTTTCTGACGGCCCCTAAAACTATTTAAATGTTAACCGTTAAATCTGCTTGGGTCAAATGTTAACCATTTGAGCCCAAAACAAAATATCGAAAACCAGTTCGGAAGGTGGCATGTTTTAGCATTGACCAAAGGAATGCAGTTTGACTCAACCCGATCACTTATAAACAAACAGATGCTTGATGTATAGAGAGGTCGCAACAAAGCTTACTAAATCGGTGTTATTGACCTTTTTAACATACGCAGTAGCACGAAATATAAAACGTAGTCGAATGATTTAATTTGCATCAGCAAGTCAGCTATTTCTTCCATGAATCGCATGTGGAGTGTTCACAACCAATACAGAAATACAGAGATACATACACAGAGCTGGGCAATATCTAGATAATGTATCTAGATACTTTTTTGTATCTAAATGCTTTATCTAGATACTTTTCAAATGTTGTATCTAAATGTAGTATCTAGATACTTTTTGCCTGTATCTAGATACAAGTATCTAGGTACTTTTTTAGATACTTTTTAGATAATAATAAATTATACCTATTATTATACATGAAACATTGTAAATACAATAATATTCAGGTTCATAAAATAATGATAAAGCCGATAACTAAGCGGACAAGAGATGGCAACCCTGAACATGTTCTGTCACGTTGGCTCACTATTCTATTAACTTTTTAGAAGCCTTCTTTTATTTTGTTTATTAAAGATTTGCTTGGAATTGGGGTACCATCCACCAAAATATAGGGCCTAAATTATACTTTGCATTTGAATCTTATTGCAAAAAAGTCAATATACCTATTGACTACGAAACTTCGATGACATTGCCCACTTCTTTTAGAGACATGATATTTTATCGCAAACAAATGTGATCAACTACTTAGCCTCTTTGCCGGAAAACAGTCATTATTATTGTAATTACTAATCTACTATATAACAGTATTATAAAGGAACAGAATTGTATCCACCTGAATTAAATGATTTTTAACCATATGAACTAGTAAAACTATTAAATTCAGTTGTAAAAATAAAAGTATCTAGAATTGTATCTATAGATTCTTTTAAGTGTCTAGTATCTGTATCTAGATAAATTTGTAAAGTTGTGTCTAGTATCTGTATCTAGATACATTTTAAGGGTGTATCTAGTATCTAGTATCTAGATACATTTTTGAGTATCTATGCCCAGCTCTGTATATACATATAATGGGATTTACTTTCGCTCCAAAAGTCGTTCCATAACAACGCTGCTAAGACATTAGCAATTAATATTCGCGATTAAACACGTCACGACGGCAATGTTTGTTAGCATTGAGCCTCAAAACTCTTGTCTATTCCAGATTAACGAATTCAATCTGCTCTCCGAGCAAATTGAAATATCTGCCAAACTTTCGTAATCTGAGGGCGTGTTCGATTGGGAACTGAATTTGAGCCGATGGCCTTGACCTGTTCAATTGAGTTCAGGCAACTGGTTACTCTTGAGAGTTCCGCAAACGTTATCTAACTCCGGAAAAGGAAGTTTTCAGCCGGCTCAACGTAATCTCGTTTATTTTATCACCTGCAACACAGTTTAAAGTGGCAAAGCCAAAGCTCCTGTCTAGGTCTCTGACAAGTCAAATCTAGTGGGCTAGGATTAGATCGCCATTGACGACACAATCGAATGCGCCCTATAATTAGTTTTCGTTTAAAATATGCGGTACTCTGGCGAAATTTACGGACTTTAACACACTAGAACGAAAACTAGTTTTAGATGATCGTTACAGTGGGCCAAAAGGATGCCGCCTTTACGAAGCTACTTGACTTTATGTTTAACAATTCAATAACTTTTTGTGGTGAGCAGGCAGATGTTTTTAGATCCACACTGCAAAACGCTCGGGCGATTTGCTGAGACTTTACATTCAAAAGACAAAGCTGTACACCTTTTTTAGAATATTTTGACAGGATTATCAGCTTACACAATAAGCTTTGTCTTAACGTTCGTATGTTACAGCCTCTGCATGCATTTCTGTGTTTGTTCAAGTTAGAGAAAAGTGTTTAGTTTAAGGAGGCATCCGCAACTTAGACAGTAAGACTCTGTAAGCCAGCTGGCGTGACGACTAACATTTTACAAAATAAATAGTTTTTGAGATACACTGAGTTATGCTTGTGTAGACACAACTAACTGTTCGGATGCCCTGAACTCCAAATATACGGCAAAAGGCTTTCGTGTGAACCCGCTTTTATAAGGGAAATAAAACTGCGCTTAGCGCATGTCTTGAACAACAGACGGTTCATTGATATGCTTCAAGTAATTTTTGTTTTCTATATTTCGTCGATACCTGCAACTGACAATTATCGAGGTCACCTTCAGTGTAAGTTTTGCTGGAAACAATGTTTTTTTATCTTCACGTCAAATCTTCCGTACGTAAGTGTTCAAACATCAGTATATATTTACTCAGTGTCTAATAAATACTTTAAGTACTTTTTCAAACGGTTGTATGTACGTAGCGACATTTCGTGTCTCATGCTGCTAATGTGATTCTTGCTGACTGAAGCGATCGCCACTTACGTCCCAGCCGCGAGAGAGAGAAAAAAAAGAAGGCACAGTCCATTCAGCCGCTGACCTTCCGGCTACTGACCTTCCGGCGACTGACATTCCGGCTACTGACCTTCTGACTGCTGACTTTCCGGCTACTGACCTTCCAGCTACTGACATTCCGGCTACTGACCTTCTGACTGCTGACTTTCCGGCTACTGACCTTCCGGCTACTGACCTTCTGGCTACTGACCTTCCGGCTACTGACTTTCTGACTACTGACCTTCCGGCTACTGACATTCCGGCTACTGACCTTCCGGCTACTGACATTCCGGCTACTGACCTTCCGGCTACTGACCTTCTGACTGCTGACTTCCCGGCTACTGACCTTCCGGCTACTGACATTCCGGCTACTGACCTTCTGACTGCTGACTTTCCGGTTA
>LQNS02277999.1:6705341-6718183 GCA_001587735.2 Parhyale hawaiensis
CCCACTTTTGTGTTAACATTACAAAGAGCAGTCCAGTACACCCCACTTTTGTGTTAACATTATAAAGAGCGGTCCAGTACACCCCACTTTTGTGTTAACATTATAAAGAGCAGTCCAGTACATCCCACTTTTGTGTTAACATTATGAAGAGCAGTCCAGTACACCCCACTTTTGTGTTAACATTATTAAGAGTAGCTATAATAAAGAGCAGTCCAGTACACCCCACTTTTGTGTTAGCTAACATTATAAAGAGCAGTCCAGTACACCCCACTTTTGTGTTAACATTATAAAGAGCAGCCCAGTACACCCCACTTTTGTATTAACATTATAAAGAGTATTATAAAGAGCAGACCAGTACACCACACTTTTGTGTGAGTGTTATCGACAAGTCGCCATGAGCGTCTCCTCTGGTGAGACAGATTACGGTGTAGTTATTCTCAGAGCATGGTGGTTGACAGGTTCTTTTTGCGCAGTTTCGCATTACAATACGAATTAAGATATTACTGGTTGCAATTCACTACAATGCTTGGTACCGGTAGACTATATTCGCCTATCCACTTGAGTACCGTATCTCTTTGGGCAATTAAAACAAAAGTACAGTTGCGTCATGTACGTACTCTTCATGTCGCATACCGAATATTGCCAGTTGACTATACTTGGGCTGTCACAACTGTCGATGTACAGATTTGAGTCTTGAATTAGTAGTCTATTAAGGAGGCATTCTGCCCTCCATATAGTTACACTGCGTACATGCAGGTACTCGCGACTCTGACTTGTTACGTTACACACGAATATGCCTGGTATTGCCTTATTATGCATCCAGGCACGTTTGGAATGCAATAAATGATCATATATTGATGCCAGTGGCAATTTTTGGACGTCGCCCTGGCTTCTGTGCGCCGAGCGACTGGTGCTTCTCTGTCGAGTCTTTTGTGTATTTATTGGCCTAAGCTCTCAGGGGACGGCAAAGAAGATTGGATGACACGACGTGTCCAAGACTGGCTCTGAACCTCATGGTAGGGCTTTGGCCTTCCCATCTTTTCATGGCATCTCGATGTCTTCTTCGGCTCTTAGCCTTATTGCAGTGTGATGTTCACTTCTGCTGTTGATCTGCTCATGGCAACTTGATGTCCTCTTCGGTTCTTAGGCTTATTGTCGCGCGATGTCTTTTAGGTTTTAAATCTTCACGGTTCAATTTGATTTCCTCTTCGGCTGTTAATCTTCTTGTTAATACTCGATGTCCTCTTCAGCTCTTTGCAATATAACTCAATGTCCTCTTCTGTCCCTGACCTGTGCAAGAAAACTTGATGTCCTTTTCTGTTCCTGGCCTTTGTAAGACATGTTGATGCCCTCTTCGGCTTATCCTCATGAAAACTCCTTGCGGTCTTCAACCTCTGGCCTTTGCATGACAATTCGATGGCGTCCTCGGGTTTTCAATCTCATTGCAACTCAAGTTTTGTTCATCCTTCCTCATGACAACTGGATACTCTCTTCGACTCTCAGCCTGCTAATGGCCACTCGATGCCTTCTTTCACAGTAATCTTCCCCCGGTAACTTGATGGCCCCTTTCGCTTTCAGCCTTGTAGCTATAACGGGAAGAAATTGTTTCTGGTTCCTGTCCAAATGTATCATTGGGTGCGAGTGCTGTTGATTGGGTTATATCGCTTACTGTGAATGTACAAACGTGCATTTCGTTTCGCTTAATATCGAAAACTGAAGGATTCGATGACGTGAAGTCCAGGAGAAATAGCCGTCATTCAAGAGTCCGTATGAGCCATGGTCATAGTTACGCTGTCTTCTTGCTGCCCGAGTGCTCGTATAAGAAATCCGCGCTGGTGTACGTGGGATCGGATTTGCACCCGTCTCGGTCACAACCGTAGACCCATGGATGGCTACTACAGAAGTTAGCTCACTGAACAGATTGACCCCCTCGCTCCCTCTCTAGCGTGTCGCCGCGTGAATCTACGGTACCGTAATGCTGAGTTAATTAGTCAAAGCATGTGCAGACGTGCGACCTCTTCGCTGATTCTGGTGGGACAAAATTGCCGGAACGTCAAGCTTGCCGCCACATAAGACACACGCAGCGTAAAGGTGAACAGAAAAACGGCATGCTTAATAAAGGGCCCAAAATACTACCGTGTGGGACTCCAAATACCACATCGAAAAACTCACTGCTCAGTTGCTGTCTTGTAGTGTAGAAGTATTACAAGTTACGTAGAACAGAAATGGAAACTATTAACTTAGTACATATTATTGCCAGTTTACACATTTTTTATTCCCCGTACATGGTGATCAATGAGTGGCCGATTGTATTGTACATTCATGCAGTTTGTAAACTGGACTGCGCGTCGACCGAAAGGTCAGTTAAAATGTTAGCTTTCAAGTCAACTGGTGTAGCCAGTGTCATTAGTCAAGTTTCGAATGTCTCTTTAATTTCCGAGGGAATAAGAACTCGGAAAGCTGCGCACTTATCTGTAATTTCAACTATGCATTCGGACCCAAAATATTTTACGTGTGGGCAGCGAAACACCAGCTGCCGTGTGAGTCCGCCTTGACACCTGGGTAATTTTTGAACTGGCCCGCTTTTGGTTCTCGTGTGCTCTGGCATTTAAATTCTTGCATTTTTTATACATAAATATTAAGCATTGAGAGGTGACTTTTTGTTAAATAGACCTAAGGTAAAGGGGTTTTGCGCAGTTAAAATGAGTTTTTAAGATAGCAAAGGTCTCTAAGTTATAAAGTTATACAATGTATATTAAAAAAAAAGAATGCGGCAAACAGAGAGCCTGTTCTAACAATATAGTAGTCGCAAATTAGAAAGATACTCGTACATCATCAACCAAAAATGTCACTCGGCTGCTCTGACCCTAAATTTCTCCGCAAGATTTCCCTCCCTTTGCCGTCATACAAAAATATGCGGAGGAATATCTCTCTATATATTGTTGAACGATGAGTTGACCTGTTACATAGCTATGTCAGTTATACTTTGACCAATATGCCATCAAAAGAGTACAGAATTTGACTATCGACGCTTAAAAGTATATAGGTAATCTTGAAGCGTAAAATGGATCGCTGAGGTAGCTATAAAGGACATCTGTTTACTTGCTCTCTATTTGCAATGTGCTCTAGAATTAAACAGCAGCTTGTACTATTAAACGATAAGCTATTTCGGTAGATCGTTTCGATTTCTCATTTCTTATAATTAGGTTACTTTATAGCTACTGGTTTTTTAACCATAAGAATAGACGCGTAAGAATATCTCATTAAATTTAGGGATCTCTGTATGAAAACATGTTCTTGATTTCGCAGCCGCCTGTGCCTTCAAGATTAAAATTTTGTGCTCCGTGTATCTCGTGGCTGTATTTTAGCTTAACGACGGATGCCCTATGAATCCTCACAGGTTTGTTAAGGGTCCCCTATCGCTCCATAATCCGAGTGGTACTGTGTACATCAACGCGTCTTAGGAATGTTTCCTCGTGTGATCGATGGGAGTCAATATCTCGACTCTCATACATGCTGTAGTGTAGGGTACAGTGGAACTCCTGAAACAGAGACTTTGGAAACAGGGAAAACCAAAGAAAGCGAGGCCCCTCATGCTTGGAAATATGCTAAAGGGGAGACCACTTAGTGCCATCTGAAGTGAATTGTAGTTATGGTGTGCACCTATGTAGAATAATAAAATAATAACAATTACACAAGTCCGACGCGAATTATAGTTGTGGTGGGCGCCTAAATACATCGATAATATAAAATACAATAATAAAAATAATTATGAAAGGTGTCAAAATTCCTTAGTAGTACATTTTATCTGTATGATTTTACCAACTCATACGATGTTGCTGAAGCTTAAGTTTTAACACCGTCTAGGAAACAAACATGCTATATTACACCTCTGGTCATCTTCAAAGGGAGTCCTCCAGGATCCAGTTACGACGATCAACTATCCTATCTCCTGTCGGGAGTTCCCTGTACCGCCATATGTAACAATAGGTAGAATCTAAGTTGTACAGTTTAGTACTGATGGTACTTACGTTCATTCTCTTACTTTTTAACAAAAGTCATCTCTGTGCATACACGCGAGTGAATGTCTTTGTAAATCGCATTGTGGCTTGTCCTGATGGGAAATGTATCCCATTTTAACGTGTAGGTCCTCACAAGTGGCTAACTTGAAGGTTTCATGTACAATAGAATTTTACGGTTATTTGCCTTTTGGTTATGTCGAGTTAAACCCTCACTGGCTACCATGCGTTGTTCTAAAAATGCCTGAGCTCAAATATGAGTTATAAGCTTATTATTATCATGCGTTGAATTGGGTCTGGTTTTCTAACCCCATAGGCTACTGTGGTAGTTTTCAGTTGATGAAATCATGAACCCAAGGGTTGTTCTAAGTGCCTTCTCTCTGCTGCAACTACATGTGCTGCCACTCTGTTGCTTGACATAACACTCTGTACTAAATGAACTGTAGAGATGGCACTGAGCCTTGTTGATTAGGTTGTAGATTCAAAGCTGTTACATTATTCAGAAATGAATGTCCACGAAATTTTTCATGTAAGCTATAATAGAATAATCCAAGAACACCTCCCGCCCGTGGAGAAAGATATGATTAATAAATAAATGTAACTGATACTTTCATAACGCGCACAGTTAACGATGTGGATTAAATATCTCACGATTGCGTTATTGCTTCAATGAAATAATGCAGTTGTTGGTTATACAGCCTGCCGTTGTTATATATTACCTGTGTGTGCAACAATGACTGTTTAATTGGAGTGGACCGACAGTAGTTTGCTAGATAGCGATGTTCAGTTCATATTGCATTGACTGCATCTGTAAAACGTCGGTAATGAAATGCAACCGGCCAGTTTGCCCAAAATTTATAATTCTGATCACTGCCCTCAGGTATGTCTGATTTTAAAAATTTTTTCTCATGTGGATCAATTGTGGAATATTTTCATAATTCTTCTATATCCGTGACGTTTCTGAAGATGGTAACGTCTCGTTTGGACGCCCGACTCCGTTTCTTGGACTCAGCAGTTTGCAGCGTGACGAAGAGAACGAGATAAATTACGGAGCGAGCAACCTTCACTGACAGCCCGTTCACATCTGGACATTTCCCTATGAGTTCATTAAAATTTATCGCCCCTTTGTCTGGCTGTCTCGCTTGGCAGTAAAAGTTTTATTCCATGCGGTTGCGTTCGCACCTGCCGTAAATAGCTTTTATTGGTGGTGTACGGTGACTTCGGGATTATATTCTCTGTTTATAATCCTTGTAATGCATTCTACAGTCTGCCTTTATCATACTGGCTCGGTATTTCTTTTCGGCGCGATGTGGACAATGTCTCCCTGAAGCCTTTTGTTGAAGTAATTATTATACTAGCTGTCTTTTTGTATAGTGCACTTTTGGCGCTACGTGGACAATATCTCCCTGAAACCTTGGACGTACATATTTAAATTTTCACTTGTTGCGATTGCTGTGAAACTGTACTAAAGTACAGTGGGTCACTTCTTTTTTCAAGTCCGCTGCAGACGGTAGTCTTTTATTCTGTATTTTCACTTATCCGCGTTCGAATATTTCTGTGTCCATACAAACATTGCTTTGTATCTACGAAAAGTGATGATAAAATGTTAGCCGTCATATCCGTCGGCTTAGCCGGTTGTCACTACCTAGTATAATTTCTTGTGTGTTTCCAAATTTTGCGTAAATGGAGATTCCAAAAACAGTGCATTTATTTGTTGTATACACCGACTCAGCAACGTATTCGAACGCTATGTAGTGAAAACGCAGGACAATAGACTATCGTCTGCAGCGGCCTTTAGAAACTGTGCTAGGACCACTGTCCGTCAGCGGATACGTGCACTGTGCCCCATCATGGGGCATAGGATGGGCCATAGGGTTAGTTAGGTTCGCCCATCCTATGTTATGGGGCGCGGCGACCCCAGAGGGCTCGTGTAGGTTACCTTAGCCATTAGCTAGGCCTTCATGACGTCTATCTTTCGTGCCCATTTTGCTTTTTCCATGCGCGTGAATCCTGTGTGGGAACACCATCCCCATATTCCTATCGTCATCCTAAATGTCCCTTGCTTCTTCCTCTTTTAGATTGCCGTTGTTGTGGAGACGGAGGCTTAAACAATTCAATATAATAATAATACGTGTACTGTGCAGGCATCTTCTGTTTGTGACAATAGCTGCAACTTGACGGAGTAGTAGAATACGGAAGGACCATGACACGCGTCAGGTGTCGTACATCTACTTCTTCTGCGCACCAAACCAGTAGCTTTGTAGCTGTGACTAAATGATTACTTCTCATTCTCATACTTTTGTGTTCGTGGGAATGAGCGTTTTGCCTTATGCGAAATCACGTTTGTTGTTCACGTTCAGCTAAGCGCTTATTAGCTCTCATGTCCTAACAGTACACACATATTTGAACATAAATATCATTACTTCTTTCCATTTTCCTAATTCTCCTAATGATATTTTGTTCTGATTGACCTCTTCTTTTCCAGCCTGCTTCACCCATACACGTTGATTCCGTTTGGAAACACTCCCGTTCGTATGTTCTAAGTTTTTTGAATCTACTATACATCCAATCCCTTCTTTTGCGTTTTTGAGTCCTCGGGAGCACTTTAAAGTAGACGTAAACTGCTCAGTTATGCATTGAGAATAATCTTAGGCGTACATTTGTACTTGTAATCATTGTACATATAACTACGCTTGACCAGTTTGCGACTCTTTTGCACAACACGCTCTAAACCGTCACAGTGAGGACCTTAGGCGCTGCTAGTACCGGTCTTATGCGTGGTCGAGTTTATGAAAGTAATAAGAACAAAAAGGCTATTATTGTGCAGAAGATAATGAAGAAGCGGCAAGGGGCGGGCTTTCTTAGATATCTTGAAGATAGAAATCAATGCTTAAACGTAATAAATCGGCAAGTTTTCGTACCTAGTAAGTTGGTCGCATATGGGTAACTCTTGGCTTCGTCTATAGCTAGTTGGTTAAAAGGCAGTAATACATTAAAATTATATCCTCTGGAGCTATATCCGAGCCTATTTAGACAAATATCTTTGTGTCTCAACATCTGCACACCACTGTAGTTAGATAACGTGGGTGTACCGTGAGGTAGCTACCTGCTTAGGCCTACTAATCTAACTTTTCTAAATTGAAGCACCTGTATATAGATCTAGCATACCATTGGTTTGCAAGCTCTCGTTTATGCATGAAATGTCATTAGGTACTTCCAACTCTTGAACTAACATTTTTACACCAACGAGATTCTCTGCGCTTTGTCTGTGAGCTTACTGCATCGTTGGATTACTATTTACGAACTCGGACGTGAAGTTTACCGTAGTATCCCTCATTTATTACGAAAAATAAAAACAGAACATTTTTGGGGTAACCAAGTTGAATTTGCAGATTGGTTTTATTTTCGTGTTTCTGCCTAAAAGCGTCTCAACAGTTCATTCCTATTTGTACCGTATATTGTATAAAAATTTTTGGCAGTTAGAACATTTATTTAAGAACTATGTAGCTACTAGTCTTTGTGGAAATTCATGTATTTGTTTCATATTCTATGAAGTGTCTAATGTCATTCTGTTTTCTCATACACTGCGTTAAAATATAGGTACGGTAAAACAATGCATTTCATAAACTCTAGAGGATTTTTGCTCAGCGCCAGCAAGCCATAGCCATGGAGAGGAATATAGTATTTTTGCAATAAATTGTAACATTTTAATTGGACTGGTTATACGTTGCAATAAGGAAAGAACCTTTAATGAAAGAAAAACAAAAATCTTAATTAGAGATTACAATGGGCGACCGAGATTTTGGCCTCCAGATGACGTCACACCTGGCAAGCAAGCCAAGGGGACGGAGTCGGAGATGGGCATGGGGCTACCTCCACCTAGTTAACTATAACATGCTTGTGAAGAACTCTCTAAAACTTTAAGAAAAAGCACGTCTAGTTGCTTCACATGTTCTTGTGATGAACTTCGTACTAATTCATGAAAAATAGCTAATCATCCACTGCATTTGTTTCAGTTTCATCGTACTTTCAATAAACAACTCATTTATTCATGATGAATTACCATCAAGCCTATGTTCCTGTTGTACTTGCAGTGAATAACTCAGCAACACGTCAAGAATAATCAGCAGGTGTATTTCATTTACAATTTTAGTTGCCAACTTTCTTCAGAAGTAGGCATTTTTTGCACAGAAACGCCGCATCAAATTTGCAACAAAATACCACAGATTTTCTATCTTTGTGTATATTGAATTAGCTGCAGAATCCCCTTCGCCAACATGCGCCTTCATATCCTAAGGAATTTTGCCATTCAGTGGACGAGCCCATCCTGGCGAGAGCATTTCTTTTGTCTCATGTGCTGTAGTTGCTAATTGGCCGTGTATTCGCCTCGATCGGCAACTGGAACAGAAAATAAACTTTTTCTGGACTAGAAGAGCTGCATATGAAATACAGATTTACTGGCGCTGTCTCTGGCTTCGTGCTGTTAAATGCAGTCTTAAGTTAAACCCTGTGCTTTATGGAAAACCCCAAGTTCGCAGCTGAGCATCATCTCACGTGGCATCAGTTTGACAGCCAAGACTGAGCTCGAACAGACAATGCGGGCACACACATGCATGCTATTCTTGCCTAGACATCGTTGCTTTAGATTAGCCACAGAGGGTTGTGAGGAATTTCTGGACACGGAGGCGAGAGTTGTCGATTAGTGGTACTGATTTTCTTGTACTGTAAGCAAGATGCTACTTGCAGGCAGAGCTGGGCATAGATACCGTACTCAAAAATGTATCTAGATACTAGATACACCCTTAAAATGTACGTAGATACAGATACTAGATACAACTTTACAAATGTATCTAGATACAGATACTAGATACTTAAAAGTATCTATAGCTACAATTCTAGATACTTTTATTCTTACAACTGAATTTAATAGTTTTACTAGTTCATACGGTTAAAAATCATGTAATTCAGGTGGATACAATTCTGTACCTTTATAATACTGTTATATTATAGTAGATTAGTAATTACAATAATAAGAGGCTAAATAGTTGGTCAAAGAGGCTAAATAGTTGATCACATTTGTTTGTGATAAAATATCATGTCTCTATAAGAAATGGGCAATGTCATTTAAGTTTTGTAGTCAATAGGTATATTGACTTTTTGCAATAACATTCAAATGCAAAGTATAATTTAGGCCGTATATTTTGGTGGACATTACCCCAATTCCAAGCAAATCTTTAATAAACAAAATAAAAGAACGCTTCGAAAAAATTTTATAGAATAATGAGCCAACGTGACAGAACATGTTCAGGGTTGCCATCTCTTGTTCGCTTAGTTATCGGCTTTATCATTATTTTATGAACCTGAATATTATTGTATTTACAATATTTTATGTATAATAATAGTTATAATTTATTATTTTCTAAAAAGTATCTAAAAAAGTATCTAGATACTTGTATCTACATACAGGCAAAAAGTATCTAGATACAACATTTGAAAAGTATCTAGATACAGCATTTAGATACAAAAAAGTATCTAGATACAGTATCTAGATACTGCCCAGCTCTGCTTGCAGGTAATCCATGATAGAAAATTCTTCATTAAACGATAAATCCAGCAAATCATTTACCTACTTCTCGGCACACCCCACAACCACTTGACCCCACACATTAACGAGCCGATCACATACGACAATGTTATATATACCTGGTAGCTAATCTTTACACCTGATAGTGTAGAGTCAACCTCTAAATCTTGGACCGGTTTAGAGATCATAACTTGATTGAAGCTCTCGAACTTGGCGACGAAGTGACTCCTCAAGCGCACCCTCTGAAGCTACCAGACAATCGGCTAGAGTACCTACTTCCTGTTGGAATAGCAACTGATAAGTCAGGTAGCTGCGAAAGTTGCATCCAATTTAAAAAAAAAAACTTGAGGCAAAAATATATGTTTTAGCTGGCTTACCACGGTGAAATAGGCAACATTTATAGGTGTTCTGTAAGTTCTGTATATAATGGTAAGGTTCTCTAAAACAAAAGCTTTCAATAATGCGAAATTATGCTTTTTATATTTTGGACTTTTCTTTCAATGTTAAATCAATCACCCCTTCTGAAGCGAGGAAACCACCTCCTGTAACTTCTTCTATTTACTACATCAACCTAATAAGTGTTCTGAACATGTTTTGTGGTCAGAATCAAAAAAATGATAGAAAATTTTGATAGAACAATTAGCGATATGTTGCCCAGTTCGATATGAAATACCTTGATGCTAAGACATTTCCACTTTCATTTGCTTCCTCGTCTGACGTAAGTAAAAGGCAGGGCACTGTTCGCACTGGTACTTGTACATGTCAGAAGTAGTAAGCGAAAGTGGCAGTTTGTCTTTAAATTAAAAAAAAAAAATGAGTATTGTTATACCTTGGTTTCAATATTACACGAGCCTGAATTTCCGGATAAAATTTTTTGACAAGTGAAGTGCCTAATTTTCTTTCTAAGAGTAATTTTCTTTTTAAGATTATAACTTTCGAAGCCTATCAATGGCAAACTTACATACACGATTTTAAGTTCAACTGACGGAATGGGTGGAGAGCGTTTATAAATTTTGCCGTGAGTATTACGAAAAGCGTTTTGAGTAAGCTTCATCAGATTATTTTGTTCCATCTTATTTTAAGACCAATCTAATCCGCTGCATGATCATTAGGAAATCAGGATTTGTTCGAGCTTGTCTTGCTTCAATTTAAAACTTCAACGGCTAAGAAAATTCTTTATGCAAAAGCATTTGCCAGTGAAGCTTATTCAAAACACTTTTCGCAAGACTCTCTGCAAAATTTATAATTATCCTCCACCTATTCGGTCAGTTGACGTAAAATCGTGTATATAAGTTCACCATTCTTAGGCTTTCAAGTTATATATAATCTTAGAAAGAAAATTACCTACTTGTCAAAAAATTTTATCCGCAGATTCAGGTTCGTGCAATACTGAAACCAAGTATAACAATAGGCTTCTTTTAAAATTTATAGGCAGTATCCCCGTAGTAGCGTCTGAGCACTAGAAATGCCGACTCAGTAAGCCAAGCTCCGCAGGAGTTCACCTGTCTGGAAGACAGGCTGAGTCTACAGTAGGTATTACCCTCGAATATCATGCCAAAAAATACAGCATATTCGAAAATTATAACGTATAATTTTCACTACCTCTCCCCAGTTTCACTCGCGCCTAACCACATTATTTTGATCGCAAAACACATAATTAGGGTAGCTAATTGCCGTTAGTAAGCCACGTGCCGAGTGCTGACGGGGGAGCGGAGATAAAAAAAGGGCTGAATCAGATCTTGAACTTTTTATTGTGAGTTGCAATAATAATAAATTATTAAAAAATCGGTTCTGTGGAATAATTCACGTCGTGTTTTTATTTATACCTATATTTATATCTTTACCGTCACGCTCTATGGGAATAAGATAGGAAGTAATTCAGGTGCAGGAGACGGTATCTTGGATACGGGGGTCGCACTTAGGCACTCCCAAGTGAAGGTCCTGAGCTCGCCGGCATGATGGTGTCTGAACATGATCATTGTTCAAAAATGCTACGGGAGATTTTACTTGTTGGTACCTACGCAAGGAATTGTTCGAATATGAAGCAATTGTTATGATACCAAGCAATTGTTCAGACACCAAGCAATTTTTTAGATACCAAGCAATTGTTCAGATATCAAAGAATTGTTCGGATATGAAGTAATTGTTCAGATACCAAGCAATTGTTCAGATGCTAAGTAATTATTGTTCGGATACCAAGCAATGGTTCAGACACCAAGCAAATTTTTAGATACCAAACAATTGTTCAGATATCGAGCAATTGCTCGGATATGAAATAATTGTTCAGATATCAAGTAATTGTTCGGATACCAGGCAATTGTTCAGATATGAAGCAATTGTTCGGATACCAAGCAATTGTTCAGATATCAAGCAATTGTTCGGATATGAAGTAATTGTTCAGATATCAAGCATTACTTCAGACCCCAAGCAATTTTTTAGATACCAAGCAACTGTTCAGATATCAAGCAATTGTTCGGATATGAAGCAATTGTTTAGACACCAAGTAATTGTTCAGATACCAAGTAATTGTTCAGATACAAAGTAATTTTTCGGAGTCCAAGCAATTGTTCATATATGAAATAATTGTCTTGATATGGAGCAATCAATCACTACTATATAGTAATTCACGCCGGGTTTCTATTTATTTATAACTATATTTATGTCTTTCCTGTCACGCTCTATGAGAATAAGATAGGAAAAAATTTAGGTGCCGAAGACGGTATCTTGAATACGGAGGTCGCACTTGGGCGCTCCAGCTGAGGGACCTGACCGTGTCTGGACATGTTCAGGTGCCGAAGATGGTATCTTGGATACGGGGGTCGCACTTGGGCGCTCAAGGCAGAATGTTGAATTTTCATTAAAGAAGCCTCTGAACAGTAATAAGCACAGGAGACAGAGGGGGTTTCCCAGAGGTGCTAATTTTCTACCGTCATTTATAATGACGGCCCTGGCCACTAGTAAATATATAGTTGTAAATAATTGACTGGAATACAGGACGTTCAGGTTCCATAGTTTAGAGGAGCAACATGAAGACGTCCGCTGAACAAGGTGTTTATTGACCAAGCTTTCGAGCGTCTAAGCGACACTCGTCTTCAGGGTACGCCAAAATTCAAGCAACGAGAGATACATACAAAGTCCGTGAATAGGATACCATACTGTTTGGAAAGAAAATTAAATAAATCATGATGAGACTCGGCAGAGGGAAAGTACTAGTGGTTTATATTCAGGAGGTAGAGCAA
>LQNS02277999.1:6747838-6759618 GCA_001587735.2 Parhyale hawaiensis
CGGAATCTTGATGTTGCCATCAGGCAGGCATGAGAGTTGGCCATTTGATATAGTTACATTGAATTTTATAATTAAAATTACTTTACTTCAAATGAGCTCTCAGATTCTAACCTTTTTTCGACAGATTAACACGTGCAACACAATTAAAAAAAAACGAAGGTGAAGTTCTTGCCTGAAGTCTGGACAAACCAAGTCGAGTGCATTTGGCTTAGTATGACTTTTACGACCCAACAAAGCACGAGCGTGTGTATCCGCGCCTCGAGCTGTGCTGTTCCTACCGCGTGTGACGGGAGCCGTTCGTACATGTAGCTAACACACCACACCGCTCAACACGTTTACTTGTAGATAAGACTCGATGCACGCTGCAACACGACTCCACATGATGCCGCAAGAGAGAAATCTGGATCAGTGTTATATTTTCTTATACCTACATTGATAAAGCTGATCAGCAATTTATATTGTTGCTACTGCATTTATAATAATAACAACGGATGTTGAGTGTTGAATGGAGGCATCTGACAACTCCTGACCTGTTTTATTTCGAAATAAAGATGTGTATAACTAAATTTTTTATTCCACTGTACCGCACACGTAATGAGCAGTGCTGTTTGTAACATGACAAACCTAAGTTTATTCAAATGACATTGGATTCTTGTGTGAGCGTTTGAATAAAAGGAATATACACTGTAATAGCATGTAATACTTATATAAAGCTGGATTTAAGGAGAAAGCACTAGCGTGTGTGTGGTGTGGTACATGTGCGAAATACGAACGACCTTTCAACACGTGTTGTGCGGCGTTGCGTGGTGTGGTGTGGTACATGTACGAACGGTGCCGTGTATATATATCTAATTGGTCTGATAGAGGTACACCCTCTCCAAGAACCTTGTAGGGTAGAAGACAAGGACTGGTTCTGCTAATATCCTAAGTAAATATAACTATACATATACGGGTTTAGTATGTATTAAACTTCATTAGGACACTAGCAGAACCAGTCCTGGCCTCTTAGCCTACAAGATTCTCAGAGTAAGAGCTCATTGGAAGGGGTGCTGTACTACGGTGGGGGTGGTGGTGCGTGGCAGCATTAACGTAGACTTATTTTCCTTTAAAACGAGACCAAACGTGAGAAAATCTATGGTGTTTTTAATACTTTTTTCACTATTTGAATTAACAGGCGGTTAGACGTACCAAAATTTTGGTACCTGTATCGAGAAGCCGGCCATTTCACAGCCGTATAAAAGATTGTTGGCCCTCTAATGTGTGGTTCCCCTGAAGACGGGCTATGCTTAATAGCTCGAAAGCTTGGGGTTAAATAAATAAAAAGCCCAGAAGACTTTCAATAAAATATATATATATATATATTATACATGTTTATCATTTCAACTAGTGATAGTTCTACGAAAGATATATATATATAGAGAGAGAGATTAGTTCATAAAAGAAATGATTAAAATGCATAGGACATTTATAGAATTTTCACGAACACTATGTGGGAAGTCTTCCCGACGCGTAGATTACCCAGAGTTTTACAGTTTTGCTTGGATTTTCCCTAATGTAACCCTATCTTTTTACGTTAGAGAGCTGCTCACTGGATATACTCCAGCAGAATAGCAAGGGCACGCTCGACTGAGTGCCAAAATTAAGCTTTCAAGACTTGACTTATCCGAGACTTCAGACTAATGTCTTGGATTTGTCACTTCAAAACAAGCTGCAAGTCAGTGCTAGAAGCAACGCGATTTTCTTGAGCCTGCTCAAAACTGCATATTGCAGAGCAACATTCAGTTTCGAGAGTCTCAAGGGTAGCTGATTACGGGTCAATGCCTGAAACTTAATTCAATGAGTCGAAACCAAAGCACCTGATGAAGTTTCAAACAAGTCAAGTCTCGAAGGCTTAATTTTCGTACCTTACGAGCGTGTCCAACTCCTTTCTCGCCGAAAGGAATATTTATCTCCGCGCTTGACTCGTACACACAAGCCATTAATTTATGGTCTAATATTGTCTAGCCCGTAGAAATGACACTGTTTATAAATTAATTACGTACAAACTTGATACACCAATGGAACTTTGAGGTAAGCACCTTAGGATGGATATCAAAACAAAGCCTTCGAAGCTTCATGTGTTCAAAACTTCAGGAAGGTGCCTTGGTTTCGACTCATTAACTAAACTGAGTTTCAGACTTGAACTCTCTATGGCAGAGGAGAGCCGATGTCGAGATAGGATATTCCTAATTGCGCCTCGTGGCCGACTTGCATTACTGTGATGATCGCCTTTTGGCGGAAACGGTGGTTAAGCAAATCAAATGATTAATTATCAAATGAAAATTTACTTGATGAAAAGCGTCCTACTATGAGATATAAATACATGATTTAGAATTTACATGTTTGTACTGAAGGTCATGCTGTATCGTACTGTCGTACCTATTGGATAATGTTGTATGTTGTAGTATTTAGTCAATCAGGTGAAATACACAATTCGGTACGTCTACAGAGTAGCCCTTCTTTAATGACGTAAATGGGATAAAAATACATTATTCGACATTATAATCGTCTTTTGTATTAATAATATAACGAGGAGGACACTCCTATTAGGTTAGCTGGTACTATTGGGGTGCCAGTTCAAGTAACTGGTTCAGTCTGTGATGGCGCCTAGCCTTGTTGATCAGGTTGTAAATTCATAGCTGCAATATTATTAAGCAATGAATGTACCCGAAAATTTTAATGTATATTGTATTAAAATAATCTAAGAACACCTCCCGTCCGTAGAGAAATATATGATCAATAAATAAATAAATCTTTATCAGCTACCCTTGACACTTCCGGAAACTGAATTTTGCTCGACGAACTGAAGTTTGAGCAGGCTCGGCATAACCGTGTTGCTTCTAACACTTACAACGCAGCTTGAAGCGATAAACCCAAAGCTTTTGCCTGAATGTTTCGGACAAGTCAAGCTTCGGAAGCTTAAATTTGGCGCCAATCGAACGCGACCTTTCGACTGGGTAGCCAAATTCGATCTATGCCAGCCCCCTCTGCTTGCCTTGTCCTGAACTGTGGACCGGAACTTCGGCTTCGTCACATTGAGCTGTGTTGCTAGTGTTAGAAGTAAGTACGTAATCTGATTACGGTGAATGGACTCAAGACTCCAATTTAAGAAGTTAGGACATGCTGGAAATTTATGAGCGAAATGCAGCCTAGAGGCTTGACCTAACTGAAATTTGAGACTTTAAATATATCTTTCAAGTCTCTGAAACACCTTGATTACTTCGAATCAGAAGAAAATTCCGTTTCACGGAGCAAAACTGAGTTTCCAGAAGTCTCAAAGTTAACCGATTTAAGGTCAACACCTGAAACCCAATTTACTAGGTCAAAGCCAGTGCAGCTCTTCTACCAGAAGCTTCGAACAAGTTAAGCTTCGCAGGTTTAATTCTGGCACCCAATAGAACGTGCCCCAAGTTTTGATTGTTGGAAGTCTCGCAGGGATCTATAAAGGGTCAACGCTTGAAACTTAATTCAATGAGTCGAAGCCAGCGCTCCTGGCTCAAGTTTCAGACTAGCCAGATCGAGTGGACTTGATTCAAATTGACATTGACGACCTAATAGAACGCGTCTTAAAACTCAAATGTCGTTTTCACTGTATGCTTTGTGAAATTTTTTGACTTCAATTCCACACATCAACGGTGATCTATTTATGTTGATTGATTGATGAATCCATTTTTTTGTTCTATGCATGAGCGAAACTTCATAGTGGCAGTTTTTCTGTAGAATCTGAGCGTAGATCATACCATATTTTTTGGCATTAGTATATATAGGTCTGTGAAACACCATGGCTTAAACTTTTCCTAGAATTAATTCGATTTTGTCGGCTTTGGTGTGTGCAAAACTTTCTTATTTATAGGGATTCCAGATAATTTTCGTCCTACTGTATGTATCAGTGAAATAACATGGTACAAATTTTACCTTGATTTTTCACAGAAGTATATGTAAAGCAAGGAGATCTGATTAACCGTAGGACTATATGTAAAAGTTAAATATCAATGGAGAAAACAGTAGAAGTGAAAGTGAAAGGTAAAATCGTCTTGACCATATACTTCCAACAAGAAAGCCAACATGCATTGGTTTGTGCGTCAAAAAATTCCCTATAAATCCAGAGGAGGGTACGGCTGCTGTCGACCACAGATTGTGAACTATGGCACCACAGGCAGAAGGTTCTTGACAACTGGGCATCCCCTGACTGTTTCTGTTGCTTAAGGCTGGTCTACACGTTAGCCCTTTAAACGTGTTCATTCATGTAACTGATCAAGTGTTTTGCAGCGTCGTTGTAAACTCAGCTAAGTGTATGCTATAAAAAGTTATTAATATGTTAGCCGCCAAATCAGTTTCTTCCGCAAGTATCAATAGGCAAGTAACGAATATCTCTTCAAATTTGTAGTGATATAACACTTAGCAAACAATTCTGTATCTTCTGTTTCTACGGCGCACTGACACACAAATACTATTGGATGAGTGAACACGTTCACGACACCAACGTGTGGACCGGCCCCTAAAAGGCCACTGTCCTCCCTAGTAGACTATGAATGGGAGAGAAATGCTGACGCTGTATCTCTGCACAGCAAGATTTCCTTCCCTGGCTAGAAAATACAATTTCCTGCTTCATGGCAATGAGGAAATCAGTAATATTCACCACTCGTCCACTGGTAGATGAACAGCGTGAATCTGTTGAATGTTAATACCATATGTCTTGAAATCAACGTGGGCTTCCTTTACCCAACGCTAACACCTTTGCCCCACCCGCCAACTGCACTTGACATTTTGCAATTTTTCTAGTAAAACTTTTTTTCTCTCATTGACAGTAGATTAAATTCAATTTGCAAAAGCATTATCGAATGAAAAAAATGTGTCTCACATATACGTGGGAAAAATAAAGTAGAGCTATCATTCTGCCTTTTTTGTTCATAAAAATTCCCTTAACAGTTCCATTTATATATTTGTGGATGCATTCGACTTGATACAGCGAAAGTAATACACACAACACTGAAGCTTTCAGTACCCACGCACAACTAGAGCGTGGGAAACGTAGAGTATGCTGGCCACCGTTGCAAAGTGTCTTCATTCACTGAGGGTTTTGGCTTAATTGCTCGACGCTCCATTTGATGCTGTGGACTAAACAAGAGCTGCCTGGAGCTGGAGACAAGATTTCCCTTGGGCTGAAAATCAGGGACACCTCACAAGAAATAATACTTCGGTTCTCCGGTTATTCTGGGACGGAGCTAGCGAGTATTGCTGTCTTGTGATATTGTCGGGTAAGGAAAGCTATGCAGCTTTGTTTCCTGAACACGTTAGCTTGTTCTGTAGAAAATAGAAATTCAAGTGCATGCGGAGCGTTCTTCTCCAGGGACTTGATTGTCAAACTGCTGAGAACAGCATGGAAAACGTTCTCTGATTATTCCTGGCAAATTAGCGAATATTGCAACCTTGTTTTATCATGTCTCATATGTTCGGAAAGCCACGCAGCAAGAGTGAAATAGTGGTAGCCTTGTTTTTGATTATTCTGTAAAGGCCGCTTTGCACTGTGCAGTGGTTATTGCACAGCTCCCTCGTTCTTCCCACGCCCCTGCTCCAGACCTCAGAATCTCCCATTGGCGTGGCTTGGTACGGGATTGCCAGGTTTGATATTTTTATGCCAATGTGGCATAATTTGTTCCCGTTTTGCACGAACATACATGTATATAAAGCTATACCAAATCCACATCTGCATAATTTTCGGCATTACTAGGCTCGGTTTGGCCTCTTCTATAGCTTTCGTTATATTAGTGTCTAGCAATATTCAATCTTCCATCAAGCTGGCTTTGCGCACCGGAAATCGACCCTCCATATTCACGTGAATAATGTATGTGATTATTATATTTTTCACTTTCTTTTGTTTCAGTGAAAGGCTGGATTTGAGATTTTGTTTAGTTTAGTTTGATTTTTCTATTATTTCATGTTCAGTAAATGACTAAGCTCGGTGATGTTGTGCATCATTATATTGTACGTTATTGTATTTTTTATTTTATTTTACCTTTTCCTATTATTATCATCCTTACTTTTCTTGGGAAGTTCTACTGGTGAAGCTGAAACTTTTCTTAAAAATAAAAAAATAATAACAATAGCATAGTGGGTTGGGCGTAGTTGGGTGAAATTTATATATTACCACGCCCTTTCTATTACATCACAGCGAAATGCCCTAACGGCGAAATGACCGACGGCCAATTGACCGGAGGCGAAATGACTTAGAATCGCCACCGATACCATGAGAGCAAAGAGTCAAGAGAAGCAATTAACACACCCGCTGAACTAACTCAGTGAAGACGGCACTTCTGGCAGCTTTCAAATTTGAGCGCTTCATTCTCTCGTCACGCAAAATTGGGGACTCCAGCCATTATTATCGGACTCCGCAGCAATTGATCAGAGGATACATCAACAACCTGCGTGATTCTCCTCTCTATGGCCGCGGATGCCGAGCTGTACGATATTCCAACATAGCCCTAAATAATTACCGCAGTAACATACGTTGAGAGAACGTGAGGAATCAATTTCAAGAGAAGGAAACGTTATACTAATGTTGTGACACAAGGCTGTGACAGAATTTCTCAGCTTGAAACTGTAACTTCTCCCGAAACCGAAACATAATGAGTGCCTCCGTTTTAGGAGTTCCACTGTATTAACGTCTCGAAGGTGAAGAAAAAGCGCGTTGAGTATCTGGCGCCATGCTCGGGGAATGATCTATCGCGAGAGCTCAAAGTTTCCCCGAAACTTTCCCTTTCAGCCTAAAGGTCGCTTGCAACACTTTCAGTGCCTGCTAAACAATTTATAATCAATTATATGCAGTTGATCATGCGAGCATCACTTAATGAAAAAGCTGTAGGTACCGATGCCAGTCAGGACTCGATACTGCACAATCATGGGTCTGTCCTTGTGGCTAGTCGATCCATTAGATGTTCCTACTATTTATACGAGTTCAACGGGACTAACAAATTGTCCTACATCTACCGTACTACGTTGATGCTTCCAGTTTCTCATTACTGAATCGTATTGGGGCTCATTCTATACCCGCTGCTCGACTTTAGTACGCGCATTTATAGGGAATAATCATAGGGCTATAACATACGTAGTTGAAAGTGCTTTGTCCATAGCAATATCTTACTGTTAGTTATCGTCTGCCAAGTGTGTATTCTAATTATTGTAAGAAAATTCACATATCTGCGATAAAACTAGAACGACTCGTGACGTACGACCATCACCCGTGACGGGGGGGCTGGCTGGGGGGCTAAAATGCTTAGTCAACAGTTTAGTATTTTCACATCTAGGTCAACGCAAATGACTAGCTTAACAAATTGTGCTGATTGTGTATTTGCTTCTGGCAGTTTTTGGGTGGAAAAACATCCAAAATACATACAGAGATGTACAGAACAAAAGCATAATCACCTCTTCCACGTCGTTTACTGGTGCCAAAAAAATTCTGGTCTTTACATATGTACTCGATACGTCCTAGTCCAGAGTACTATTGAGTCATGTCTTTTGATGCTCCTGCAACATCCTCTGCGACTGAGAGCGCATCAGGCAGCACGAGCGCCCCAAAGAGCGCTTCAGATTCACGGGAAGCTCGCCTGGGGGCACTCAATTGCGTAAGCTCTGTAAGCGAAGGCTGAATAGTTAAGTAATCTGATGGAGCGACTCACTGAATAAAACATCTGTGACGCGGCCCGCTTGTCGGGCAATGCAGTGAGGAGATTCGGCACCAGTGTAGAGCATGATAGAATTTAATCGTACAAATGTGTATTAAGACGAGTCAACACGGCAGTTGAATGAACGTGTGCTCTCAATTCAAGGTCTAAATGTTTTGTTGTGCCAAGGTAAACATGACTCTGTGTCTGCCCGAAAATTTGCTAAAATGTTGCTCGCCTTCAAGACAGTTAACTCAAAAGTGTCAGTTGTGAAGTTTCAGATGTAATTTCCAATTTGAAGTGAAACACAACTTTTACAAGTTGCGCACTTTTCTGTAGCTTAAAATGTCCCAATAATACGTTTGCACGAGGTAGAGTAAAATATTAACAGCACTTCGCCATAATATGGCTACAACCGTTGTGGTCACGTGAACAAAGTAATGGCCTGCTTGGGCTTGCACCAGTTTGCTCTCTGCCTTTGCAGTGTAAGCATGGCCGCTCCACTGTAGCAATCTGCACCTACTATAAATAGCTGTCACCGGCCGTGTTACACTGTTTTTCGCTAATAATTCTAAAACGAATTGTCGGATCACTATGGCATTTCAACACAAAGCCTTTTACACCCCTACCTAATTTATGCCCCACATAACATATTACTATATGTGTTTACAGAGGAGTTTACTCGTGTATATTAAGCCTATATTAAGCTAAGGCCAGGAAGTCGCTCCTACACATTCGGGCGACGCCCAACTTGGGGCGTGTTGCAATCAGACCTTGGGTGTCACCTGTGCTACATCGGCCTCCAATGTGACACAGGTTGGGTAACACCGAGTGACACAGACGACAACCTTCCTAAATTTTAGGGTTATGAGCTGGGTAACACTGCCTTTGTTTACAATTACAACCATTGACTTTGATACTTAACAATTGGTATTTAAAAATGTATGACTGTCATATATTACTTGAGTTCCTGCAGTAGAAGCACTTTTTCGTATTTTTTTCAACTTTTTATCCTAAAGTACAGCCATAATTAGGCTCCGCCAGAAATGCTTCGGTACGAGTTTTCTGCAAATTCTGCAACACTTCTTTCGGGCGCAGAGATCGCACGTCGCATTCACAGCTACACAAGGTGACACTGGGTAACACTGTGGGGGTAACACCGGCGTCTGATTGCAGCACAAGTTGGGCGTCGTCCGAACGTGGAGAAGAGAATTCCTGCCTTCAGCTTAATATAAGCTTAATATACACGGGTAAAGTCCTCTGTAAGCGCATATAGCAATATGCTACTTGGGCCATAAATTAGGTAGGTGTGTAAAAGGCTTTGTGTTGAAATACCATAGTGATCCGACAATTCGCTTAAGCATTAATAGCGAAAAACCGTGTAACGCGGCCAGTGAAAACTATAGATTAGATTAGATAGGCGGCAGTAGACGAACCAAGAGGCCCATTCCCAAAGAGACACCGGAGCTTACACCCCGGCACTCTATGAGCTATTGCTATTATGTTAGTAGGATGTAGAGGACTGGGCAAACGAGAGAAGAAAAAATGGAAGACGAAAGAGAAAAAGAGAAAGACAAAAAAAGAAAGAAAAGGAGGAGAAAAATCTCAGCCAAAGAGATGGTCAAGAATGCCCGCAAGCATGATCGATGGCCGCTGATATGCGGAGCTTAAATATATAGATGGAGCGGAAGTGAGAGGAAGTCAGCTCAAAATGGCCTGGGAAGATTTGGCCATTAACTGCTTGCGACTCGTGGAGGAGGTGTTCTTAGCTGTGGAAGATGTCTCTCCCAATGTATCTATGTCAAGACGATTTTTAAACGAGTTGACCGACTCCGCACCAACAACGTCGGAAGGGAGTCTACTCTAAATGCTGACTATGAAATAGGGAAAAAACTGCTGACTTGAGGTTGTTCTTCGAGCTTTATGCTTGAGTTTTTGACCGCTGTGTCGCAAGCGATCATTGGGGTCTCTTTCAAAGAGTCCTGTAATAGGTACGTCGTTGAAGCCATTCAAATACTTGAATGTTTCTATTAGTTGCCCCCCGAAGTCGTCTTTGCTCGAGAGAGATCAGACTAGGAAGAACAAAGAGCAGTGATCCGATTTCTCTTGTCAGAAGGAGTGTCAGTGACTAAGATTCATCAGAGGCATTTATCACAATATGGGGACAGTGCACTACCGCGTATAAGCGTGCATGAGTCAATCGCCAAGTGTAAAAGTGGCAAGCGTGAGCCACGAAGTGGCAGCAGAACACCGGTTAACCTCCTTCACTAATGAGAAGATTCAGCAAGTTCGACACAAGGTAATAGCGGACCGGCGAGTTTTCATTGGTGAAGTAGCTTGATCTCTGCACATCGGTGACGGCTCTGCCTTTCAAATCGTCAAATCTTAAGAGTGTTCAAAGATGGTTTACGAGGTCCGCGCTTTTGTACGGATGAAGATGTGAAAGAGGCGGTGCATAAATGGTTGTACGACTAACTCAAAAACTTCTCCGAGGGAATACGGTACACAAGCTAGTGGACCTCCGCCCCAAGTGCATCGAAGAACAAGGAGACAATACAGAAAAATGCTGTACATTCTATTCCCTGCTTTTGTCTAAATACACTGAAAAAAAAAACAAGAGTGCGTATCATTAGCTGAAAGGTCACGTTTGTTTGGCTGTCGTGTTTATTCGACCTTAGCAGAACTTGCTATGGGTTCACACGATGGTAAAATAAACGAGTTTTATCAGCACCGCCTCAGAATTCGAAGCTGTCTTTTAAACAGCTCATAAGTACAAATCTCTCTAAGTCTAAATTCATTCGAATTTGAAGCGATATCAGAAACGTTTCCAGTGACACTCTCTTGGCAAATTGACAACGGCTACCAATACAGTCAACTTTACGACAGACACACGGCTGCATCTACCAAGGCCTTGTCATCGCCTCACTTGGCCCAGATGATTTTCCTGTGAGCAATAAAATAACAGCCTACATATACTGTACGTGTAGATTAGATTAGATAAGATTCAACTGTTAAGGAGCTGATAAAGATAGATCTAGAAACGCCCAAAAAAATCAGTATGGATGTCAATGAATATTATTCTTTGGGATTAGACAATTGGCAGAATATCCTCTTTATAATAACTAGTGGCTCGTGCTATCACTACTGATCGTTGAAATGAAGCATTTTAAGGAAACTCCAATTTTCTGTTCTCAGTGTTCCACTCTTCCAACGAATTTTCAGGCGAAAAGATAAAAGTCAGCCTTTAGGCCTTAATATAGATATATACATATATAAAAATCACCTATATATAATATATATATGTACAGGATTCAGAATGTGTACCTATATGGACGAATAGTATCTTCTTTAACGCTGATACCACAGTTCACTTACTATAGTAGTTATGTCAGACAGTTGACCTTGCACTTGCAGAACTGTGACGTCACACAAAAGTGTATGAGCCAATAGCGTCACTCCTTTTGCAGTAGAGCATCCTGGGTAATCCCAAGACCGAGGCATCTTGGGTAATTTCCACAATGGCGTCGTATGTGCGGGAAGCGAAGTGTGTGTCGCGATTGTTTATTATATAAACGTTTGTAAAATTGTTCAGTTGCAGTTTATTGTGCTTTTCATGTATGTATAACATTTTATATTATAAGCTGTTGTGATGCAAAGTTTTGTTGGTGAATAAAAATCGTCCAACTTTGTCTTTTTAAACCCACGCGAAATTGCGAATCATTCTAACTCACGCAAAGCATTCGCTTTTACTTAGGGAAACATTTTCGGACGTTTGCCTGTTCTTTTAATGGCGCTGGAAATCATGGTGCAAAGCAATAAAGCATAAAATCTGTGGTCTACTGTTTTCCTTCGTCTATGTAATTAAGTGTATGTGTAGTTCCAATTTGAGATAATGAAATTAATAATAAATAATTTGCGGGAAAGTCTTTCTGGTATAGTGCAGGGAGCCGTCGCTCGGGGCCTCATTTGTTTACTTAGAATAGTGACATGGCGGCCGCTCATTGACTGAAATTGATGTCAGTCACACGGTCGCTGATTGACTGAAATTGGCCCCGGGTGTTGACTTAGAGCTGACATAAT
>LQNS02277999.1:6845594-6855695 GCA_001587735.2 Parhyale hawaiensis
ATCCTGCCAGTGGCGGCTCGGAGCTGAAGGTGTGGGCCCCTGACCGTCTCCAGGCAGACCAGCCTATCCTGCTGCGGCTGCTGAGGCCGGACCCTCGGCCTCCTCCTCGTGCTGGTGCCACTCAGTCTTCGCCCTCAACCGTCACTGCTGTGGCTGTTCACCCTAACCTCAATATGCTAGCTCTAGGCTTCAGTTGTGGATCTATTATGCTCTATAGAGGTAAGAGTGTCCAGCTTTTTTACCTTCAAATAAGGATCTGTTATAATTCAGCTTTGCTTTTAATTAAAGATCGGTTTTGCTCCGAGTGCCAACTTCTCGAGGGATGTTGCTGTTGGCCGCAGTTCCTTCTGAAAAAGTTTGTTGGGTTAGGTAGGCTCTCGGTACTTCCCCTTCTGCTTCACGGATGGGCCGCCAAATGATTGAATGATTGTAAATAACTCATCTCATTGGACTCCTACCTGCTCTCGTGTGGGGCGCCATGGATGTACTCCATCTAGTATTTTTCTTTTTTTTTTTCCGGGTCTTAGAGATGCTTTACGTCTTATATCCTGCCGACTTGAGACACTAAATGCTAATCAGTCGTCGCTAGTGCTTTCTGACGGGACGGCGGCCTCACCGAGTCTCACTGTATTTATCACACTTTGTAGTGGGTGCAACAGTAAACCTAGAAGAGAGATATTTATCCGTTATGGTCTGTGGAAGTAGGCTTACCCCATTTTGCTTTTAATAAAGGATCTGTTATGCCCTGTGAAGGTATGATTGCTCAGCTTTGTCTTTAGTGAAGGATCTGTTATGCTTTATGCGGGCAAGACAGAAGAGCTTTGGCTACGGCTACAGCTGTGCATATATTACGCTCCATAGAGGCCAGACTGTCCCGCTCTTACAACCTGTGTCACGTTTGTAGGCCAACCCTAGCACGTGAGGCGTGTTCAATTAGCTCTCTTACAACAAAACTATCTAATCCCATTAGCTTCAGTTTATTGAGAACTTCAATCCTGAGCTCTTGTTTTACCACTTTGGATTGGAATCAGTTTATAATTAACGTCTGAAACTAAATTCAAAATGATAAGTCATGCAATCAAGATCGAAGTTTCGTGGAAGTTAATGATAAATGGATTAAGTTATAGCATACAGGATCTGGCATTCTGGTGTGCCTCGATTCTCGCCTCATTCATTGTCGACACCGTAACTTTCTGGCCAGGGCTTTACTGGATTTTGCAAAAGTTCTGTTACTCTTCATTTTACAAAATTTCCATGTTTGTGGTCAGTTTTAAATAGTAAATTGAATTCTCTGTAACGCTAACTTCAAATTTATCCTTTGTAGGCAATTTTCACTAGGAATAAATAGTGGTGAGGTGTGCGTGTGCCTCAATGGAAGTAAAAAGAAACAAGATGTTTGCTCTCCTCGTGAGCGGGCCGCGGCTAGTCGGACATCAAGGCCTAAGCATTATGGAGGCGGGTTGCTCTGTAGACACACAGTGAACCCAAACGAGGTCGAACCTTGAGGTCATCACCTTCCTTTATCTATCTACGACTTTGTAGACGGTTATCCGTCTGACGTTCAGCCGTATGGTAATGTCGGGCTCGTTGTGGCCCCGCGTGGAGGAGAGCAGATGTCTCAATTCTATTTGCTTCCATTGAAGCTCACTTGTACCTTACCACTACCTATTTATTTATTGCTAGTGACACCTGCCTAAAGAGGATAAATTTTAAGTTTGTGTCACGCATAAATATATTTAGCTACTATTTAAAACTGACCACATCCGTGAAAAAGCAGTGTAACAGAACTTTTACAAAACCTGGTAAGTGTGGATCCATCATGCTGCTCTGAGGAGACACCGTACCTTCCTAGTTATTTTGCAGGGCTTCTTGTATGTGCACGCGTCTGACCCTCTGATCTATTGCAATCTGTAACTGTAAGCTTACTTGTGAAAAACTGCGGCTTTAAAAGAAGCTAGTTTACCTGATGTACAGTATGTTATCTTTGATTATGCAAATAAAATTTTGTTACTTATTTTTCAAGATAAGTGTCAAACGTTTAAAATGTTAATAGTAAGTTAGTGCACAGGTATGTTGTAACTATAAATACAAATAGAGAAAAATAAAACGGAACCATTTCCCACGTTTTGGCAACATTTGCTTATCGCACGGGGCTCTGCTGTTACGCCAGATTATGCAATATCACTCTGGTCAACATCAGCAAGAAAAGCGGTCTAACCCGTGAAGAAAAGATCCAAGTGACCTCGTTATTGGCTTCTTATAAGACAACTCTCGAAGTTTCACAGGAATTACAGCGTGATCACCAAACAATTAAGGCTTATGCAATTGAAGGTAAGGTCAACCGGAAAACCCTGGATGGAGCCTCTACGAGGATATTGACTGCTCGAGATGTGCGACAGTTGAAGGTTTCTATGGCTAGAAAACCACTTTCTACAAGTAAGGCGATATTTGAAGACGCTGGAGCCCCAATACTAAGCAGAAAGACAAGATGTGAGGTTCTGCAGAAGCTAGGGAAAGTGAAAAACGCAATTAACATCCTACTAACATAATGGCATTAGCTCATAGAGGGCCGGGGCGTAAGTTCCGGTGTCTCTTTGGGAATGGGTCTCTTGGTTCGTCTACTGCCGCCTATCTAATCTAAAAATCTAATTAAACGACCACTTCTAACAAAAACTCGTTAAGAAAATAGGGTCAAATGAGCTGAAGAGAACATGAAAGCCAATTTCTCCAATGTCATTTTTACTGATGAAAGCAAGGACACTCTTGATGGTCCAGATGGATGGGAGTCTGGATGGGTCCTCCATGACCGACCTCAACAGACATGGCTTAAGCGTCAACAAGGTGGTAGAAGTGTAATGTCTTGGGCCGGGATAGTAGGTGACACTCTTATTGGTCCATTTGAAGTGGCAGAAGGAGTTAAACTGAATGCAGAAAGGTACTGCCAGTTTCTTGAAGCCAACTTGATTCTATGGCTTGATAAGCACACTATCGCACGCAGATCCAAATTGGTATTTCAGCACGATAACGCACGGTAGCCTACACTGCTAGCTGTCTTGTGGATGGAGGATTTAAATAAAAAAGGATTATGACCTGGCCAGCGAAATAGCCCCGATTTAAATCCCAATCAGAACCTCTGGGCAGTGATCAAAAGGAAGGTCTATGAAGGTGCTCGGCAGTTTTCGAGCAGAGTAAGCCTGTGGAATGCAGTAAAAACAGCTGCAGATTCTATTGCACCATCTGAAATATCTAACCTGACAAAGTCTGTTCATAATTGCCTTATTAAAATCATGAAAAATGGAGGTTGTTATGTTCAAAATCAACTTATGTTTATCGCTACTGAACACTTATTTCAGTATTTATTGAATTGTTTTGGTTATGATTTCTGGGTTTTGGGCGTTCAATAAAAATATTCCTGTTCACTTGTATTTATTTCTTCTTTATGACGTTTTTGCATAATCTGAGGTAACAGTGAAAACTCGTAAATAAGCAGATTGTATGATTAACTTAGTGAATGGCTGAATATTTTTTTTTACAAGTGTTGTTTATATTTGCAACATAGCCATACATTTAGTCAATATTGACATTTCAATGTTAGACACATAGGTTGAGAAATAAAACAAAAAAAAAATTGTATGTGCATAATCAAAGGTAACATACTGTAGTTACCACTGTGTTCACCAGACTAGCTTTTTTGCCTGGTTGCAAAACATGGTTGTGTCCTCAGGTGATCTGGCCAAGGACCGGGAGCGTGGTTCCACTTCACGTGTTATAGTGACCCTCACGTCCGCCGTCACCAACTTACACTTCCATCTCACCACCCACACCTACACCGCACACACCTCCTCCAGAAGTGGCAAAAGCTCCCGAGGGCACACCAGCAGTGGCTCCGCGGCCTCTGTCAACGTACAGACCACCAACCTCATCATCACCACCCTGAGCAACGTGTACAGTATGGCCTGTACCCATAGGGATAAAGAAACGACTGTGAGTAACTCCTTACTTTGGCCATTGTTAATTATTGTATTTTCTTTTGTTTTACGTTACGATATGCCTGTGGTAGCAAATGATTATTGAGGAGATTTAATTGAAAGGGTTCTACTGATCGGAAAAAGTACCTATATTTCCTGGGGAAATCACTTGGTTTCTTAGTCTTAACCATACACGGACAAGATGAAATGAAATAAGTCTGTCGGTTTCTCGTAGGACAAGCATTGTTTGAAGCGGTACTTTTGATGAACTATCAGCCCTCACGGGTATATTCTGGCGGGCCCTTTCCCTGCCACAATATATTTGGGCCTCACGGCTCCAAGGGTCCCAAGTGCCTTCTCCGCAGGGGATGTTGCCGCTGGCCGCAGTTCCTGCTGCAAAGGTTAGTTTGTTAGGTTAGGTAGGTTCTCGATATTTCCCCTTCTGTTCCGCGAGGTGGGCTGTCGATCGAGGTGGCCGACCTTTTCCCGCAGGACTCCTACCTTCGCCCCTCCGGAGGGCCACGGAAGGGGCCAGCCACACGGGCGCTTCTTGTTTCTGTTTTCGTCTCTTTTCGTTTTGTATCGCTTGCCCGGTACCGCACGGCTGAGTGAATTCGTTCAGCAGAGCCGTGTAGGGTTGGAGACGCGCGTACTGTATAAATTTGTGACACAGAGCACTTACATGAGTTTACCGTTACTCACGACCTTCCCGCAAAAATGCCGAGATTAAATATTTGACCTTCGGCGCGATGCGGCGTCGAATCGCTGCACTAGCAAACCTTATTACTAACTTGACGTAACCATATGAATTACGCTTGTCTACTGGTTAAGCAGTTTCAGGACATCTGTCTAGTACATTTCAGAGTTGTTTACTTTTTCTCAGCGTATTGTTTACTTTTATTCAGCTCACTGTTTAACTTTTATTCAGCTTACTGTTTACTTTTATTCAGCTTACTGTTAGCTTTTATTCTTGCTCTTCGGTTTGACTTACCTAGCTGTGCTCCTCAGTAGTGATCAGACACTTGTCGGTTATTTTATTTTTCAGTATACTGTACATGTCGTCCATCTCCTTTTCTTTCGACTGTCTCATATCATAATTTGCGAGATTCAAACCTTTCATTGGCGTAACTTACTTAACTTTGGTGTGAGACCATTAATAACTACTTATGATAGATTGGTTATCACTCATGAGTAATAACGACGCCCCCATTCCTTGTGTTAGCTGGGATGTGGCTCAGCTAGAAAGTAGTGTACCCATTAAATTCTGTGCAGTAGCTCTCAGGCAAACAACTGCTCCAATATCCAAATAGTTATGATATTAAGTTCAACTGGGCTCGACAAACTTGCCAAACTTGTAGGGGACACGTTGGTGGTACTGGAGTTCTAGTGTTATGAAGACCAGCGCTCATTCATGAATGCTTTTCTACATGTATACTTGGCGTCGAGTTGCAGATATCACTCATACACTCATAGGAAATGAATTTCGTTCTGGGTAGCGAAGTTAGTGGTCTCGTCGGGATTAAACGGACACAGTTTGACGTGACAGTCTTTCGTAGTTAGGCCAGAGCCAATATCGCCATCAGTCGCTCATGGGCAGGTGAAGCCTGTAGGTGGCTTTAGCCTTAGCTAGGCCTTTGGAACGTCTTACCTTCGCGTCCACCGTGCTTCTTTCCCCTTTTAAACCCTTGCTGATGTTACTTTACTCTTTCTTCCTCTTGTTTCCCGACTTGCTGTTCCCGTACTTGAGCTTTGTTCCTGTGTGAGAACACCTTCGTGCATATCGTCCACGTTTCTATTGATATACTGTGTCCTTTAATTAGATCACTAAGAACGCCGAACGCTTGTTTAATATAAAAATTCAAAATCCAGAAGTAGCATTGTTTTCAGCCATCTGAAATAGATCGCCTTTCTTCTTGACACGGAATTGTAAACTGTTCAATATACCAAATGATAATCCCACTGAAGCCAGAACGTGCGTCACAGTCAAGCGCACTTTGGCCAGAGCCCAATCAAGAAGCGTCATTGGCTGTCAATTCTTGCTATTTGTTTGTTTCCGAGGCGTTCACGTGTTTGGAACACCGTGCTAGAGCGGGTTACCCTGGAACAACCGTAAGTTTTTACAACCTAAGTTCTGAGTGTATCCAGGCCCGTGATAACGGGCCTGGTGGTCCGCTTACTGCCGGCCATCTTGATCTTATCTATCAACCAATGCATGGTTGTAACGTGGCATGAACTTGATGCTGTCTCCAGCAACCATTACTGGTTCTCCTAGAAAACAAACTAATCTCCACTCCGGTCTCCGCACGATCAGTTTTTTAAGAAGCTATTTCGCTGTTAATTTAAACCTAAAGTAATATATGACGTAGAACAATACTTTGAACCGCATAAAATATCAATTTCACCGTAATTAAACACTCCCGCTTTGCAAACACAACGTGTAACGTCATAACCAGGACCCTAAACTACCTTCAAAATGAAGTTGTCACTGTTGCTTACGGACACAACCACAGACGACTTTCTGTGCGGGCCAGAACTACATACGTTTGTGGCTGCCATGCAAACTTGTTTTTTCAGTGACTTGTTGCGTTTACAACTTCTTGCTTGCCGATACAACCTCAAGTTGTCCACAGAAACGCGCCTCTGTAGGTATATACATGCACTACTAGAATTTTCACCGCCCCGCAGAGTGAGCTGGACAACGTTGGGTGTCGCAGCGGCTGCTCTTCCCTCGCTGATGGGCGTGACACCCACCACATGTTCGTCATGGCCCGTGAAGACGTGAGTACTGCTTGTTTTTTTTTTTTTTTTTGCAATTTAGTTAGTGTAGCAAAGCGAAAACAACGGCTGTGCTGGCTATGGTTTGTATGTGCATTGTTATGTGCCCGTGGGCTGTTTCCAAATCTTCCTCCAAACGGAAACAAAGCTAAGCCTCGCGGGAACTCGCAGCCAGCAACATAGCACAGTCTCAGACGACAACACTCCTACGTGCACTGGTCACCTAGCCCTAATATATATACATATATATATATAGATACTGTACATTATTTACCGGGCGCAGAGTGTGAAGGGGTGCAGGCCCCACGCAGCCGTCGCCGGGGCAGCATCGCTTTTGCTTCGCTACAGCAGGCGGTAAGGAGGGATCCATGTGCGTGGCTCTCACTTAGAAGAATTAGACAAGTGGGCGGCGTTTGAGACTCAGTGGGTTGAAAAAATGATGTGTTTGTGCTAATTGGAGTTGTCGGAAATGCAGGTAGCCATAACTCTTACAGGTTTGCTGAGTGGACGACGATTAGTAAGTAATGTACGTACATAAAATTATATATTTCATTTGACGTTACGCATATAGTCGGATGGGATGAATACTTTAGAGAGGAGGAGGGGCTCTTTCTTTTCAGTTGCCCTCAGGGGCATATTGTGGCGGGCCCTTTCCCTGCCACAATATGTTTGGGCATCACGCACCCAAGGGTCCCGAGTGCCTTCTCCGCAGGGGATGTAACATCNCTGACCTATTCCCGCTAGACTTTTACCTTCTTGTATTTCGTTTCCTTCCCCTGTGCGGCGCAGCTGAGCGAAAGCGTTCAGCCGCGCCCGGGGGTTGGAGATGCTCAACTTGCACCTTTTTCCTGTCAGTAGCGCACTGACCATTCTGAGACCTACCAGCAGAAAAGCCGAGACAAAAATCATTGAGAATTTAAAACGTGCCCTATTCGGCGCACGAGCCTGTGGTTAAACACAGGAATAGTTCGGCGCGATATAGGCAGTGTACCACTGAAGTGCTAGTAAGAACTTCTACTACTACTAAAAACAGCACGATAACGCTCCCTCACACCGAGCACGGTACAGTGCTAACTGGCTTGCTAAAGGAGGATTTAAATCAAAAAGGATTATGACCTGGCCAGCAAAAAGCCCCGATTTAAATCCCATTGAGAACCTATGGGCAGTGATCTAAAGAAAGGTCTATGAAGGTGGTCGGCAGTTTTTGAGCAACATAAGCCTGTGGAATGCAGTAAATACAGCTGCAGATTCTATTCCACCATCTGAAAAATCGAACCTGAGAAAGTCTGTTGATAATCACCTTATTAAAATCAATAAAAAATGGAGGTTGCCATCTTCAAAATTAACTTATGTTTACCACTACTGAACACTTATTTCAATGTTTATTGAATTGTTTTGGATACAATTTTTTGTTTTCTGCTTTCAATAAGAGTGTTTGTGTTCACTCGTATTTGTTTCCTCTTTATGACGTTTTTATTAGCTTGTTGCCTATTCTGAGGCAACAGTAAATACTCTTTAATAAGTAAATTGTATGATAAGCTTAACAAATGGCTGAATATTTATTTTACAAGTGCTGTTTATATTGGCAACATAGCCATACATTTAGTTATTATTGATATTTTAAAATTAGACACTTATCTTGAGGAATAAATTAAAAAAAAATGTATTTGGATAATCAAAGGTAACATACTGTAGTTACTGCTGTGTTCACCAGACTAGATTCTTTACCCGGTAGCAAAACATGGTTGTGTCCTCAGGTGATCTGGCCAAAGACCGGGAGCGTGGTTCCACTTCACGTGTTATTGTGACTCTCACGTCCGCCGTCACCAACTTACACTTCCATCTCACCACCCACACCTACACCGCACATACCTCCTCCAGAAGTGGCAAAAGCTCCCGAGGGCACACCAGCAGCGGCTCCGCGGCCTCTGTCAACGTACAGACCACCAACCTCATCATCACCACCCTGAGCAATGTGTACAGTATGGCCTGTACCCATAGGGATAAAGAAACGACCGTGAGTAACTCCTTACTTCGGCCATTGATAATTGTTGCATTTTTTTTCTTTACGATACGACACGATATGCCTGTGGTAGCAAATGATCATCGAAGAGACCTAATTGAAAGGGTTCTACTGATCGGAAAAAGTACCTACGTTTCTTGGGGAAATCACGTGGTTTCTTAGTCTTAACCATACACGGACAAATGAAATGAAAAACAAAGTCTGTCGGTGTCTCGTAGGACAAGCATTGTTTGAAGCGATACTTTATGAACTATGAGCCCTCAAGGGCTTATTCTGGCGGGTCCTTTCCCTGCCACAATATTTTTGGGCCTCACGGCCCCAAGGGTCCCAAGTGCCTTCTCCGTAGGGGATGTTGCAGCTGACCGCAATTCGTGCTGAAAAGATTAGTTTGTTAGGTTAGGAAGATTCCCTATATTTCCCCTTCTGTTCCGCGAGGTAGGCCGTTGATCGAGGTGGCCGACCTTTTCCCGCAGGACTCCTACCTTCGCCCCTCCGGAAGGCCACGGAAGGGGCCAGCCACACGGGTATTCCTTGCTGCTGTCTTTTTCTTTTTTCGTTTTTTATCTCTTGCCCGGTACCGCACGGCTGGGTGAATTCGTTCAGCTGAGTCGTGTAGGGTTGGAAGTGCGCGTACTATATAAATTTGTGACACAGAGCACTTACGTGAGTTTGCCATTACTCACGACCTTCCCGCAAAAATGCGGATAGAAAATATTTGTCCTTCGGCGCAATGCGGCTTGGAATCGCTGCGCTGGCAAACCTTACTAACCTAACGTAACCATATGAATTACGCTTGTCTACATGGTTAAGTTAAGCAGTTGCAGGACATCTGTCTAGTAGCTACATTTCAGAGTTGTTTACTTTTTCTCAGCCTATTGTTTACTTTTTCTCAGCCTATTGTTTACTTTTTCTCAGCCTATTGTTTACTTTTTCTCAGCCTATTGTTTACTTTTTCTCAGCCTATTGTTTACTTTTTCTCAGCCTATTGTGTACTTTTTCTCAGCCTATTGTTTACTTTTTCTCAGTCTATTGTTTACTTTTTTTCAGCCTATTGTTTACTTTTTCTCAGCCTATTGTTTACTTTTTCTCAGCCTATTGTTTACTTTTTCTCAGCCTATTGTTTACTTTTATGCAGCTTAATGTTTACTTTTATTCCTGCTCTTCGGTTTGACTTACCTCGCTGTGCTCCTCAGTAGTGATCAGTCACGTGTCGGTTGTTTAGAGCCTACTGGAAGTTCAACTTCCACTAGCCTCTTGCCCCCCGTGGGCGGGTGGCTCTCACCCACTTTAGCCTGTCTGGGGTCAACCAACCGGTGTCTAGGAGTCAGAGACCTT
>LQNS02277999.1:6862746-6877942 GCA_001587735.2 Parhyale hawaiensis
TTGACCCCAGACAGGCTAAAGTGGGTGAGAGCCACCCGCCCACGGGGGGCAAGAGGCTAGTGGAAGTTGAACTTCCATCCGGCGTCTAAACAAAGCTCTTTCGCCTCAACTAACGTTTCGTTAGCTCAAGGCGAATTATTTATTTTTTTTTTCAGTATACATGTCTTCCATCTCCTTTTCTTTAGACTGTCTCATATCATAATTTGCAAGATTCAAACCTTTTATTGGAGTGACTTACTTAGCTGTGGTGTAAGACCATTAGTAACTACCTTTGATAGATTGGTTATCACTCATGAGTAATAACGCCCCCATTCCTTGTGTTAGCTAGGATCGGGCTTAGCTAGAAAGTGGTGTACCCATTAAATTCTGTGCCTTAGCTCTCAGACAAACAACTGCTCCAAAATCCAAATAGTTATGATATTAAGTTCAACTGGGTTTGACAAACTTGCCAAACTTGTAGGGGATACGTTGGTGGTATTGGAGTTCTAGTGCTATGAAGACCAGCGCTCATTCATGAATGCTTTTCCACGTGTATACTCGGAGCCTAGTTGCAGATATCACTCATACACTCATAGGAAATGAATTTAGTTCTGGGTACTGAAGTTGTGGCCTCCTCGGGATAAAACAGACACAGTGTGACGTGACAGTCTCTCGTTGTTAGGCCAGAGCCAATGTCGCCATCAGTCGCTCTTGGGCCGGTGGAGCCTGTAGGTTGCTTTAGCCTTAGCCTGGCCTTTGGAACGTCTTGCCTTCGCGTCCACCGTGCTTCTTTCCTCTTTCAAGCTCCTGCTGATGTTACTTTACTCTTTCTTCATCTTGTTTCCCAACTTGCTGTTCCCGCACCTGCGCTTTGGTCCTGTGTGAGAACACCTTCGTTCATGGCGTCCACGTTTCTATCGGTATACTGTGTCCTTTAATTAGATCACCACGAACGCGGAACGCTTGTTTAATATAAAAATTCAATATCCAAAAGTAGCATTGTTTCCAGCCATCTGAGATAGATCGCCTTTTTTTTACACGGAATTGTAAACTGTTCAATATAATGATGATCGCTCTGAAGCCAGAACGTGCGTCACAGTCCAGCGCACTTAGGCCAGAGCCCAGTCAAGAAGCGTTATTGGATGTCAATTCTTACTGCTTGTTTCCGAAGCGTTCACGCGTTTGGTACACCGTGCCAGAGCGGGTTACCCTGGAACAACCGTAAGTGTTTACAACCAAAGTCGTGAGTGGCGGGGGAAGATGCGAGTCCCGGCTGCTCTTTGAGAACGGGCCTGGTGGTCCGCTTACTGCCAGCCATCTCAATCTTATCTATCAACCAATGCGTGGCTGTAACGTGGCATGAACTTGATACTGTCTCCAGCAACCAATACTGCTTCTCCTAGTCAACATACTAATCTCCACTCCGGTCTCCACACGATCAGTTTTTAAAGAAGCTATTTCGCTGTTAATTTGAACCTAAAGTAATGTATGACGTAGAACAATACCTTTGAACCGCATAAGATATCAATTTCACCGTAAATAAACACTCTCGGTTTGCAAACACAACGTGTAACGTCATAACCAGGACCCTAAACTACCTTCAAAATGGAGTTGTCACTTTTGCTTACGGACACAACCACAGACGACTTTCTGTGCGGGCTGCAACTACATTCGTTTGTGGCTGCCATGCAAACTTGTTTTTCAGTGACTTGTTGCGTTTAAAACTTCTTGCTTGCCGATACAACCACAAGTTGTCCACAGAAACGCGCCTCTGTAGGTATATACGTACACTACTAGAATTTTCACTGCCCCGCAGAGTGAGCTGGACAACGTTGGGTGTCGCAGCGGCTGCTCTTCCCTCGCTGACGGGCGTGACTCCCACCACATGTTCGTCATGGCCCGTGAAGACGTGAGTACTGCATGTTTTTTTTTTTTTGCAATTTATTTAGTGGAGCAAAGCGAAAACAACGGCTGTGCTGGCTTTGGTTCGTATGTGTATATGTGCCCGTGGTATGTGTATATGTGCCCGTGGGCTGCTTCCAAATCTTCCTCCAAACGGAAACAAAGCTAAGCCTCGAGGGAACTCGCAGCCGGAAACAAAGCACAGTCTCAGACGACGACAACACTCCGACATGCACTGATCACTTTGCCTCTAATATATATATGCTGTACATTATTTGCCGGGCGCAGAGTGTGGAGGGATGCACGCCCCACACTGCCGTCGCCGGAGTAGCGTCGGTTTGCTTCGCTACAGCAGGCGGTAAGGAGGGATCCATGCGCGTGGCTCGGACTCAAAAGAATAAAACAAGTGGGCGGCGCTTAGGACTCAGTGGGTTGAAAAAATGATGTGTTGTGCTAATTGGAGCTGTCGGAAATGCAGGTAGCCATAACTCTTACAGGTTTGCTGAGTGGACGACGATCAGTAAGCAATGTACGTACATAAAATTATTTATTTCATTTGACGTTACGCATATAGTCGGATGGGATGAATTTTTTTGAGAGGAGGAGGGGCTCTTTCTTTTCAGAGCCAAAACTTTCAAGTTTTTCACACCTGGGCTAATTGTTTCAGGTGGTACCCAGAAACCTTCGTCTGCCGTTTTCTACCAACTTAAATATTAAGCTCTAGCTTTAAAAACATAGAAGGATTAGCGCTGAAAAGAAAGTGCCTCTATAAGGAAACAAACAAACGAAAAGAAATGCCCTATTCCATTATTATATAGGTATGCCTTACTTCTAAAGTTAATAAAGCACCCTGTTCAGTGGCGAGGGAAAGCTTGCGCTCTCTATGCAATATTCATATATTGTATAAGAGTTATTGTACCTCCACTGCGCGTTGACTGGAACTGGAAGCGCTTCATACGTTACGAATTGTACTGTAGCGCACTTTTTTTTACCTGTTCACACTGGAAAGTTTTTTCCCTAACACTGGGACACTGCATGCATCTCCTCTGCATGCTGTGGTCCACCTGTTGCCACCGCTGACATTCTGCCCAGTCACGCAGGCAAGTGCTGCGTCAGCGCTTCTCTGACGCCAGTAGCCGCTGTCTCAAAGGCCTGCATTCCGCTGAGTCACTTTACTCCCGGCACCTTTTGTCAGCTAGCCGGCACTCGCCATGAAAAATGATATTCTAGCTGCTTGTTTGCCGCTCTGCCTATTGATGTATTGATTTGAGTGTGCTGGGTTGCGCCAGTGGTGCCGGGGCTGCAGTGCAGTGCGGTGGTGGTCGTGATGTGTTGGGTTGCCGTTAGAGGGGTAAGGGGTTCCTTTAGTGTTGCGTGCTAAGTCACATAACGCTGTTGTGTCGTGCATGCAGAGTCGTAAGTCGAACCCATAGGCTTGCCAGTTATTTCAATTTCGTCGGTCTGCATAGGGCTAGGTCAGTTTAGGTAAGCTAATCCTAAGTTACGGGCAGTAGCGCCCCCAGGGGGACCCTGCAGGGTACGTTAGCTAGGCCTTTGGGACGTCTGTCTTTCGTGCCCGCTTTGCTTCCTTCCGATTTTGTGCTCCTGGTATTGCTTTCGTCTGTTCTTTCTCTTCTCTCCCGACTTGCTGTTCCATGCGCTTTGATCCTATGTGGGAACTCCTTCGAGCATGGGTTCCACGTGACCATCGACATACTATATGTCCCTTCCATTTCCTCTCTTAAAGAAGCTCTAAGTACTGTTTCATCGGCCTTTGCTCCATGGTCCTGTCGATACAGCTTTTGTTTTGGGCGCTGGAATCCTCATCTCAACCTGTTGCCAGTATTTCTTAAAGCCTTGACCAGTTTTCGTAAGCCTATGAATTTGTCAGTATCGGACTATTGGCATTGCTGTGCTTGGCACTCGATAGGATTTGATTTTCTGTTGAAACTCGTCGAAATACCAATAACTCATCCTGTTCATCAGGCGCCATGTACTATAGCCTTTCTGGAGCTCGCCGCACCTGTTTTACCCTCGAGTTAAATATGAAAACGTTCTATGTAGCCATTCTTTAGCCACTGACTGCGATTGCGGGTTGAAAGATAGAGATAACAGAAGTTCATATATTTTTGCTATGAAAGTTGAGGATTTTGGCAACGACAGCTTAATCCAGTCAATTTTGTCATTAGTACTTTTTTTAGTGAAGTAGAGCACAGCCGAGATGAAGTAGCAGTGGTTACTAACTTTAGCTCTAAGAATAACTTTTCAGGAGACATAGGATGGGCCGGCCATAGGGTTAAGCTAGTTAGTTCGCCCATCCAGTTGTATGGTGAACAGCGATCTCAGGAAGAACCCTTAGATTACTTTAGCCTGGGGTAGACCTTCAGGACGTCTTTCCTTCGTGCCCACTTCGCATCCTTCTGATTTCATACCTATTCGTACTGTTGTTACTTTTTCTGCTTTTCCTCTTCTTTCCCGACTGACTGTTCCTATGCGCGTTGATCCTGTGTGGGAATGCCCTCGTGCATGAGTTCCACATTTCTGTGGGCCTACTGTATGTCTCTTCTGTCTTCCTCTGTATGATCGCCTGTGTTGTTGAAACGGTTGCTCAAAGTATTCCATATAATATTCGTTCAGTCAAGCTTTGAGGGCTCAATTTCTTCCACCAATCGAAGACGCCCTAACTCTGAATCTCTTGCACTCCCTCACCAGGCGCTCTACAGCTACAGCACCGAAGGGCGCGCCGGCTGCTACGCCTTCCCTGGGGCTAAGCAGCGCCTCTTTTGCCACCGCGGCTATGCGCTCGTCACCGACGCCCTAACAGACAAGGCCGCTTCGTCTGCCTCCAGGTGCGTCATGTCGACAGGGATGCTGTCTCGCCCGTATTGCCTGCAGTATTTTATTGGGTAGTTCTCTTAGTGTTGAGCCTGCCGGCGAGTTGCTCCTCACAGCCTCTGCCCATGTGTTCTAGTTCCTTGATGCCCCTCTTGGCCCTGGGGGCATAGGATGGGCCACAGGTTTATGGAGTAAGGTTCGCCATCGTATGTTACGGGGAGTAGTGCTTCCTGGGGATTCTCATAGGCTTAGCCTTAGCTGGGCCTTCGGGACGCGTGTCTTTCGCGCCTACTTTGCTTCCATTGATTTTCATATATCTGCTTGTGATACTTCGTTGTGCTCTTCTTTTTTTCTCTCCTGACTCTGTTATCCTGCGTATTTATCCTGTGTTGGAACACTGGTGCATGGATTCCATGTGTCTGTCGACAAAGTGTGTCTCTTATTTCTTTCTCTGTTAGATCGTTTTTGTATCGGTCACGAAGGCTTAAACTTTTCATTATAGGCTGATGAGAGTCCCTTGTTGTTGCCACTAAACTCTTTAGTTAATAATTCTCTCGCCCGATAGTTTTGAGGCCACTGGAGTGCTGTCACTTACTGCTGTGGCTGTTGGCAGGTTGTTGCACGTTCCTGGGGATGCAGTTCGTTCTCTCGTTATACATTTACCTTCGTCTCCTCATAGCGTTGTCTATGTACAACATTGCAAATAATGCTATTGCTATAAGAAAGGCTAATTAATACTTGAGAGAAAGGGTGAACCGTAAAAACTAGCGTTTCAAATCACTTCACTATCCGTGCCATATTTTAATTAGAAGTATTAATTTCCCTTTGGGCAGCACCCGGAGCGTGTGCAACATTTATGACTTAACCAATAAAGTCATTGCCCTCACCTGCCCACTGCCTGGCACCCTAGTGGGTGTGGTGTCGGAGTGGGGCGGCCTGTACGGTGTCTGCTGCGCACCGTCCCTTACCGACTCAACACATCCCGTACTGGTGCAGTTCAAAGAGAAGGATCTCCACACCAAGATGGAAATTCTCTTTAAGAAGAATCAGTACGACATAGCCGTCAGGTGAAAAGTTAAAAACTTAGGTCATGAGGTGTTAAAGTTTTGCCTGTACCTCCAGATACTGTAATCAGTTTCAATTTGTCAGTCAGTGCCTTGTTATTGTTTTTCTGAAGACGCTAGTGTCTTCTACAGCAGCTAATGCAATCGTGTTGTTGATGTGTAAGTTACGTAGCTAATGACTTCTATAGATTTGGATGCGTACGATGCTTATCTGTGATTTGATTAAAATGGTTTGAGATGCATTTTTTGATATAGTCTTAGCTATAAAATAGGTTAATGTCCTTAACTTAATTTGATTAGTTTGCAACGTTTCGATGAAGCATCATGATGAGGCAGTAAGAATTTGGCGCCAGGGATTTGTGATATCACTTATAATTCTTTAGAATGCAATGTTTCATTCACATCTGGCAATAATGGTAAAGGAAATTGTGGTATCACAGCGCCTTTACCAGTTTTTTACAGCCTAATGATTCTCGTGGTAAGAAACGGTAAATTCTATAAATTTCAAATTATGGACCTTACTTGAATTTGTATTGTTCCTATCTGACAATGTACCGTATTACATTACAAATTTTTAGGAACGTTGAAAAATTAGATGACGTAACGTGCACTAAGTATGCACATTTGGTGAACAGTAGAAAAATTCTCCAGCGAGCCATGAGTTTCAGAAAAACAAGGGTGTATGGGTCCTATCACCAGGGATCCAAATATTGTCAAGCAGAACGGATCAGTACCGGTAGGTTGTCGCTCATTGAGATATCTAGGGACCGGTTTGCTCACAGATTAGCAATCAGTCTGCTCCGGCGTCTCAGGACAGTGGCGGATGAGCGACTGTTCTTGGGTGCTCTCTCTAGTGTGACGCTGTGTGTTATCTTCAAGATAGTGACGTTTGGGTGTTAGGTTCGCGATATTTGTTATCTGGTCATTTATTTTCATATTTGCGTATGTATGTTTATGTACCCATTCGTTTGTTTATGTAGTGCTGGTATTCTTGTGTGCCAATAATGTTAGCTTTGGTAAGTTTTGAATTGCGACCCGAACAAAGACCACGTTTTCACAAGACCTTTGGCGGTCGTTGCACAGTGCGGCCTCGCTCTTTTGGGGCAGTGTCGAGTCAGTCCACTTGTGTGTTGACACGAAGGAGGAAAAGAGACTTGCAGTGATGTTTCAGCACAGCTCCTGCCTTGTGGACGTGCTTCGTACGTCGTCACCCTCGGTTACGTTATTCGTGTGGCAGCGATTTCTTGTAAGGATCACTGCTCTTGAGTACGTAATAAACCCTCCAATTGTGCCTATTGCTCAATTGATAAATTCAGTAATTTCAATGAAGCTAATGCAGTAATTTACTATAGGTATCACTGCTTTTGTGTTATAAGCCCTCCAATTGTGCTGCGATTCTTGATAGAGCGCAAGCAACGGTGTCAGCTCATGCACACAACTTCTTTGAACGTTGCAGCTGCGGAATGAGTACCCGGATACCTTTCTAACTCTTGCTCATTGCACGCACACAGTCTGGCTCGAGGCCAGAAGGTGAGTGGGGAGGGCGTGGCGGAGATCCTGAAGCAATACGGTGACTGGCTGTACAGCAAAGGAGACCTCACCCTCGCCGTGCAGCAGTACATCAAAACCATGCCTTACCTGGAGCCTTCCTACGTCATCAAGAAGGTAAATATCCCGTCTTTGTGGCTAGTAGTGAAGATGTAGCTATGTGGTTTTTGGCAGTGGCAGGCCGTCAAATAGTTACGGAGCTCGTGTTAATAATTTGTTTCCTGTTCATTTAATGTCTGTTTTCTTTCGCTATCTTTGTAGTTCTGGTGAGTGCTCAGTGTACGAATATTCTGAAAGGAGAAAAGTAGGCTTCACCCGGCGCCATGCGTATTGCCCCTTGCTGCCCTGTTGCAGCTGATGCGCCTCCTTCGTGTTTCCGTCTCGAAATTTTGTTATACGACGTGCTTGCATAATCGATAGTTGGTATTTACTTGTGTATCGTGGTAATACGAGAATTTTCCGCATTTAATGTTGCGTTTAGCAAGTATGCTCTACTATAACAGTGATTTTGGCCCCATCCCTCCCGGGAGTTTATGTAGGCACTAGGCCTTCCCGACGTCTGTTTTTCGTACCCACTTTGCTTCATTCTGATTTCAACCTTGTTTTCTATTGTTCGTCATCTTGTTTTCCGTCTTACTGTTCCTATGCGCGTTGATCCTGTGTGGGAACACCTTCGTGCATTGGTTTCCCGTTTCTATCGACACACTATATGTCCCTTGTTCTTTCCTCTGTCACGTAGTTTTCGTGCAAAAACGGAGGCTTAAACCTCGGACTTTCCTGAACCGTGATTTTTTTCACGAATTTTTCTAACTTAGGTAAATTGTGACGGATTTTCGGGCACATTGGAGTAACATAGACGATGCTTAGTGGTTCTTACAAGTTATTAAGAGTCTCGTATTATTTGAAGGTAAAGCATTTTGTCACAGTGTCAGTGAGTGTGTATATAATTCCATTAGCTATCAATGTTAAAAGGCCAGCAACACGTGCGAACAGCTGCTTTGCTATCGTGTATGGCACAGATATTGATTGCCTGGTGTGGTAAGTACCTACCAGCCTATTGTGTAAAATCTTCAAAGATATTTGTTGGGAGCTGACTTCGTTTTGCCATTCATGTTAACACCACGGAAGAATAATTGCTAAAGTCATTATCCAGTGTACAAATGCCGGTTTCTTCCGCTTGAATGCTATATCCTTTTGCACTAGTTTTTGTAACTAATGTCTTAACCCTTTCACGCAGATGTATCCATTTCATTGAATATTGAAGTTTTTCTGTAAATGGGTGTTTGAGTATTATTTTGTATTGCCTAGACGGGCTAAGTTTTGAGCTACACGATAATATTAGATTTAACTATAAAAATTTGGAAATTCTATTAAATTAGCACCATTGACCCACTAAATAATGTAGCTACCTATATGTCTACACTTTCGTCAAAGGGTTAAGACAGTGTATATGGTGCCAACGCGTACCTAACTTAGTTCCAATTGTTTAGAAAGATTCCATTATTTTATTCGTAAGCAAATAAGAACAGCGGGTGTTGTCAGTTCCTGAGCAGCGAGCACATGGCGCTGCTGGCAGAGTATCTGGAGGCCCTGCACTCCCACAACCTGCACAGTGCCGACCACTCGTCCCTTCTCCTCAACTGCTACACGCGCCACAGGCACGACGACCGCATCCGCTCCTTCATACAGGTAAACTGCCGAGTCTTCTCACCTGGGTTGCAGAGACGGGAGTCTGATGCAGAAAATCCGACTTCGACCAACTCCGAGGTTCAGCCAGTTTCTGACGCCAATTCCTTCGATTCCCAAAAATGCCGACTCCGACTTTTTTTTTTAGAAAACAAGTTCATTTTCATGGGCTCATGTTCCTGGATCAAGCCAGTTTGCGACTCCCATTCTTGAATTCGAAAGATGTCCGACTCCAACTGTGATACCCGGCTTTGCACCACCTGTTTAATTGTCACTCTGTTCTCAAGTTATTTGCTGTTAGTGCTGCTTTAAGTGGTGCTTCTTAACAACGCTTCCGGCGTTTTGGGGCTACTTGATGCTTCCTTTGAGCTCTCCTGTTCCTCGACCTCCAGGCGCGTCGTCGTCATAATGGAATCCAGGATGTTTGTGAAATTTTAGATAAATAGCTTCAATGTTTCTTCTGGTTCACGGTGTCTTTTTCCATATTACTGGTAATGGATCTCATATTAACTTGTTTATCTAACTGCTTTCGATTTGTATCTTCAACTTCCAAGTGACTTCGTTGAGTTGTAAATGTAAGGTTTGGGATCTTGTGGGTATCAAGTGTTCCTCAATTCTCATTGGCATTACAGCATTGAGGCCAATGTCTTCAGTTGACTTGGCTGAATCGCCTACTATTTTTCTGTAGGTTTAAACTGAATCCATAATTCACTTTGACGTACCTAGTCCTTTTCATATTAATTAAGATCTGATACGTTTGTGCCTGTGTTTTTTCATTTAGGGCTTAGGTTGCTCTGTGGTCAATCCAGAGGGTCTTTTTACATAAACCTATCACTTTTCCTCGTACAGTATTTTACTTCCTATTACTGTATATTTCTGAGATTGTTTATGTAACACTGCGTTGGCTGTCACTACTGGACCAAATTTTGCTTCATGTTTTGTTGCGTTTCCTCTAAATGCAGTATTCCTAATTCTTGAGGTGCTTTAGTTATATATAGTAATTGTATGAAGTACAGTATAATTTCATGGAGTGTGCTTGTCATGAGGCACATCATTCTAAACAGTTACTCCCCAAGACCCAAGCGTCGGTAATGTTTCCATGAGCAGAAACACAGTGAACAAGTGCTGCACGCAAGGAAGGTCAAGGAGCGACAGCTAAGGGACGGTGACATCGACCACTCGTTTGGAGGCTCCTCCGTCTCTGGCAAGCACAGTCTCAGCTCGGGCGGGAAGTAAGTAGATGCCCTGAGGCTCTTGCCGTGCCACTGATTATCCTCTTGTATTTCTCCACTGCCTTGTGTTATGGAGGGTCCTACCTCAGGGTTGCTTCGCTGGTTATTTAAGCTGTAGTTAATAAGATGTTCTCGTCGTCCAACTGTATTGTTCAGTTTTCTGTCTTGCTCTTATTTCTTCTGGCATATTTTGTTTCTGTTTTTTTATTTGATGCACCACACGCACCATTCGTTTCCTGTCTAAAAAAAGAAGTCCGTTGCAGTGGTTAGGGAGGCAAACGGCTTTTTTCTCTAGTCTAATGTATAGAGTCTGTACTCAACATCGTTGCAGTGGTTTAATCTACATACCTAGTACTATACACCATTGCAATGGTTTTAGTGAAGAACTAACGTATAATATATAATCGCTTTGTGGTGGGTCGCATTCACGAGTTTCATTACCTCCGTTCGAGCCAACCACCCGCCTTCCTTAAACCTCCCCATGAAGAGCTAGAACTAGCAGTAGAGGCATGGCGTGGCACAGCGGTTCAGTCTCGGTTACGGTGTCGACGACTACGTGCTATAGTTGGAGCTGTCATTATAGTGTTTGTGCCTTGGAATTAGCTGTGCCGAGGCTAGCCCTATTGTTCGTCGTGGTGGGGAGTTGGCCCGTGGTGGGAGGTGTTGTAAAGTTAGTGTGTGGCTTTGCGGCCCTCGGCGTGATCCCATTGCCCGACTTTGGGGGCCGTGTTAGCAAAGGCAACCATCGCGTTTTGGGCCCACCAGTGTACTATATATTGTACCTATATTATATTATAATAGGCGAGCTTATTGTATGTACTTTCTCCCTTGTACCTGAACCGAAATGATGCCTCTACCAACAATTGTACCCCTACTAATAACTGTGCCTCAATCAATACAAGTGCTTCAATATCTATCATAATTGTTTGATCTTTGATCTATGATTTTTCCACTCCTTCGTGCTTAGTCAGTTAGTGTCTAGTACTTAGATGACGATTTTAAATGGGCGGGTTGCTTCGGTCTCTGCCTGGGATGCCTAGAGTGATCAGATTAGAATTTCTTGAATAACAATTTGCTGGACCGCGCTTCAGATTCCTGGCCTCGTGCTCGCCTTTCACCGCTCATGCTAGAGCTTTGTCACTGAACTTTGCTAGTTTGCCGGTGAGCGAGTAGTTTGCACTCTCTAATTTGTAAATTCACTTGCTCTGCAATATTTGAGCGTAACTTAGGTTTTTCTTTGGCCGGTTACATCCATTCTCACTACAGTGGCGCCTAGCCTGGGCTTAGCTTTCGTGTGGGCTGCAAAATGACGAGTCCATATCTTGGCTACTGCGGCTATGGCGATCAGGTGTCCCCGGTAATGTTTGTGCAGCCTAACGCTTTTACTTGTCACCACTAGCCACTACTTCTGATAGCTACAATTAGGCAATAGTGTAGAATCAATACAATTCGTCCAGTTTTTCCTCGTTTATTATCAATAGTAGTTCTGATATCGTAATAGCACTTCAAAATTAATCCCCAACATTCAGTAACATAGCAGATAACAGGGGTATGCGACTAGCAGCGCGTCACCATGAGGTCTAACCTCGATAAAACTGGGGTGTCCTTCACTGAACTCTGTGACCTTTACGGTCCCCTTAGGCCTGACCTCGCGGTGGTGCGCCCCGTAGCATTATTGGCTGTTGTGTTAGTGCTATAGAGTGGTGGCACGGGGCCGTGAGTGACGTGTTAAGATTGGGTGAGAGGTCCAGGTTGGGCGCAACTAGAGCAGTTGACCACTTAGTTTGGTCAGGAGGTGAGGTGGTGGCTTAGTGTGGCGTATTGAGTAACATTGCGGCGGCGGCAGCAGCATTGGCGGCTGTCGTTGTGGTGCGCGCCCAGCCCGCACCCCTTCCCTCCAAAAGGACGCGCTGCCTACCACAGCTTGTGTTGTAATGAAACTCGATCTATAGGTTTATTTTCTTGACCGACAATGTTATTGTCTTTGATAGGGGAATATAAGATGTTGTATCATTGAAGAATTTGTCGCTGCGCTGTAGTACCTACCACAGTACTGCTGGAATTGGTCTAATAAACGTAGAAAATTTAGGTATCCTTTGTAAAGGCCCAATATTTTATCCTTATAATGACTCCATCTGAGACCTCACCAACTTGCCCAATGGACGTCACGCGCGTAGTCATCTATGTCTGATGCTAGTATGTTGCTACAGTCAGTTCGGTGCAGAGGAGATCAGTGCGCTGGTGAGCGTGTGCCGGGAGGGCAACTTCTGCAGCGAGGCGCTGCAGCTCACCGAGCTTCACGGGCTGCACTCCCTCCACATCGATGTGCTCTGCAGCGACACTCAGCAGTACACCAAAGCTATTGAGTAGGTCCTGCAGATTCTCCTGCGACATTCAGCAGTATACCAAACCTATTAAGTCTTGCAGATTCTCTAGGTAGCCGATTTTACCCTTTTATCGTGTTTACCTTGATACATTGGAGCTTTCGTTTTATGGTGAGTGGAGCGTTAATGTTATCATAGAATTAAACCTCTGAAGATTCCGCTATTGATATAGTGCTATTTCAGTAAACTACTTTGTGGCTGCGCTGGGTTGCCATTTGTCACTTTCATGAACCGCTCACTCGACTTGATGGCCTGCTGGAAAGTACAGTTATGTCCCGAGACAAATTCATGACACTTTTTTCGAGTGTTAGCTAATGAACATAGGTAACTGCAGAAGCACACTTTTCCTGGTGATGCAAGCAATGTAGTAATCAATAAGAAACATAAATTCGTCAGAATACGTCATCTGTGGGCAGCAATCTTCGACTATTAGGATACCAAAGTGATCTGAAAATTATCATGATAAATGCTGCTTCTCAACTATGTCCTGTGCTAATGAATTTATGCTCTTCTTTGAAAGTTAATGAATTAGTTTCCTTATTTGTAGAGTGGACCGTTAAGTACGGTGTAACCCATGTCACTGCGCATTACTTACTCTCCAATTCCTAAGTCCATGTCCATTAAAGCACTCAGTTATTGCAAACTTTTATTTACTAAATCCAATACCTGCAGGTACATCCGCACCTTGGACCTCGCCACAGCCAGCGAGCAGGTGGTTGCTCATGGCAGCGCTCTCATCCGTGGTGCTCCTGACGAAACTCTCGAGCTCCTCATAGAGCTGGCCACGGACTATACGCCTGACAACACTCCTTTGGNTTTTTCTCCTCTCGTTTCTCCATTCCTCTACATCCTACTAACTTAATGGCAATAGCTCATAGAGGGCCGGGGTGTAAGTCCCGGTGTCTCTTTGGGAATGGGCCTTTTGGTTCGTCTACTGCCGCTTATCTAATCTAATATACTCGCTATGTGGTGGGTCGCATTCACGAGTTTCATTACCTCCGCTCGTGCCAATCGCCCGCCTTCCTTTAAACCTCTCCATGAAGAGCTAGAACGAGCAGTAGAGGTATGGCGTGGCACAGCGGTTCAGTCTCGGTTACGGTGTCTACAACTACGAGCTATAGTTTCAGCTGTCATTACGGTGTTAGTGCCTTGGAATTAGCTGTGCCGAGTCTAGCCCTACTGTTCGTCGTGGTGGGGAGTGGGCCCTTGGTGGGAGGTGTTGTAAAGTTAGTGCGGTCAGAGTAGTGTGTGGCTTTGGGGCCCTCGGCGTGAGGCCATTGCCCGACTTTGGGGGCAACCACCGCGTTTTGGGCCCACCAGTGTACTAGCCTATACATTGTACCCATGCTGTAATGAAACTCAGATCTATAGGTTTGCTTCCTTGACCGACAATGTTATTGTCTTTGATAGGGGAAGATAAGATGTTGTATCATTGAAGAATTTGCCGCTGTAGTACCACAAGCTAACAGTACTGCTGGAAGTGGTCTAATAAATGTAGAATATTTATCCTTTGTAAAGGCCCAATATATTAGCCTTGTAATGACTCCATCTGAGACCTCACCAAGTTGCCCAATGGGCATCTGTCTCTGATGCTGGTATGTTGCTACAGTCAGTTCGGTTCAGAGGAGATCAGTGCGCTGGTGAGCGTGTGCCGGGAGGGCAACTTCTGCACCGAGGCGCTGCAGCTCACCGAGCTCCACGGGCTGCACTCCCTCCACATCGATGTGCTCTGCAGCGACACTCAGCAGTACACCAAAGCTATTGAGTAAGTCTTGCAGATTCCCTAGGTAGCCGGTTTTAGCCTTTTATCGTGTTTACCATAATACATTGGAGCTTTCGTTTTATGGCGAGTGGAGCGTTAATGTTTTCATAGAATTAGACCTCTGATGACTCCGCTATTGATTTAGTGCTTTTTCAGTAAACTACTTTGTGACTGTGCTGGGTTGCCATTTGTCACTGTCATGGACCGCTCACTCGACTTGATGACCTGCTGGAAAGTACAGTTATGTCCCGCGACGTATTCATAACACTTAAATCGAGTGTTGGCTAATCAACATAGGTAACTGCAGAAGCACACTGTTCCTGGTGATGCAAGCCATGTAGTAATCAGTAAGAAACATAAATTCGTCAAAATAGGTCATCTGTTGGCAGCAATCTTCGACAATTAGGATACCAAAGTAATCTATAAATTATCATAGTACATGCTGCTTCTCAACTAGGTATGTCCTATGCTAATGAATTTACGCTCTTCTTTGAAAGTTAATGAATTAGTTTCCTTATTTGTAGAGTGGACCGTTAAGTACCTACGGTGTAACCCAGGTCACTGCGCATTACTGATTCTCCACTTCCTAAGTCCATGTCTTCATTAAAGCACTCAGTTATTGCAAACTTGTATTGACTAAATCCAATACCTTCAGGTACATCCGCACCCTGGACCTCGCCACAGCCAGCGAGCAGGTGGTTGCTCATGGCAGCGCTCTCATCCGTGGTGCTCCTGACGAAACTCTCGAGCTCCTCATAGAGCTGGCCACGGACTATACGCCTGACAACACTCCTTTGGTCGGAG
>LQNS02277999.1:6904767-6916320 GCA_001587735.2 Parhyale hawaiensis
GAGACGTACTTCGCGCCCTGGCGGCGCACGAGCCTGTGGATAACCACGGGAATAATTCGGCGCGATATAGGCATTGTGCCACTGAAGCGCTAGTAAAACCTTTACTACTACTACTACTACTCCTCGATTTATAAATATACTGACTTCAGAGATAAAAAGCCAGTATATTAATTCCTGGCTGACCCTCAGGTATATGTGCAAGCGTGCCTTTTCCCTTTCAGATTATACAGTATATGGGCCTCATTCACCCAAGGGCTGTCCCGAGTGCCTTTTCAGCAGATATAGCTAGCCGCACCTTCTACAGACAAGGTTAGTATGTCGAGTTAGGTAGGTCCTGTATGTACACTTCCCTTCTGTTCCGTGAGGTAGGGCGCCGAATGGTGGTAGGCGACTCAACCCATGTGACTCTTGCTTCCTCCCGTGTGGGAGGCCACTGTTGGGACCCTCCGCACTTACGTTTCTTCCTTCTGTCTTCTTCACTGTTCTTTTTCGTTCCCGTACCCTGCACGGCGTGGCTGAGCGAACAGCCGTGCCGTGTGGGGTTGGGAAGCTCTGTGCCTGAATGTTCTGCCAGTAGTAGCGTTCTAGCCACTTGAGACCGATAGAACTCGTCTAAGTTCGCATAAAACATGAGATCCTCCGGCTATTAATCCTGCTACTTCTCCTACTAGTACTACTAACTTCTGGCGCTTTGAACTAGTTCGGACTTTCTTTACACGAAACACTTCATTTTGTATATCGTAACTGATTACATAGTGCAGGCATTGGGTTTTTCCTTGATTATATGCACTCTTATTATCGCGCCCCAGGGGAGGTGTTTTTGAACGCCTAAGGGACTCGACGCTCCCTGGGTCCCCTATGCCACTGACCATATAAATATAGCCCCAAGCATAGTTCTTTTCAAGCAGTGCATTCATAGCTAATCCAGTAGAACATTGGTGTATGGTGCTTTGTACTTTGCTTCCTCTTCGTTCTCAACTTGCTGTTCACATGCGCGGTGATCCTGTGTGAGAACACCCTCGTGCAGGGTTTCCATGTTTCTGTCGACGTACTGTATGTCCCTTCTTTCTTCCTCTGTTGGATCGCCTTTGTGGTGGAAAAGAAAGCTTAAACTTTGTCTCTTTAACTGTCAACAAGGTAACTCAAAAAGTTATGGAGGGATCTTACTGAAATGAACTGGAACTGTTAAGCGTGTTAGGAGAAGAGATGATTAACTTTTTTATGATCTGTTCGAGTAATTGTTTGTCTGCCTATTTTTTTTGTAACATAACTAAACAGTTGAGACCGGGGCCCTGATTTACTAACATTTACAACATTGTATATCTTGCAATGTTGCATCTTACTACGTCGATACAAGGCAGTATTCTATCTGCCTTGTGATTGGAAGTTACAGATCTTTGCTGTAACCTATCAACGGTCGCTTTACGTTTTCCTTGCGGGAAACCAACCAATGGTGTACAGGTTTGCGTCATCCTTTCAATGAACAACCAATCCGCAGGTGGATTATATCAGCGTTTTGTTTTAGTTTACACGTTAGAACTTAAGTGCTGTAACCACTTACAAGTTTTCCCAAGGTCTAGCAAAGATAGAACATACGTTACGAGATTCTCTAGCTTGTCTCTTGTATTTTTTTTGCAGGAAAAAGTTTTTGTTATCTACAACTCCGTAGTAATTTGAGGTACTTGATTCATGAGTTATAACGCGCAAGCAGCTTGATAAATCTGGCCGGAGTTACAATTCAGTATCGAGATACATACAAGCTAAACTAGCGACTTACAACATTGTAGGTAGCTTGATAAATCTCGGCCCAGTTCTCCATGAAATTTGCAGGAATTGAAGGGAATGTTACGAGAAGCAACTCAATAATTTTTTATGATGATCTGTCCGTTTGGCTGTATGTCACTATGTTTTTTTTATGGTTGTCAATAACATAAGCCAAAACGTTGTGAACAAATCTTCATGAAATGTGCAGGAATTGTCAGAAATGTTGACAGGCACGAATGACCAAGTATCGGCGATGATTGGGTGGTCCGTTTGTGTGCGACTAAACGTCTGTTGTTTGTCGGAACATTTCGTAACTCAAAAAGTGTGCCTCTGACCTTCAAGAAAATTACAGAAAACATTAGAAATGTCGGGAGTTTCTGATGACCAAATTTCAGTGATGATAAAAAGCAAATCCTGGAACGTTTCTGGGCAAATTTGAATTTTTCGATAATATTGTCTTGCTTGGCGGAGGTTTGCGCTCTCGAGTGCTTTTCTAGTGAAAATATTAAGTGGAACTTTACCATCGGCTAGTTTTTGAAGAGTCGAAGAAATAGATTCCACTACATTCAACAGGCGCAACAATAATTTGAGTTATTACGATTATCTTTGGTATAGTTGCATATGAAAACCCAAGTTCTTTAGTCCTACACGCTATTGATCTTCTATGAATCGGAAATAGCGGGTCAATAAAGGTAAAGGTCAAGTCAACTTTGACCATACCCGCTTCTGGGAAACCCACATGCACTGGTTTGTGCTGCGGCTATAGGCCCACTGGCCCCAGATGAGTAAGGGTAGTTGCAGTCGACCTCGGGTCACCAAGAACTATGGCGTCAATTTGACGGAAGGAATAAATGACTCGAGACCTCCACCCCCCTCATCTCTGAGGAAGGCAGTTCCGCCGCGGCGCCGTGCATGCACACACAACTGCCGAGTCAGCACACCAAGATTTGCAAAGATCTCTCGTGCCTGGTTGGGCATCGAACGAGCGATACAAGGTGTTGGAGCTGCGAACGGAAGCATGCAGCTACCGCGGCGGCAATATCAAAATAATAATAATAAAAATAGTCCTACACGCGATGGATCACTTCAGCCAAATGTTATGCTTTAACGTTCCCTTCAGGGAGCGTAGGATAGCGTAGGGTTTTCTGCTTGGTACATACATGTGTACCACTTCATTTCAATTTCCTATTGTAATAGAATGGTTCTAAGAAAAACGGGTTACGAAAAAGCAGTTAGCAGAGTACCTGCAGTCCTGCATTTGCTAAGGCAAAATTTAATATGCTAACTGCAGAGTTGCTCTGATTTGTAATTGCAATATAAAATCCTTTGAAAACCTTGAAAATGCTTTAAATAACGAATACAACTTGACAGCAATTGCAAGCTATTAGCTAATTGATACTGAGTAATGAACTGAAGAAAGTGAAATAGCAATAAAATCCTTTGAAAAACTTAGAAACACTTCGAAATACAAAGACATCTCGATAAAAGTAGCTACCTATTAGCTGATTAAAAGCAGAGTATTGAATTGAAGAAAGTGAAATAGCTGTATGCCTAAATCATTCTCATGAGCTCACTAGCTATTTAATAGTAAGTATAAATTCTAATTTTCAGTAGCTGCTAGCATACCAGAATATAATTAAACATGCATCTCTGAAATGAAATAACACAAAATTCAATAAGTTGTAGGTTTTTAATCAACTGAAGTAATAGTTCACCCTAACTGTCCTAACAGTCAAACTGATTGCTAAATAGAAACACGTTAACTCATCCTTTCACTTGTGTGACTAAAATTTGATAATTTTCAAAAGTAAAACTTTATTTTGCACTGTTTATGAATAAACACCAAAAAAGTTTAATACAAACCCAAGAAGCCTTTTTTGTTTGTTTGTTGGTTTAAACCATGGTTTTTATTATTCGGTTTTAAACCTGCCAACCCTGACCTTAGCCATTAGCTAGACCTTCTTGACGTCTGTCTTTCGTGCCCACTTTGCTTAACTCTATCTGTGTACTCCTACTGATGATGCTTTGTTCTGTTCTGCCTGTTCTTTTCCGACTTGCTGCTCCCATGCCCGTTGACTCGTGCATGGGTTCCACGTTTCTCTTGATATTCTTTATGTCCCTTCTTTCGTCCTCTCTGTGGATCACAGTGTACTCTGTGACTTAAACTATAAGACTATTACCACTACTTTAAGTGTCCACATTCTACGAATAAAATACCACAATATTTCCTTAATAAATCCTTTTTTATGTCAGGTACTTGCCAACTTGTTTTCTGTAAATTTCAGCGTCACAAAGTTTCTGATTGCCAATCTACATTCCCGCTGCCATGGCCAAGGTTAAAGTTCACGTCGTGTACTGGTAAGTGTTTTGTGACATTCATGTGACTTTCATTAAGCTAGGATGATGGCAGTTTTTGATGTTGAAGATGACTGAAGTGTCTGTTGCTAATTGGTATTGCTGCTTATGCCACCTTTTATTCATGAGGACCATTTGGCTATGATACAATAATGTTGATAGTCGTAGGAAATCTTACCGTACAAATGGGCTTTTAGAAGATTAACAGGCAGGTTTATGAACTATTGGGGCTGTCAAATGGGTTATTGAAAGGTGGACGTGCGGGTTTATAGACTATTGGATACCAGGTAATTCCGAAATGCATCTTACAGCGCTGTTGTAATATCCTAGTAATGTACAAAAGTACTACCTATGTGAACATACGTATAGATTTGCTTTGGATCGCTTTGTGCACGGCACCGCTTGTTGCATTAGTCAACGTTAATTTAGCTGTGAACTTGCTACAAGTGCATTATATTCTTTGAAGAATAACTTTGCTAGTATTCAACAGGTTACATTTATTGTGTTTCTCAATAACTATCAGCGAGACATGGTGTGTTGATCAAAGTTTTATATATATATATACAGGGTATTTCAAAATTAGAGGTATAAAATTTGACTCTGAGTAGAAAAACAAAAAATAAAGCAATTTTGAGCAGTGACAAAAGTTTCAAAACGCCTCCTTCGTTCTCGAGAAATGACAACCTGAAACACTTACGGGGAAACACCCCCCCCCCAAACATTTTTTTTTTGTTTATTTATGAGCCGATTTAAACGAAACTTGGTATAGGAATGTAAAGTTGAAAATAAATGTGGATTAGACTCGTGTGCTTTTTCCATTTTTCTCGTTGAAAACGTGATATTTAAAGAAAACGGGAAAAGAGGGGCTGGGGAAAACCTATCTAGTCCTACAGTTTTTGAGCTACAGAGATGATTTTGGTCTCAAAATAAGCGGAATTTGATTCTTTACAATAAGGGCTTGGGTTTTATCATCGTCGAATTAGGAGACTTATTACAACGCACTTTTGAAGGAAAATTCAATAAGAATTTTTTTATTTAGTTTGAATTTTCTCAAAAATTTTTTCGACTATCGTAAACCCAAGCGCTTATTTGTCGAGAAGCAAATTCCTCTTATTTTGAGACCAATATCATCTGTGTAGCTCAAAAACTGTAGGACTAGATAGATTTTCCTCAGCCCCACTTTTCCCATTTTCTATGAATATGTCATTTTCTATGGAAAAAGGGAGAAAATCAAACGAGTCTAACCCACATTTATTTTCAATTTTACATTTCTGTACCAAGTTTGTTTAAATCGGCTCATAAATAAAAAATGGGGGGGTAAGTTAACTTCCCCCCTTAGGTGTTCCAGGTCGTCATTTCTCGAAAACGAAGGTGTTTTGAAACTTTTGTCACTGTTGAAAATCGCTTTATATCCTGTTTTTCTACATAGAGTCAAATTTTTTACCTCTAATTTTGGAACACCCTGCATTAATACTTGAGTGCCCGTGTTGTCAAATATGACAGCAAAAATTTGTGATGATCTGCCTTCATTGATCATAATTTTCCTATTAATGCTTGGGCTGAGCAGGGCTCCTTCCGTTATACAGTATTCTGAAAAAGCAATGTTTTTTGCCCACAGTCGCTATTGTCTCCCAATAAATACTGAGCTCTCTATCCTGGATACTATAGCTCGGAAGTTTTTCCTCAAGTGAATTGTTGTTCTGTTGAAAGAAGAACCCAAATTGGAGAAAATTATTTGGTGCCAAGAAATCATCGTGGTCTTTTCTCGCCTTCTGACCGCTGAAGAATATCTTGTCACTTGCTTCGAAGATCATGCAGCCAATAAGAGCATCAACGTAAACTTGGGGCAGCCGAAGTTTGGATGAAGAAAACCCTAGAAGAGAGTACGAAGCACGATGCAACAGAGTGCTTAGAGAAGCTGTGTATATATCTGCATTGAGTGAACTTCAACGTTGCAAAAGAAAGAACTGCACTGAGATAAACGTTTTCCTTCTGCAACCCTGCTTATTTTCTACCTATCAGTTTCCAGTGACGCGAACAAAAATATGTTTCGATTTATAGAAAAAGTGATGAAAATCAGGTTCCATAATCGCTCTTAGAGAAGCTCAAAATAGCTAAATTATTTCGATACCTTGAACTGTTTCAAGCAAGAAGCACATTGATATACATAAAGGAATAAGGATCCTACTTTCGTCTTCTACAATCTGGTCATCGATCTCCAGGAACAGTCAATCGAGTTACAATATCTACAACCTGGCCTATTTTTCTCCTATTTCTTTCAGAGCGTGACCCGAAATGTACAAATATATAAACATATAAATATAAAAACAAATGAACACACGACGGTGTTCATTATATTGTGATGATATATATAAAGTAATGGCTATTCGAACTCTTTGTGAATGCTTCCCAATGAAAGCCGCGACCTTTGCTCCCGTATAACCGAAAGTGGCCCAATCGATCGAGATCTTGATAATTCGTCTAGCTATAATATCAGGTTTGTGACCAGTAGCCTACGACTCCAACCCTGTGGCTGTCAGCGTGTTTTTGAACGTATCGTCCTGACTTCATACTAAGAAAGTACTGTAGTTATATTGCTACTTTGTGCCTCTGCTAGCTGTTAGCTTCATCCTTTGAGCTAAGTAATGTATGAAAGTGTCTCTCTCAAGGCGGAACTAAAACAACACCTGTTTTTTCCGCTTGACGGCCTAAACTCAAGGTACTTATAGATATTTTGGTTAGATACCTAGTGGGCTGCGTTTGGGTTAGATTTCTTATTCCCGAAAAAGTCTCAAAGAGAAAGAAAGAAGAATGTAATTGTGTTCGTATCCGGTTGTCAAAAGAGAAATTATTCCTCGCTTGTGTTTTTATGTTGATTCCAAGACTGATAATCACATGACTTTTGCAGCGGCGCCTGAGGCTACTCCGGCAAGTTCCGCTCCCTGCAGGCGGAACTGCTCGCAGAGTTCCCCGAGGAGATCTCTGTGGTAAGTTTTTTTATTATTGTTGCTGATATTATGCCTATAGAGGATGGGATTTTACTGATTGGAAATGTATGTACTGTAGTGCTATATCAATTTATCGCGCGCTTCTCTGGCCTTACTATGGCTTATTGACTGATCCTCTGCTCGTCTCCTATACTAGCGAGTAGCGACATCACCATGGCAATGGAGGCCACTGTAATGATATATCTTCAAGTTGTCGCTCAATTTCTGTTGTAAACCATAGACTCAGATGGTTGCCGGCCTCACAACGTACAGGTACTCAATCGAATGGTTCTTACTGTAGTTTACGGCAGCAACTATCTGAAGCTCACTGGTTGCAAATATGGCGGAGTGCTGTGTTTAAAAGCGCATGGGTTGAGAAGGCACCAGCTGTATTTACTGTGTTGACGCTGTACCTTGCTTGTCTACGCCTAGCTTGAAGCATTACTATGCTTAGTCTCCATTCCTCAAGTAGCTATGTATTGTATTGTGCATTCGATGTACATGAAGAAAATTAACTTTATATCGATCCTTCACCACTCTGCACTCAAGACTGACTGACTTCCTGTCGTATACCGAAGGTACAACCTCCCAACTGGACACTCGGCCACAGCTGTAAAACACGGTGCAACGGTGCCTACTAAACAACAATTTATGGCCAACTAATGTAAACACAGACTGTCTTATGCCCGCTGCTGACGATAGTTCTTCCGGCAGTACGTGTTTTCGTTGAATATGAAAGAGAACTCTGAGCATATGACAGTGACTTAGAGAGACAGGCATCGGCCGCAGATCACCGATGTAGCGTGCTGTATTATTATTTATTATAGACGTTGAAACCCGAGTATTCTTGTAAGTCATATCTAGCGTATTTTAGCTGACATTAAGAGTTTTATGCACGCAATCGCTTTAAGTGTTCTAGAGTAATAACCGTGATGGTAATCGTATTTTAATTAGAATACGAACATTTTTCACTGTAGTGTGCTGAATTTATTTGAGTTACCGTTTCACAACTTGTGAAGTGGTACTTGCCAACTGTCAGGACGCAGTTTTCCCGTTTTCTATATTGAATGTTCTTTCCTTTATATAACGCATGTACGCCATTGCAAGAGTGACCCCTATACACTATTATCATATTATATTTTTAATAATAATATTGCTCATGATGGACTTCAGTTGTCGAATTTTCAATTCAATGTTTTTGTGAATAAAGTTCACGTGCAGCTGACGCTTTTCTCACTACTGTGTGCGTGTCGTCGAGACTCGCAAGACACAGGCAACACATCAGTTGAGGCTTTCATTTTAAAGACACAAAGCTAGCGTCTTCAGCAGGCTTAAGGCCGGGAACAGACCGGAGCAACTAGCGACGCAATGCGATATGTACGGGAGTCGTGTTGCAGCAATGCACGGGTGTCGTGAGGCATCGCAGTTGCAGCGGTGAGGACAGCAGACTGCTGCACCCTCCGTTACATTTTGTGGTGCAACAAATTTGTCGCGTTGCACGTCGCTCGTCTCGTCAGTGTGGCGGCGGCCCAAGGGCCCTATTAGACGTGATACATTTTCGCTGTGTCGCGCGACAATTTGTATCAGGAGACTCGCTCGTATGTATCAGCCACATTTTTCCTGCGATACGCTCAGGCCGAGTTGCTGCTGCGCGACATCACTGCGACATTTTGTATACAGAGCACAGTTCACTTACTAAAGCAGTTATGTCAAAACAACAGAGCCAGCAGTATAGTGATGTCACACAAAAGTTTATTAGCCAATAGCGTCACTCCTTTTGCAGTAAGGCATCTTCGGTAATCCAAAAACCGAGGCATCTTGGGTAATTCCACATTGGCGTTGTATGTGCGACAGGCGAAGTGTTTGTCGCGATTATTATGTAAGCGTTGTAAAGTAGTTCACTGTCGCTGGCCGTCTGAGGGAGATTAGTGCGTCGCTGCTCCAGTCATCATGGCTTGCGCCACTCTCGTGTCCTCTTCTTCTTCCTCTCCCGAGTGCCTTCTCCGCAGGGGATGTAGCATCTGGCCGCAGTTCAGCTAAGAAGTTTTGTAGAGTTAGGCCGGTGTCACACTATGCGGCGGCGCCGCTGCGACGGAAACGCATACGGCGCCGCATGAGGTGATTTCGCACACAAACCTATGAGAGTGCTCACACTAGTGCGGCGCAGCCGGATCCGCCGCCGAGTGCCGCAGTATGCTGCGTCAACACCGGAGCGGCGTCGCCGCAGCCAGCGCCGCATCCGGCAGATAACACACGCAGTTCTATGCAGGTGGTCACACTGGACGGCCACGCCGCATCCAACACCATGTTTGGCACAGAGGAATTCATTCAGTGTATTCAGGGAAAGCCAGCACTATGGGAAAAGGCAAATGAAGACCACTCAAAAAAGATTGTTGTTGTACCCAAAAAAATCTTCATCATACTCCCGTATATTCTCATAAACTTTCAAATCTTCCTCTTGTTACTCACTCAGCGTTAAACGGATGACCCCAATGCCTACGATGATTTGTCTTTTTGAGTAAGCATTCAGCTAGTAATGCACATATAATTTTGACTTTGGATCACTTGATGGTTTCACAGCTGCTGAGGATAGACTGAGCGACTTCGCCGCAATACAGGGTGCAGAAAATGCGGCGGCGCCGCATACGTTTCCGCCGCAGCGGCGCCGCCGCATAGTGTGACACCGGCCTTAGGTATGTTCTCTATATTTCCCCTTCTGTTCCGTGAGGTGGGCCGCCGAATGGTGGTAAGCAACCCATCCCATGGGGCGCCTATCTGCTCCCGTGTTGACGCCACGGAAGGGACCGCCCGCACGAGTGTTCGCTTTCTTCTGTCTTCTTCTCTTTTCGTTTTTCGCCTCCTTCTCTGCGCCGCACGGCTGAGCGATATCGTTCGACCGAGCCGTGTGGAGTTGGAGATGCCTGCGCCTTATATCCTGCCAGACATGGTGCACCTGGCCAAGATTGTTCTAATAGAACTCAGTCGAGTTAGATTAAACTTCTAAACTATATCATACAAAATTAGATCACTGTTATATAGTCTTTGTATCTAATACGGCGGGTAAACCCACAAAATAATAATAATAATTTTCTTCCTCACACAATGAGCAACGATTATGCCGAGGAGAGCATTGCATTTACGTAACGTAGGTAACGTACTGTAGTACTTATTTTGCTTTACATAATTGCAGTGTCCGTTCGGCCTGATCCTGCTTATGCAAGAAGTTGCAAAAACTGACAAAAATCACACTTTTGTTCCAAAATTGCCGTAATAGTTTTTTTTTTTGTGTGCGTTTCGTACGAGGAGCAAACGACTTTATTATGAACCGAACTTCACCGAATTTACCGTTAGGATTCTTCGTTTTCATCATATTCCACTACGAAATCGTTTGCTGTTTTGTTTCTTAAACTTGTTCTTCTCCGGATAAAGTACATAACGCTTTATATAAGCAGACCAAAAGCTGTTTTGCTCTTGGGATGTTGCTGTTTATCGTTGGGCTAGATCTTCCAACTTCGATTTTGCGTTTTCGTGATTCTACCGACCGACTAATACTGTCCGTGTACGACTTTGACGATTAATTTTATGGTGCCTTCTTACCATTTCAACTGGATTACTTACCGTTATAGTACGCTCAATTGTTTGTGCAAACCCATTGTCACTTTGTCTAATTTTTATGGTAAAAGGTGCATCCTAGTTCGCTTCCGTTAGCGAAGTACAATTTTATTGTTTTCCTCAATGTATTTAGAAGCTGGAATTTCCCTGCACAATTGCTGCAGAATTTTTAACGTTGCTATAATGTTGAGGGGGTAAGACCTGCTAACTTTGTTTTCTCAGTTCTTGGACGAAAATATTGTGTATGAATGACACTCATACTACCTGCTCCGAAAACACGCCTTGCTCTTGCCTGCTATGACTTTTTTTCGATTATTCTTAGATTCGTCTAGTGAAATTAGTTCAGGGAGAGCATACCTGCAAAATCAAGAACTACAAGTAAAGGCATTTCACTCCTGACCGTTAAAATTTTGCTGAGATGATAGAAAGAAACACTGAACCATATGCACCCTATCTCCTGTATATGACGAGTCACGTTTCAAATCTCACCTTAAATGATTGAGCGTAACAATTTTGTGTAATCTGTACATTACTACTCCTATGAGCTCAAATTGAAGACAATTTAACGATGAGTAATTTTCTCTATTTTGTTACTTAAGGGAAGGCAGAAAATTTAGAAATATTTCGTAAAGAGATTGCTAGGGTTTATCATCGTACTTCTATTTTGATTGATTTTTGATGCCCTTTACTATATTTCTTGTATTTTCATGAAAATTTTGCTATTTTCAGAGTGGAGAAGGCACCCCTGGGATGACCGGGAAATTTGAAGTCTTTGTGAACGACAAGATCGTCCACTCGAAAAAGGTAACGTAAACTCATCGGCGTTGTGATCGTA
>LQNS02277999.1:6953869-6975174 GCA_001587735.2 Parhyale hawaiensis
TTTGCTTCTTTTATGCTTGTATGTGGGCACAACTTCGCTTTGAACAGATCACATGCAGGAGCTTCAGGAGGCTGGAGACGACACCCCTCGTTCCGTCTCTCCTGATGAAGGTAATGCTCGTGCTGGCGTGTGTTGTGTCGAGTGCTGAGGCTCTTCTAGACTTGTAGCCTGTTCGTGAGGTGGAACTTAGACAAAAGTCCACACCTGGCCGTCTTTGGTGACGTTTAATAATGCCAAGGTTCGCCTAGCCCTTGGCCTACGCTGCTGGCATCACGGCACCCGTGACGAGGCCTCTAAACGGACATACTCACGGGTTGGGTGACGTCTTATTCATTTAAAAAACCTTTTAATCAATGTTTTGTTGCCAGTCTCTCCTCCTCGTGAGCAGCCTTTTTGTCTCGGAGGCCTCTTGCCAAAACACTCCTAGACGCGAGGTGTATGGGTAAGGTGCTGTGGCGTCATGAATTGACTGGCTGTTTATTGCCTTGCTAAACCTCTGTACTTGCCTTTATTGGGCTCCAGCGTTGGTCACGGTCTGTTGCTATCCTGGTCCTGCAAAACGTTTTTTGCATCATTAGCTCCCAACTGCTGTCGACAGTCACGTCCAGAGTTGAAGCAAAGACTCGTGGACCTAGAAGCTAAAATGACCGTTGAATCACCAAGAAACTAGTGATGAGAATTGCCGTCCTGCTAAAAGCCTGGGTTATATCAGTAAAGTTACTCTACAATCGATGGGCCAGGACCCCTGGCCCCGATGGGCCAGAATCGAGCAGTTGCTGCCGCTAGGCCCCACCCACCGCTGCTCGCCACTGTGATCAGTTGGTTAAACTCACGTCGACGTCGACAGCAATTAAGTTTTTTAAATTACTGGAGCTACGATCGCCGTTATTTAAATTTTTTACTATGTTGGTGGATCGTTAATCCAAAAATTCGTGGAAAATTTCTCTTCTAGCGTCACAAGTGAACCAATAACGTCAAATGCTGTCTGAATTAACAGCTAGCCCTCCTCAGGGTACATAGGATGGGCCATAGGCTAAAGGGTTAGGTTCGTGTAGGTTGGCCCATCCTATGTAATGGGGAGCAGCGACCCCGGGGGATTTGTGTAGGGTACCGTAGCCGTTAGCTATCGGGGCGTCTGTTTTCGTGCCCACTTATTTTCCTTCCGATTTCCTACTCCTACTGATATTAGCTACTTTCTTCTGCTCTTCCTTCCCGAGTTGCTGTTCCAATGCGCGTTGATCCTGTGTGGGAACACCTTCATGCATGGGTTTCCCGTTTCTGTCGATATGCTAAATGTTTCTTATTGCTTCCTCTGTTAGATTATCTTAGCCGTGGAGACGGAGGCTTAACCTATTCAATAATCAATCAATTAGTAGCTAGCCTCCAACTGCAATGCGTTTCTCAAGTCAGGTTGTAACAAATGGTGGCAACTATGAGATGTTGGCCCTGATGTTTGTGTTAATGTCAATTACGACCAGCTAATCATTATTCTCAATTTCGCTGTCAACGTTGCGTCCTCATTCGAACGCATTGCACTTACCTCTGACGGCACAGACAGCAAGACACAGAACCATTTGATACTGATGAAACTTCTGATCACTTTGGTACAATCCTGCTTCACCGATTGCTTAAATGAGTAGGCCATTGCTCGTTTGTCCATCCAAGTTCATGAACCCTACAGCGAAGTTAATAGATAGAATCTACGGTGAAGGTTACCGCACTTGGCGGAGCAATACAGGAACGCTTGAAAACTTAAATTTAGGTAAAGGAGGTCCTTTATTCCGTGAATTTCTTTTATTCCCTTCGTATGTTACGTTTTGTGTTGTATTATTTTATTTTATCTAAGTTGCCTTTTTATTAGTGGTGTTCGTCTGCTTTTTGTTTATAACCTTGCGACTGATGCGCATTTTTGTCTATCAAGAGAAATTTATACTTTTTTAAAAATTAACTGTAATTTCGTTGTGTTGAACGTTTCCTGTCATCTATTGCCCAACAGTTGGAATGTAAGAGAGGTTTCCCAGAACATCTCCCTCTTTCACTAACAAGATCTCTTCTTTCGTTAAAAAAAGAAAAAAAGTACTGTCCCGAGTTACCGTTATGAGTGTGCGTACATTGTCTTTGACACGTAGAGTAGCTTGCATAATTTCATAGCAGTGTGTTGGAAAGCTGTATATTGATCGAGAAGTAGCATTGCCTTCACAACCCTCAGTATACCAGTATTGGAACACCTACTGTTAGCAAAACATCTAAATAAATATAAGTAATGCGAGCAGGTGTTGAGATTGCATAACCCTTTGCCTGTAATGCTGCGGCTGCTAGTCCCGACAGTGAAAAACCCCTTGATTCGGTAAGACCCACGTACCGGTAAATATACTTTGTTCTTCGATTTTTTCTTTATTCTGTAATTTTCTTTAACTTTTAGTTGGACAGTAGGCTATGTGATTTATTATCTTACTGTCAGTATCCATCCTCTGTAGCGTGAATAAATTCAACCCAAATATCCTTGCGTGGAACCTTGCGTCCTCAATTATTCTCTCCACAAGCTACTGCTGCTCACCTGTACCGGGTGTCAGCCAATGCTGGTTCCCAAATCTAGCCGACGTCGCTAATTAAAAAAAAAAAAAAATGGCTAGACGCCATAGAAGCTTTACCGTTGCTCGCAACTTACTGATCTGTTTAGAAATAGCTACCGCCTTCACCCATCTTATCTCTTTAGCTCTCGTCAAATTAATTTTTTTTTCGTATTGCACTGTGTGATGCACAAGGTTATATTATGAACGCCCTATATATAGGGTAGCTAGCTACTCTGACGACGTCGTAGACGTTTCTACAGCCAGTAAGCACTTGATGGTGCGGTAAGTGTAGTATGTTTGTTATTTGTATGTTCTTTTTTTAGCTGTTGTTTTGTGGTTGCCGTTATTAATTTTTTTTTTCTCATGAAAATTCTGCATGACTGAAGCGGCGTCCCCGTAATATTCTATGTATTTTCTTGGCAGCCGCTGCGCGATTGAAGGCCACGGCTGCAGCCTCTGCATTAGACACCTCACATCTGCCGGGTGGTGCCTCAGGTACATGCTTACATCTCTCTACTTTCTCCTGGGCAAATTACAGTCCTTATTACAGCCAATATCCCTTAACTGTAAAGAAAATAATACTTTTGGGCACTCCTCCTCTGTTATATTTCGTCTTCAAGGTAGCGTGGTGTTTTTAGTGTTAAGTATTATTCTTAAGTTAGCACTAACACTGAAAACCTAACCTTGTTGTACACAACATCCGTAGGAGAAAATAAATGTTATTTCTTTCTTTGCCCATGAAATTTTTAGCATGAATTTGTGACAGCTAGTGTCAGGAATATTAATAATTTAAGTTTACTTTGTTTGAAACTTGAAATTGGCGCTCGAGTGAGTGTTTGTCCCCTCTAATTTTCTACGGTGAAATTTCACTTCCATTTGTGTATTTATGAAATACGTTTCTTTGCCAAAGCAAAAAAAAAGTCAAGCATCGTGTTGCTGATGTTTTCATGCTATATATTTTCGCGAGAGCATTTCTGATGAGTTGTTTGGGTGTGGGCAGAGTCGCGGCTGCGCCTCCAAGAAGCCCGCGGGCAGCGGTCCCCTACATCCAGTGCCGTGTCTGAGGGTCGGCTCCGACAGAGCGCTGCAGCGAGGGGCACCTCCCCTCACGGCGCCCTGGCCGATACTGAGGGCCGAGTTAGGCGGCAGGAGATGGCAGCAGGGAGGAATGACCCCTCTTTGCACGGCAGCAGTGAGGCCAGGCTGAGGCAGGAACAGGGAAGTCGTGTGATGGCTGCCCAGCCTGAGGCCAGAGTCAGAGGCTCCTTGGCTTCGTCCGTGGCTGCACCGCAGTCCGAGGCGAGGTTGAGGACACAACCGAAACCGTTCGAAGGTTCGCAGTCCCCCAGACAGCGTGGCTCGCCAGCGTTTGGTCACTCTCCCTCCCTCCATGATCAGATCACAGTGTCGGGCCCCAACAGTGTCCCCATACGGACCAGTCGATCCCCCGTCCGACCCGACAACTCGAGCGAATCCATATCGGCGTCTTTGGCTAATGCAAGGCCTAGTGTAAACAAATCTGCTGATCTCAATCCATTCGAGAGTGAATCCACTAACCCATTCGGTGACGACTTTGAGACTGAGGATGATGACAAAAATCCCTTTGCCGCTGACCAGGAGAGTAATCCCTTCAAGGAAGATGTTCAGGACGATCTCAATCCGTTTGCTGAAGACAAAGATGATGACTATGACAATAGCTTAAATCCCTTCGGAGAATAAGGCCTTTGCTGGATAATTTTCGGAGTAAAAGTTATTTCGTGCATAGATATGCAAACCCTACCCTGTTTGGTTAGATTTTTTGCTACCAGTGATGGGACTTGAATCTTCCCTTGCTCTTTGAAGCAAGCAAGTCTGAAATAAGCGTGTTCTATTTCTATTTTTGCAGATACTGTAAGTTCAAGACGAATATAACTGAAGCGTTCACTTTGACCTTAAGAGTAAAAGTAACGCACCTTGCAACCGCTGCTTACCGCTTGTCAACTATCCAATACAACTCAGAAGTATTGGTGCAATGGCTATGGAATACTTTATGTAAAGGGAGGTCTTTTTCCAAGCTAAGTATTTTACCAACGCATAGAATAGTGTACAGATTATATTTAAATACTTTTAATTAACTAAAGATCTGAGTTGGACAGTTGGTTAGTGAGAAGGTAGCCAGAGCTTCGACTGGTAGATTATTTGCCAATCCTCTCATGCTTTCCGCACCTACTGATACCGGAGCAGACACGACTGCCGCTTTGTGGTCCGTATTTGGTGCAGTTATTGTTACGATGTTCTTGTATGAACTGTTATGCTTGTAATTGAACTGGACTTCATGGTTAGATTCCTCAACAGTAGGGCACCTGGTGTAAATGGATTTAAATGCACAGAAGTGTGCAGCATCACAATATTTAAAGGAATTAGGAACTGCCTCGCAATTTTAGTGAGATTCGTTTAAAAAAAAATTATGAGCTGTGATGGAACATTCCATTGGTGTTTGTCTCCAAATTTTCACAAAAAACTGTCTAACCGAAATAGACAAGAATATTTTTTTTTATAAAATGCTAACGTAAAGACCTCAGTTTTGTTAGAAAATGGTAAGTTGTAGAGAAAGTCTTGGACACTTAGAGCCGGAATTTCAACAACGTAAATGATCAATGGAAATGTTGCTGTCATGAAAAGGAGTGAACTTTTCAATTGAAAAACGTAGCCGTTGAACAGGAACACTGAAGATTTAGATGCAAGATCTACGAGTATAGTTGCGTTTTATTAGGGCATTGCCACCGTATTTTCTCGTAGGTAGCTACCTTCTTCTCAACACACCCAGTTGGCGTAGTCACATACTCTATCGTTTATTTCTTAACTTCCCTATTGTTATACGTTATCTATTTTTATATACGTGCTATTGTATTATCTAGTCTTCCTTTATTATCGTACTAGTTTGTACTGTGTTGGTGAATGAACGTTGTGGTTGTTTTGCTTCTTATGGACAAACTGAAGAACAGCGGAGGGAACCTATAATTCTTTGTGTCGTAGCGAGGTCTGTTTACAACATCTCAGACAACGCTAGCGCTGTCCCTCCAAAAAAGCAGATTAATTCATTTTATTAAGGGTTCTCGATTTAATGAAAAAAATTCGAAAGACTTCTTCTCTCGCATCCACTATGGCCAAAAACGAAGTTCTCTGTGTTGCCTATGCACTATGGGAAATGCTCATACGTACATTTGGCTTTACGGACAAGATGACAAAAATACAGCTATATATCGCACTATGTGAGAAAGTTTATGTAGTACTAATAATAATATTTAAACTTTATGATCGACTTGCGAATGCTCTGAAGCGTAGTACTGGTCCATTTGGAAGTATACCTATTCAAGTTATAATGAACTTTAAAAATATTGAATAAATAATTATTAACGCTAGCAAAAATTTATCATGTTAGTAGTAATACTAATAATAATAGAAAATATAAAAGTGACGCATAATTCGCAGGGACGAGCACAAGACTTTCGGATCAGCGAAAGACTAGGGCTATCAACTCTCTTCCTTCCTCTATTTATTTTTTAAAGTTGCAAGCTTTTATCATTTTCAGTTCTATATGTTTCATAACCCATTGTGCTTACTATAGCTTCCGTGATTGTTTCGTAGTCTTCTGTTATTGTCAGTGTTTGATCAGCTATACGGCTTATTTGTGCTGTATCACCTACAGCAAGCAGGTAATATCCAGTCGCAATACGCACCCATCATGTCTGATTAAATATTTACTTATTTCTGCTATGATCGTCTCGGTCGAGGATATTGCGGGAATTTTAAGATAATATATAATGGTAATTTGTCGATCTTGTGTTTTCTAAAAGCGTAGCAGGACCTCGATTGATATGGTGCCTAGTCACGGATTTCACAGCTGTTGCTGTTGCTCTAGTACCCGTGTTGCACATCTCGTTGTTAGGCTGTTATACTGCGGCCTTCTAGTCACCACTTCCCAAGTAAACTGCATCGTTTGTTGGGTTAACTTGTGCTTACTGTAATGATGAATTGGCGATCTTTCGGTTTGAGCTGAATTATGGTGTCCGAAGCGCCTAGTTACATACTGCTAGCACCCGTTACGCTTTAGGATCATTTGTAGTCCTCCCTGAGACGTTAGGCCAGGACCAGTGCCTCTGATCCATTACAAAGCCATATCACTATTACTATTATTACTGGGACTTAACGCGTTTCCGCTATGATATTTATAACAATATTAATTACCCGTTTCCTGTTTTTAAACCTAGTCTCACGTCATGAGTAGCTCATACTGTCTGCTCTAATGCAGGCTCGTACAAAATGCATGCAAGTTGCATATACTCCTGTAGTAGTTGCTCTCTCGTCATTGCGTTCCGAAAGCTATTACGATGTTACCGGATTAATTCCTATTACATATTACAAGATTATTATAAGTATTTCAATGTACCGCTTGTGTTTGTATTGAGTGCATGTGTGCAACTCGATACACGGTGTCCTGTAATTCGTTCGTCAGATCACTAGGACTACGGAATCCTAATTACATTCCACTGCATACTCCAGTTTGTTACAGGTACGGTACCTATTGTGTGAGCTCAAGTGCATAGCATGTGATTTGATTGTATGCTGGTGTGTGATATATAGCGCAATATTTATATACTATTTCAAGTATACTAATTTTTTCTGATCAGTGTTGTNCCCCCCCCCCCCCCCTGGATCCGCCAGTGGTTGCTTTAATACCTGCCGTAAGTATTGCACATATCGTTGTAAGGCTGTTATATTGCGGCCTTCTAGTCACCATTCCACAAGTAAACTGCATCGTTTGTTGGGTTAACTTGTGCTTACTGTAATGATGAATTGGCGATCTTCAATGTACCGCTTGGGTTTGTATTGAGTGCGTGTGTGCAGCTCGATGCACGGTATCCTGTAATTCGTTCGTCAGATCATTAGGACTACGAAATCCTAATTACATTCCATTGCATACTCCAGTTTGTTACAGGTACGGTACCTATTGTGTGAGCTCAAGTGCATAGCATGTGATTTGATTGTATGCTGGTGTGTGATATATAGCGCAATATTTATATACTATTTCAAGTATAATAATTTTTTTCTGATCAGCGTTTATATTCCGTGTTTTATCTTCTAGTCTATTAGTCTTGGTTTCGAGATGTCAAGGGGACATTTCCTATCGAACGCACAGCTCTCAATGTCTCCCAAATGCATTTATTGCTCGTGAAATTGCCTGTCAAAAGGCATAGAATGAGGCATGGACCTTAGGGTATTGTGACTCGATTCCACCCATCCTTTGTTACAGGGAGTAGTGCTCTCAAGGGAGCCCATAGGTTGCCTTAGCTTTAGTTGGGCCTTAGGGAAATTTCCTTCTTGCTTTTTTGTTTCCTTTCCGGCGCCCCACCTTCTCACGCTAGGATCTGTTCTTCCTCTTCTTTCGAAACATTCGATTGCCATGCTTTTGAGCCCTCAAGGCTGTATTGCGACGGGCCCCTTCCCTGTCACAATATATATAGGCAATTTTACCCAGGGGTGCCAAGTGTTTTTTCTGCAGATGTTACCCCTGTCCGCAGTTCATGCTGACGAGATTAGCTCGTAAAGTTAAGTAGGCTCTCTAAACTTCGGCCAGGTGAACCGCCGAATGGTGGTAAGCGACCCAACCCATAGGGCTTCTACCTACTCCCGTGTGGGGGCCAGGGAAAGGACCCTCTGCACGGTTATATCCTTCTCATTTCGCTTTTATTTTCTTGGGCCTCACGAACCCAAGGGTCCTAAGGGCCTTCTCCGCAGGGGATGTTGCAGCTTGCCGCAGTTCCTACTGACGAGGTTAGTTTTGTAGAATTAGGTAGGCTCTCTATACTTCGCCTTCTGCTCCTCCAGGTCGATCGAGGTGACCGACGTCTTCCACTGGGCTCCGTGCGGAGGGTCACGGAAGGGACCTTCCGTATGGGCTCTTCTGTCTTCTTCTATTTTCGTTTTTCGTCTCTTGCCCGGTGCCTTACGGCCGAGCGAATTCGTTCAGCCGAGCCATGTAGGATTGGAGATGTACGTGCTTTTTAAATTTGAGACTCGGAACTCTTTTATGTGAGTTCGCCGTCACTCACGACCTTGCGGCAGAAATGCTGAGACAAAATATTTCACCTTCGGCGCGATGCGGCAGAGAATCGCTGCACTAGCGAACCCTCTTACTAACCTTGAACCTCGCTTTTTTTTTTGTTGCTTCTGTGCGGCGTGGTTGGGCGAATTGATTTAGTCGTGCCGCCGGGGGTTTGAGAAGTTTTGCGCCTTATTTCCTGACAGTAGTAGCGCACTGACCACTACTAAACTCAGCTCGACTCGATTTCAAAGCTATACTGTGTGAAATTTAATCGCTGTTTCGTAGTCTTTGTATTTTGTACGACTGGAAAACTCCCAATATAATTATAATCCCACACATTTTGATCCTGTGCGGGAACACCTTCGTGCCAAAGTACAGTACCCCTTTCGATCGTCGCATTGGATGTCCCTCTTTTCTTCTTACAGCGCCTTTGTTGTGGAGACGCTGAACTTTCACCTTGAAAGCGCTCTGAATACTAATACGCCCATTAGCCTTATTAGAAAGCTGCGGATCTTAAGCACCCGTCTTAACTGAAGCAAATTTCCCCAGAAAAAAAGTGGTGTATGGCCAAATCCTGATGGGTTGGTTGTCCTTCATTGCATCCCTTATGCTTTGTGAGGCTAGTACCTATGCACATATATGCCCCCCCTTCGGCGTCGACACTACTACTACTTCTCATGGGACTCCTCGATTTATAAATGTATTGACTTCAGAGATAAAAAGCCAGTATAGTAATTCCTGGCTCACCCTCAGGTATATGTGCCAGCGGGCCTCTCCCCTTTCAGATTATACAATAGATGGGCCTCACGTACCCAAGGCCTGTCCCGAGTGCCTTTTTAGCAGAGATAGCTAGCCGCACCTTCTACTGACGAGGTTAGTATGTCGAGTTAGGTAGGTCCTGTATGTACACTTCCCTTCTGTTCCGTGAGGTAGGGCGCTGAATGGTGGTAGGCGACTAACCCCATGTCACTCTTGCTTCCTCCCGTGTGGGAGGCCACGGTTGGAACCCTCCGCACAGACGTTTCTTTCTTCTGTCTCCTTCACTGTTCTTTTTCATTCCCGTACTCTGCACGGCGTGGCTGAGCGAACAGCCGTGCCGTGTGGGGTTGGGAAGCTGTGTGCCTCATTTTCTGCCAGTAGTAGCATTCTAGCCATTTGAGACCGATAGAACTCGTCTATGTTCGCATAAAACATGAGATCCTCCGGCTGAAGAACCAAAATAGAATCGCTAAGAATACGGCGCGTTGCACCTTAGTAGTGCTGCGCTATTAATCCTGCTACTTCTACTATTAGTACTACTAACCTCTGACACTTTGAGCTAGTTCGGACTTTCTTAACCCGAATAACTTCATTTTTTATATCGCAACTGATTGCAAAGTGTAGGCATTGGATTTTTCATTAATTGCCATAGGCCATAGGGTTAGGTTAGTTAGGTTCGCCCATCCTATGTTATGGGGAGTAGCGCTCCCAGGAGGTTTGAGTAGGTTACCTTAGCCATTAGCTAGGCCTTCGGGACGTCTGTCTTTCGTGCCCACTTTGCTTCCTTCCACTTTCATACTCCTACTGATCTTACTGTTGTCTGTTCTTCCTCTTCTTTCCCGACTTGCTGTTCCCAAATCCTGATCCTGTGTGGGAACACCTTCGTGCATGGGTTCCCCGTTTTTCTGTCGACATACTATGTCCCTTCCTTTTCCTCTCTTAGAAGAGCTTAGTACTTATTTAGGGAGGCTTAAATCCTCTTAGAATACCTAATACCTATACCTTTTCCTTAATTATATGCACTGTTATTATCGAGCCCCAGGGGAAGTGTTTTTCAACGCCTAAGGGACTCGGCGCTCCCTGGGTCCCCTATGCCACTGACCACATAAATATAGCCCCAAGCATAGTTGTTTTCAAGCAGTGCATTCGTAGCTAATCCAGTAGAACATTGGTGGTATGTGCTTTGCACTATACTTCCTCTTCGTTCTCAACTTGCTGTTCACATGCGCGGTGATCCTGTGTGAGAACACCCTCGTGCAGAGTTTCCACGTTTCTGTCGACGTACTGTATGTCCTTCTTTCTTCCTCTGTGGGATCGCCTTTGCGGTGGAAACGAAAGCTTAAACTACTCTATATAAATTACCTCTATCAAGGAGGTTATGTTTTGGCGGAGTTTGTCTTTTGTTTTGTCTCTTTAACTGTCAGCAAGGTAATTCAAAAAGTTTTGGATATTACTGAAAGTAACTGGAATTTTTAAGCGTGTTAGGAGAACAGATGATTAACTTTTTTTATGATCTGTTCGAGCAATTGTTGGTTTGTCTGCCTATTGTTTCTTGGTAACATATCTAAACAGTTGAGACCAGGGCCCAGATTTACTAACATTTACAACATTGTAAATCTTGCAATGTTGCATCTTACAACGTCGATACGAGGCAGTATTCTATCTGCCTTGTGATTGGAAGTTGCAGATCACTGCTGTAACCAATCAACGGTCGCTATACGTTTTTCATGCGGGAAGCAACCAATGCTGTACAGGTTTGCGTCATCCTTTCAATGAACAACCAATCCGCAGGTGGATTATGTCAACGTTTTGTTTTAGTTTGCACGTTAGAACTCAAGTGCTGTAACCACTTACAAGTTTTCCCAAGGTCTAGCAAAGATAGAATATACGTTACAAGATTCTCTAGCTTGTCTCCTCTATTTTTTGCTGGAAAAAGTTTTTGTTTTCTACAATCTCATAGTAATGCGAGGTACTTGATATATGAGTTACAACGCACAAGTAGCTTGATTAATCTGGCCGGAGGTACAATTCAGTAAGTCGTGGTACCAGCTAAACTAGCGACCTACAACATTGTAAGTGGCTTGATAAATCTCGGCCCAGCCCCTTTCCCTGCCACAATATGTTTGGGCATCACGTACCCAAGGGTCCCGAGTGCCTTCTCCGCGGGGATGTAGCATCTGCCGCAGCTCCTGCTGACGAGGTTAGTTTTGTAGAGGTAGGTAGGTTCTCTATATTTGCCCTTCTGTTGCGCGAGGTGGGCCGTCGAATGGTGGTAAGCGACCCATCCCATGGGACTCCAATCTGCTTCCGTGTGGTGGTCCACGCAAGGGACCTCCCGCACGAGTGTCCGCTTTCTTCTGTCTTCTTCTCTTTTCGTTTTTCGCCTCCTTCTCTGCGCCGCACGGCTGAGCGATTTCGTTCGACCGAGCCGTGTGGAGTTGGAGATGCTCGCGCCTTATTTCCTGCCAGACATGGTGCACCTGGCCAAGATTGTTCTAATAGAACTCATTTGAGTTCGACTTAACTTCTAAACTAAATCATACAAAATTCGATTGCTGTTATATAGTCTTTGTATCTAATACGGCGGGAAAACCCATAATATTATAAGAATAATCTCGGCCCAGGTCTCCATGAAATTGGCAGGAATTATCTTACAGGCGATGGACCACTTCAGCCGAATGTTATGCTTTAACGCTCTCCTCAGGGAGCGTTGGATAGGGTTAGGTTAGTAGAGTTCACCCACCGTATGTTATTGGGAGCAGCGCCCCCAGGAAGATTGTATTGGTTACCTCTGCCAGGGTTGGCAAAAACCATGTTTTTTTGGTTTAAACCAAAAACCTCGTTTTTTGTTGAAAACCGTGTTTTTGTTTTGTTTAGTTATGTATATTTTACATTTTGTTGCATTTTCCCGAGTTCTAGGAATTTTATGTTACATTTAAAGGGTTTTCTTATTTGTTACACGCATGTAGCCAGCTACTCTTCAACAATCTTTGTCACTTCATTTCAATTTCCTATTGTAGAAGAATTATTTTAAGAAAAAGGAGTTACGAAAAAGCAGAGTACCTGCATTTGCTGTGGCTACATTTCGGATGCAAACTGCAGAGTTGCTATGATTTATAATTGCAATATAAAATGCTTTGAAAAACTTGAATACGCTTTACATTACGAATACAACTTGACAGAAATAGCAAGCTGCTATTAGCTAATTGACTCAGAGGAATGAACTAAAAAAAGGGAAATAGCTAGAAAATCCTTTGAAAAACTTAGAAACACTTCAAATACAAAGACATCTCCTAGCTACTAGCTAATTAAAAGCAGAGTAATGAATTGAAGAAAGTGAAATTCCTTCTTATGAGCTCACTAGCTATTTAATAGTAACCATAACTTCTATTTTCAGTAGCTGCTAGCATACCAGAATATATAATTAAACATGCATCTCTGAAATGAAATAACGCACAATTCAATAAGTTATAGGTTTTTAATCAAGTGAAGCAATAGTTAACCCTAACAGTCAAACGGATTGCTAAATAGAAACACAGTAGCTCATCCTTTCACTTGTGTGACTAAAATTTGATACTTTTCAAAATTAAAACTTTATTTGAAATGTTTATGAATAAAATGAAAAAAAGTTGAATGAAAGCCAAAAAAGTTATTTTTTGTTTGTTGGTTTAAATCATTGTTTTCATTATTCAGTTTAAACCAGCGACCCTGACCTTTGCCATTAGCTAGGCCTCCTTGACGTTTGTCTTTCGTGCCCTCTTTGCTTCCCTCCATCTTCGTACTCCTACTGATGATGCTTTTTTCTGTTCTTCCTCTTCTTTCCCGACTTGCTGCTCCCATGCGCGTTGACTCGTGCATGGGTTCCACGTTTCTCTTGACATTCTCTATGTCCCTTCTTTCTTCCTCTCTGTGGATCACAGTGTACTCTGTGGCTTAAGCTAGGAGAATATTACCACTACTTTAAGAGTCCACATTCTACGAATAAAATACCGCAATATTTCCTTAATAAATCCTTTTTTATATGTCAGGTAATTGCCAAGTGGTTTTCTGTAAATTTCAGCTTCACAAAGTTCCTGATTGCCTATCCACATTCCCGCTGCCATGGCCAAGGTTAAAGTTCACATCGTGTACTGGTAAGTGTTTTGTGACATTCATGTGACTTCCATTAAGCTAGGATGATGGCAGTTTTAGAGGTTCAAGATGACTGAAGTTTGTGTTACTAATTGGCATTGCTGCGTAAGCCACTTTTTGTCCATGTGGACCATTTGGTTACGATGAAATTATGTTTATATTCGTAGGAAATCTTACCGTACAAATGGGCTATTAGAAGATTAACAGGCGGGTTATTGAAAGGTGGACGTGCAAGTTTAAGGACTGTTGGATACCAGGTAAATTACCGAATGCATCTTACAGCGCTGTAATATCCTAGTAGTGTACAAGAGTACTACCTATGTGAATATACGTATAGGTTTCCTTTGGATCGCTCTGTGCAGGGCACCGCTTGTTGCATTAGTCAACGTTAATTTAGCTGTCAACTTGCTGCAAGTGCATTATATTCTTCGAAGAATAACTTTACTTATATTCAACAGGTTACATTCATTGTGCTTCTTAACTATCAGCGAGACATCATGTGTTGATCCAGTTTTATCTTCAGGGTATTTCAAAATAAGAGGTAAAAAATTTGACTTTAATTAGAAAAACGAAAAGCAAAGCGATTTCCAGCAGTGACATAAGTTTCAAAACGCGTTCGTATCGAGAAATGACGACCTGAAACACTTAATAAGTGGAAGAGGAAGCACCACCTTCCCCCCAAAAAAATTATTTATCAGCCGATTTAAACGAAACTTGGCGCAGGAATGTAAAATTGAAAGTAAATATGGATTAGACTCGTGTGTTTTTTTTCCATTTTTCACATAGAAAACGAGATATTCAAAGAAAACGGGAATGGGGGCTGGGGAAAACCCATCTAGCCCTAGAGTTTTTGAGCTACAGAGATGATTTTGCTTTCGAAATGAGCGGATTTTGATTCCTTACCAATTAGGAGACGAGTAACAGCGCACTTTTGAGGAAAAATTCGAAAAAGAAATTTTTCAGTTAGTTGAAACTTCTTTAAAAAATTTTCGATGATCATAAACCCAAGCGCTTATTTGTAGAGAATCAAATTCCGCTTATTTTGAGACTAAAATCATCTGTAGCTCAAAAACTGTAGGACTAGTTAGATTTTCCCCAGCCCCTCTTTTTCCCGTTTTCTTTGAGTATCTCGTTTCCTATAGGAAAAGGGAGACAATCGCACGAGTTTAACCCACATTTATTTTCAATTTTACATTTCTGTACCAAGTTTCAGATAAATCCGCTCATAACTGAACAAAAGAAAAAAAATAAAAAAAAATAGGGGCACTTCTCCCTCAAGTGTTTCAGGTCATTTCTCTAAAACGAAGGTGTTCTGAAACCTTTGTCACTCCTGAAAATCGCTTTATATCCGGTTTTTCTGTTTACACTCAATTTTTTTACCTCTAACTTTGAAACCCCCTGTATATATAGATACTAGAGTGCCTGTGCTGTCAAGTATGGACAGCAAGAATTTGTGATGATCTGCTTTCATTGATCATAATTCCTATTAATGTTAGGGCTGAGCAGCGCCAAGCTTTCCTTCCGTTGTACAGTATCCTGAAAAATCAATGTTTTTTGCCCACAGTCGCTATTTTCTCCCAATAAATACTGAGCTGAGCTCTGTATCCTGGATACTGCGCCGTCATATATAGCTCGGATGTTTTTCCTCGAGTGAATTGTTCTGTTGAAAGAAGAACCCAAGTTGGAGAAAATTATTTGGTGCCAAGAAATCATCATAGTCTTTTCTCGCCTTCTGACCGCTGAAGAATATCTTGGTCCCTGCTTCCAAGGAGCTTCTAATGGGAGGAGCAAGCCCAAGCACTCTCTGGGCGAGGAAACACATGGCTTTGTCACGTGATCGAAGCTTACTTTTAGAGTCCTTAAAGTGGCTGAAGTGGCAGTGGTCAGCACATATAATTAAGGAAAATACAGACAGGCAGTTCTTCAATCTTTTTGCAAAGACAATCGTGTCTGAAGATTTATACCCCAGTGGTCACACTGTTACTTTCATCGTCAGATGGTATACAGGATACAAGTTTCCTTTACATACTTCCATCCGCTCGGAATTTCGTCGATGGTTAATGGTTTTGAAAATTTGAGCTCATGACTCCTTCCTATATAGTCTGCGTGAGGCAATGCCGCTCTCCCATTGGATAAGCCACTCAGCCAGTTTAAGGGAAAGGTTTACTCGCAACGCTCCCGTAGGATAAATAGAGAGGGTGCGCTCCTCTCTATTAGAACCTCCTTGCTTGCTTCGAAGAGAGTACGAAGCACGAGTACGAGAAGCTCAAAATAGCTTGATCATTTCGATGCTTAGAACTGTTTCAAGCCAGAAGCACATTGACATACGCGTAAAGGAATAAGGATCTCACTTTCATTTTCTATAATCTGGTCATCGATCTCCAGGACGAACAGTCAATCGAATTACAAAATTTTAACCTTGCCTATTTCTTTCAGAGCGTGACTCGAAATATACAAATATATAAACATATAAATATAAAAACAAATAAACACACGACGGTGTTTATTAGGCCTATATTGATTATATATATATATATATAAAATAATGGATATTCAAACTACCTTGTGAATGGTTTCCTCTGAGCGCTGTGATTTTTGCTCCCGTATCACGGAAAGTGGCCCAATCGATCGAGATCATGATAATTCGTCTAGCACTACGACCAGGTTTGTGACCAGTTGCTTACGACTCCAACCCTGTGACTGCCAGCGTGTGTTTCAATTTAGCGCCCTGAGTTTGAGCTAAGTAATGTATGAAAGTGTCTCCCTCAAGGCGGAACTAAAACATCACCTGTGTTTTCCGCTTGATGGCCTAAACTCAAGGTAGTTATAGATACTTTGGTTAGATAGTGGGCTGGGTTTGGGTTAGATTTCTTATTCTCGAAAAAGTCTCAAAGAGAAAGAAAGAAAGAAGAATGTAATTGTGTTCGTATTTCTGGTTGATAAAAGAGAAATTATTCCTCGCTTGTGTTTTTATGTTGATTCCAAGATGATAATCACATCACTTTTGCAGCAGCGCCTGAGGCTACTCCGGCAAGTTCCGCTCCCTGCAGGCGGAACTGCTCGCAGAGTTCCCCGAGGAGATCTCTGTGGTAAGTTTTCTTTTATTACTGTTGCTGATATTATGTCTGAGGTGTTTACTATTTGTAACTTATTCTTACAAGTATTGTGCATCAGATGTACATGAAGAAGGAGATTAACTTTATATCGTTCCTTCACCACTCTGCACTCTAGACTGACCAACTTACCGACTGTACCGAAGGTACAACCTCCCAACTGGACACTCAGCCACAACTGTAAAACTCTTACGGTACAACGGTGCCTAATGCATAACAATTTATGGCCAACTAATGTAAACACAGGCTGTCTTAAGCCTTCTGCAGACGATAGTCTTTCCGGCAGGACGTGTTTTCGTTGCATATGAAAGAGAACTCGGGGCATATGACAGTGACTTAGAGAGGCATCGACCGCAGATCACAGATGTAGCGTGCTGTATTATTTATTATAGATGTTGAAACGCATGTAATCTTGTTGGTCATATCTAGCGTATTTTAGTTGACATTGAGTTTTACGCACGCAATCGCTTAAAGTGTCTTGAGAATTATAACTGTGATAGTAATCGTATTTTAATTAGAATCCGAACATTTTTCACTGTAGTGTGCAGAATTTATTTGAGTTACCGTTTCACCACATGTGTAGTGGTACTTGCAACTGTCAGGACGCAGTTTTCCTGTTTTCAATATTGAATGTTCTTTCCTTTATATAAAGCAATTACGCCAATGCAAGAGTGACCCCTATACACTACTATCTTATTATATTTTTAATAATAATATTGCTCATGATGGACTTCAGTTGTCGAAGTTTCAATTCAATGTTTTTGTGTATAAACTTCACGTGCAGCTGACGCTTTTCTCACTACTGTGTGCGTGTCGTCGAGACTCGCAAGGCACAGGGCAACACATCAGTTGAGGCTTTCATTTTAAAGACACAAAGCTAGCGTCTTCAGCGGGCTTAAGGGCCCTTTTAGATGTGGTACATTTTCGCTGTGTGTGTGTGTATCAGGAGACTCGCTCGTATGTATCAGCCAGACTTTTCCTACGATACGCTCAGGCCGAGTTGCTGTTGCGCGACATCACTGCGACATTTTGTGTACAGAGCACAGTTCACTTACTGTAGAGGTTATGTCAAAACAACAGAGCCTGCAATACAGGGTGCAGAAAATGCAGCGGCGCCGCATCCGTTTCCGCTGCAGCGGCGCCGCCGCATAGTGTGACACCGGCCTTAGGTAGGTATGTTCTCTATATTTCCCCTTCTGTTCCGTGAGGTGGGCCGCCGAATGGTGGTAAGCGACCCATCCCATGAGACTCCTATCTGCTCACTTGTTGACGCCACGGAAGGGACCGCCCGCACGAGTGTTCGCTTTCTTCTGTCTTCTTCTCATTTCATTTTTCGTCTCCTTCTCTGCGCCGCCCGGCTGAGCGATATCGTTCAACCGAGCCGTGTGGAGTTGGAGATGCCTGCGCTTTATTTCGTGACAGACATGGTGCACCTGGCCAAGATTGTTCTTATAGAACTCAATCGAGTTAGATTAAACTTCTAAACTATATCATACAAAATTAGATCACTGTTACATAGTCTTTGTATCTAATACGGCGGGTAAGCCCCCAAAATAATAATAATCTTCTTCCTCACACAATGAGCAACGATTATGCCGAGGAGAGCGACTCGGTCACACACCATACCTTACAGCTGCTTGCGCCCAAGGAGCTTCAATAGGGAGGAGGGAACCATGCCTCTAAAACTAAGGTTTGCCAGCGACTCTCTACCAGATCAGGTGTGGCCTTGACACGTTCATGAATCTCATTAGTGGAAGTGACGCGGGAGCAGCGAGTTTACGGGGAAGCAGCAGACAAACCGATGTACTGATACGCGATTGGTGCATACGGCGTCTGGCTGCAGCCACACCCGACTCATGAGCTTCACGTGCGAAGCTCCTGGCTCTCTCCTCTCTATTAAAGCTCCTTGAGCCGCACTGAATGTCTTATTACACGAGCGGTGTGCACTCGCCGATTCGCGAGCACAGACCGCCGGTCAAATATGGCTGCGCTATGGCATGGAAGTAGCATATGCTATCATACTTCCATGGCAGCTATCACTTTATTCACACGACACTCAGTTGCGGAAGGGCCACCAACGAAAGTGGTTGTGTGCTGCACATGAGCTGCAATAAATTCCTATAGCCTAATTGGCCAGACGAAAACACTGTTGCCTAGTGTAACTTACTGTATATGAAGAGGAATCTGCTGGGATATCGATACAGTTGCTTGAATTCCTAGTTTCTTAATTAATATGCATAATTTGTGATTCGAATTTCCATAGTGTAAGAATCGACTATAATCGCGGTTCAATTCAAACGTTTTGAACAATGAAGCTAAAAATCATGTGCGATACTGTACAATGAACATAGTTGCAGTTTATCTGCTGTTCATGTCTCATTGACTGAGGGAAATTATATATAACACAAATTAACATATATGATACAGTAAATACATTCCATTATGATTCATTATGCTGGAAAAGATGATATCTCGGAAATACGTATGTAGAGAACATGAGCTGTGGACACTATCAAGAATAGAACGCAAAATTTTTTTGAATTGCAGTGGAAATTACCAAATGTTACGGCTTTGAAACCCGAACCGCTAATATGCACACTTTTGTTTAATTCTACACTATATTTTATTTCAAGAACTTCCGGCAAATATATGTATAAAGACAGTTTCCGTTTGGCCTAGTCGAGCCGTCGTAAGAAGTTGCAGCGATTTGAAGAAAATGCCGCCTCTGTTCCAGGAATGCTGAAATAATTTTTCGTTCTAGATACTTTTCCCTTTGTATTTTGGAGTACGAATTTGTTTGCCCTAATCGTGCTTTCGTAAGAAGTTGCAGCGATTTGAAGAAAATGCCGCCCTTGTTCCAGAAATGCCGAGATATTTCGTTCTATGTACCTTTCCCTTTGTATTCTTGGAGAACTAATTTTCCCGCGTTATTTCCTTTGTATTAATGCCTTCCTGCTGTGTCGGTAGTTATAGGCTGGCTTTGGTTTCTTTGAGATATCGAGATTTTTCGAAATTTTCACGAAAAAACTTGCAGGGTACCCCCTTAGCGATTTTTACGACATCGGCAACCGTTTCCGATTCAAATTAAGTTACAGTCCTTACGTTACTTAGTATAAATGCAGTAGTTATTTGTTTGCCTTCATCGCGCTTTCTTAAAAAGTTGTAGCGATTTGAAGAAAAGGCCACCTCTGTTCCAGATATGTCGAAATAATTTTTCGTTCTACAGTGCGTTACCTTTGATTATGCAAATACCATTTTTTTTACTTATTTTTCACGATAAGTTTCAAACATTTAAAATTTGAATAGTAAGCTAGTGCACAGATATATTGTTACGATAAAAACAACTAGAGAAAAAAAAATGGAACAATTTCCCACGTTTTGGCAACATTTGCTTATCGCGCGGGGGTCTGCTGTTATCCCAGATTATGCAGAATCACTCTCTAGTTCATGCGGTTTAAAAAGTGAAGAAAAGATCAAAGTGACCTCGTTATCGACTCCTGGTAAGACAACACTCAAAGTTTCCAAGGAATTACAGCGTGATCACGGAACAGCTAAGGCTTATGCAATTGAAGGTAAAGTGATCAGGAAAACTCCAGATGGAGCCTCTACGAGGAAATTGACTGCTCGGGATATGCGACATTTACAGGTTTCTATCGCTAGAAAAGTTTCTACAAGTAAGGCGATATTTGAAAACGCTGGAGCTCTAATACTAAGCAGATAGACAAGATGTGAGGTTCTGCAGAAGCTAGGGAAAGTGCCAACAAAAGCTCGTAAAGAAAATAGGGTCTAATGGGTTGAGGAGAACGTGATAACTGATTTCTCCAATGTCATATTTACTGACTATTGCAGAGCCACTATATTTGGTCCAGATGGACGGGCGTCTGGCTGGGTCCTCTATGACCGACCTCGACAGACACGGCTTAAGCGTCAACAAGGTGGTGGTGGTATAATGTTTTGGACCGGGATAGTAGGTGACACCCTTATTGGTCCATTTGAAGTGGCAGAAGGAGTTAAACTGAATGCAGAAAGGTACCGCCAGTTTCTTGAGGCCAACTTTATTCCATGGCTTGATGAGCAGACTATCGCACGCAGATCCAAATTGGTATTTCAGCACGATAATGCTCCCTCACACCGAGCACGGTACGCAGCTAACTGGCTTGCGGATGCAGAATTCAAATAAAAAAAAACATTATGACCTGGCAAGCGAATAGCCCCGATTTAAATTCCCTTGAGAACCTCTGGGTAATGAACAAAGGGAAGGTCTATGATGGTGGTCGGCAGTTTTCGAGCAATGTAAGCCTGTGGAATGCTGTAAAAACAGCAGCAGATTCTATTCCACCCTCTGAAATATCAAACCTGACAAAGTCTCTTGATAATCGCCTCAAAAAATCATGAAAAATGGAGGTTGCCATGTTCAAAATGAACTTATGTTTACCACTACTGAACACTTATTTCAGCGTTTCTTGAATTTGTTTGGTTATAATTTCTTGGTTTTGGACGTTTAATAACAACTAGCTGGACCCGTGAAACTTTCACGGCTTTGTAAGGCCTTTCAGACAGACCCGTGAAACTTTCAACACTGGTACTTGATGTGTGATATAATAAGTCTTGGTTGATAATATCCATAATTCCCTGCAATGGAGT
>LQNS02277999.1:6983598-6994928 GCA_001587735.2 Parhyale hawaiensis
GCCATGGCGCCGTGCATGCTCACACAACTGCCGAGTCAGCACACCAAGATCTGCAAAGAGCTCGTGTGCCTCACGGGGCATCGAACGAGCGATACAAGGTGTTAGAGCTGAGAACGAAAGCATGCAGCTACCGTTAACGATATTCAAACAATGCTATTCCTTACAGCAAGAGACGTCTTTTGATCATTGCTGGTTTGAAATAGCGATAAAATCTCAAGTTTCAGGCTAAGACGAGTAACTGAAATATTAGCACTTAGGAGTTTGCATCTAATGTCCATTGGTCTTCGTAGGGTACATACTGGCGTATCAAGCGTAGCGCTCTAGCGTTCGGTTTACCTTATAGGTTCTGTGCTTTATTACAGCTATTCGTGTGTGTTGTTAGATTTTGGAAGCCCATGCAACGGATGAAAGTAAAAACTCAATATTGAAATCCCTGAAAAATCAGTCAATCTACTTTATTAAAGTACACGCATGAACTTGGTAGAAATGCTTGAAGTGCAGCATATCACTGGGATTAAATTAAAAGTGGAAAGCGGTTTAATTGCACAGTGAAACGCTTAAGTTGTAATGTAGAAGGGTTAATTGTCTCACTTCGAGATAGCAAGTTGTGCCGTACTATGCTGGTGTCTGCTTCTACATTCTATGTATGCTTTGCAAGGTGTACAGCAATGGACTTCATTGATTGCATCCTTTTTTTGCCCCCGACCTCATGGGTCATTGGGAGAAATACCCGAACTGCGGCTGATGCCCACCTCAATCCATTGGAGACTGGTAGGTACGAAACTCGTCAGTTCACTCGGTATTTTCTGCCCTGATTAGTTTTGGTTTGGAATTCATTGCCGAGATGAACTGTCGGTCGTGTTGGCCTGCTTTCTTTCAAGTCAGCTGTTCATGGCTTTCTGATGGATTTTCTTTGGGAGCGTATCGGGCTTTCGGTGTTGCATAATGTTTCGTTTGGGATGCTCTACCTCTCCATGGTGGCTCTAGCGTAAGATTTTCAATAAAAATGATAAAACGTATGGCTACTCGGTGGGTTGTGACTTGTGACACCATCAAATGTCTGCGGTGTCACCTCCTGCCTTTACGTAAGGAAATTTGTTGCAGAGAGGTGATGGCTTCGTTGACAACGAGAAGAAGTACCGCAAGATTGCGGATGCTATTGCTGAAGCCCTCAAGTAAACAAAGCCACCTACGGGATGTGTCGTGATGTAGTGTAAGGTACGTAAAACTGCTTAGGTGACGTTCGTGCGCTGTGTTCATGATGTGTTTTGCATGTAAGAAATATGTTGGAACGTGCTTTTTTACCGAGACCTCGTGCAGCTTAGGATGGTCATGGGGACAGACTAGTTACGTTATTCATTCTAGGTTTCTGGAAGTTACGCCCATCAGGGGACCTCATAGATTGGCTTAGCGTCTGCTATGCCTTCAGGTTATCTGTCTCTCGTCCCGCTTTGCTTTCTTCAATTTCCATTCTGCCAGTAACTCCTCTTTCTTCTGTACTCTTCGTTTCCCGCCGTGCTCTACCAATACGCGTTGATCTGTCGGGAACACCCTTGCGCATGGGTTCTACGTTTCTATCGAAATGCTGTGTATAACTTATTTCGTCCTTTCTTTGATCTCCGTAGTAGTGGTATCGTAAAGTTCAAGTCTTGTCAAGGGATGCCCCTGTTGTATACGATGTGCCTATTCAACTTGGCAGTCTTAAAACATATTAGTAGCTTTACATCTGCGGGCATAAATGCATTAGCTACATGTGAGCAGTTCTCTTGCGTGCTACAGCAAGAACGTGTTACAGATTGCCAGTTGTTTAATTTATAATTATATCAGACTAGACGTCCCGTGACCTGTTGGGTCGTCATCACGATCGTCTTTGCTTTCGCAGAAAGCAGGTGCTCTTTAGCTCTGCCGTCCTCTCCTGCCCGTCAAGGAGCTGCCCGTTCGGTTCACTATCAACAGATTCTTTGCTTCTCTTACGAATATTCAACACCCAGGTTGTAAGCCAAGTCAAATTATTATATTTTACGTATTTCTGTTGTATTGCCCATGGAACCGATGAATTGATCATGCTCTTTCTTGAGGCCCAGCTCAGTTTAACTTCTGTAACACAGATACAATCGAATTAAAGAGCTAAACCATGGAAAGAATGCCACTGCTCCCACCCCCATACCTCGAATTTCTACACGTGTAAAAGTGAAGAAGATGTGTCAAATAAGACAAATGAATAAACTAGACACAAATAAATAAACAAGCAAGACCGGTTCACAGACTTTAAGTACCGTATAATACTAGACGACCCGTGACCCGTTGGGTCGTCATCACGATCGTCTTGTCTGTCTTTCGTGCCCATTTTGCTTCCTTCTCACCAGTTACTTATACTGATCTTTCCTCCATCTGTTTTTCTTCTTTCCCGACTGCTGTTCCCATGCGCGTTGATCCTGTGTGGGAACACCCTCGTGCATGGGTTACACGTGTCTATTATCACACTACGTGTCCCTTCATTCTTCCTCTGTGACATCGCCTTTGTTGTGGAAACGGAGAGTTAAACTTCTGAATATAATAATAATAGTAGTTACGATCGTCTGTGCTTATTTATTTAGTTGGTCGTAAACCACACGCTATTCGGCCGTCCTCTCCTGCCCGTCAAGGAGTTGCCCATACGGCTCACTGTCAACAGATTCTATGCTTGTCTAACGAATATTCAACACGCAGTCTGAAAGCAAATTCGATTCGAAAGTTAGTATTTTAGGCTGTCACTCGAAAGCGGTTAGAGGTATCGGGAAACTGTTTGTACCATTGGAAAGAGGAGGTTTTGGGCATACTATCGTGCATAATCGGAGGTCATCAAAAATTTTTTTTTTCTATTTTTTTTTTTGCTGTCCTGTAATTACCCCCAAAAGCTGGTGTCCCGTTTTTACCCCAAACTACTATGCTTGCAATACACTACGATCAGCGATAATAGCTCAGGAATAAAGAGAATGGTTTTTGTCCTTTCTTTCATTCTATTTTTTTTTATTTTTTACAAAAAATGGGGCAGGTCATGGCTGTATCATTAGTACAAGTTACGCCTAGAGCAAAATTATTAAAAACATATTGAACTTTTTCAATTTAGACAAATGTTAACCGTTGTTGGCATCAATAGAGAATAAAGTAAGATTTATGGAACAACTTCATTATATTCTCATATGAGTGCCATTAAATTTTATTATATCAAAATGTCTAGTACTCCTAAAATCAGTTTATTGCTTAATACGAGTAGTTGCACGTGGGACTGCTCTAGCTCCACTACTGAAGGGGCGGCTTCCACAAAACTATGGTCCCAACTTTGACATACCTTGCTTGCTTGCCCAGGTTAGAAATTGACCAAACATTGAAAAATCGTTACTATTATTACCAAGCTATAATCAGGGGTCGAAGTGCATGCCGTTTTCGCCAACCCTGACACCTGAGTCAAGCAAGTCTCCGACTCCAGGTCCCCAAAGTCTCCGACTCTGCTATCTTGCTAAGAAGCACCTCTAAAAAAGGTCACAGCTGATTTGAACGCCTGCAGGCTTGTTGAAACTGAAAAAAATAATACATTTGGTATAAAATTGTAATGTATGTACAGGTTGTGGGGGCGTGTAGCTGCGGGGCAAGTGGCAGCAGCCTCTCCTATGATGCGCAGCACCTAAAGTGGATCTCTGCTGGTGCTGTGCGGACCCCCTCCTCGTCAGGCTCTCGCTACTTGCTCGGCCTCTGCTGCTGCCGCAACATTAGTTATATTTTACTTCATATATTCTCACCTTGCACTTTTGTTGCATCTTTTTTTGTTCTTGTTTTCCTCTGTGCTTTGGTAGCTCTTACGTCCCTCATATATTCCCTTTCGTAGTTCCTACCTCCCTCATATACTCCTTAGTTCCTACCTCCCCTGCTTTTAATTCACGCCTTCCTTATTTTTTCTCTTACTTTGTACTTTCCTTTTTCTCACTCCTTGCTCCATCGCATTCTGTTATCTGAATTTCTTCTTTCTATGATTTTATTTCGTTTCTCGTCTTATTAGCTACTTAAATAATCCTTGGTCGTTGCTGCTCCTCTCATTTACGTGGTCTCATTTGCTATTTCCCTAAGTTTGATCCTTCTTCTCTGTTTCGCGTAGCTATTATCTTCTCCCTTAAGATTACGTAAAAAAACGCCTGACGTTCCTCTTTCTTTTATATATGATTGTTTTGTCTGTAAGTGCCTTAACGTTTCCATATAAATGTCCGAACCAAGTAATTCACAAAACTTTTTAACACTTGTTTCATACAGTAGCTAGCTATCTGAAATTGCAGCCTATTTGAACTGCTGTTTAGATTCAACTGCTGCACGAACAATTTTTTTTTGTTTTAGCTTAACTTACTGAAACTATTGAAAATTTTGAAGGGGTGGTTTATCATCATCTGCGTCCAGCTATTGAGGTTTATTTTCCAAACTCGTTTTAATAATATATTGGCGTGTTTCCCTTCCCCTCCTCTTGGCTTTTTGTTTTCGTAAGATGTTTCAACTCGTTGCTCAACCAATCAGTATTGTTTTCAACTCGCGAGAGTGTTACAAATTAGAATAGCTTGTTACTGGCCTCGGGTTGTAATGTGTTTGTTTATATAGCTAGACACTGCGACATTTGACGTCATCAATTGGGATGCCGCGAGGGAGATACTGTAATTCCATCTGCTTAGCTGTGGCATAAAATTAATTCCTTGACACGTCTGGCACTGAACGTGTAAAGTGACTGACAGGACGTCACTGTATGCCCGTGTTACATCGTCTATGCGTGATACATTTTTGCTCAGACGAATAATAATTTAGTGAACTGAAATGGAGAGCTCAGATTTTGTGCGTAATGTCGCTTGGAAATTGAATGTTCGAAGCAATTTTTTATGCGTTTATGTTTCAGCTTGAAAACTGGCATCGGGACTGTGTACTTGCTAAGTTTATGCTGCTACATTGTTGCTTCTTTTCAGTACAAATTTATATCTCCGTGCAGTGATCTTGTAGTACAGTGATCTTGTGTCGTGGAAAACTTGCTAGATTGCCAATGTTGCCAAGGCAAACTTGCGGAAGCTTGATGCTTGAGCACATCAATGAACGAATCTGAACGCTATTCTTCGGAGCAGTACTACAAACGATAGTGAAGTATACGTGGGTATTTTTCTTGTCATCATTTCCTGCTATCACTGTATAATAGCGCTGGCCTGTGGTATGCAGGGCGCTGTTATATCAGCGTAAACAAAGCCGTTTGGAAGCTTGCCTGATCATGAATGAAACCACCGAAGCCTTGATTTTGAGAACAGTTTTCCTGCTTTAATTTCCCTTCCCTTGGTCAAGCTCTCCGTATTCAGTCGTACGGTAAGAACAGGTTGTGCAAACCCTTTTTATTGTGTTTCCACCTTTGTGTATCGTGCAATAAAGCGGCAATTAGTTATTTTTTTATTCTCCAACAGCTTTATCACCTTAGCAGTAGTATGCGAGACTAGCTGTTTTGTCACCGCAGATCAGTTAATTCTCTTGTGATAGCATGCACGTTATTCTTGCGACTTTATCCTCTTGTCGAACTAACTCGAATACTACCATGCATGATTGGGCGCCAAAATTAACTTTCGATGCTTGACTTGTTCGATACTACGGGAAGGTGCGCTGGATGCGATCCTTCTCATGGCTGTGACACACGCTAGCCAAAACCTGAGGAAACTCTCGCAAACGCGCAGAATTTTTTGCGCAGAAAAGCACCTCCCTATTCACACGTGAGAATGGTCCGTTGGTCAAAAAACTTCGAGCTCTGTTCATCTAAACGACGTTGCCATGGCTACGAAACAAACACGATGACAAAAATACATCTAGCAAGCAGAAAAATACAATCGATGTTACCCATTGCTTTCAAAAGTAATATTAAGTCCAATTCTCTGATCTTAAAAATAATGAACCCGTTGCGGCTCTAAAAGCGAACTGAACAACCTGCCCGCCGAAAGCAGTCTCTATTGGCGGTTTGTTGCCATATTTCCGCGCTTTTGACCAGCGTATCGAGCGCAAGACTGCTGCATGTTCCACCTTAGAATATTGCGCAAAAGCGGGAGTGGGCAGGTTTTTCGATTTCGCGCCCAGGACTCGGATACTTGTTCTTTTGGATAGCTGGATAGCGTGTGGCATAAGCATAACTGAGTTTCAGGCAATCACCTTCAGTGGGTTACCCTTGACACTTCCAGCGACCCAATCCTGCTCCTTAAAATGTAGTTCTAGCAGCGCAACAGAACTCCCGTTGCTTCTAACACCTGCAACAAGTTTCGACGTTGTAAATCTAAAGCTGCTGTCTGAAGCCTCAGACGCTTAATTTCAACCACCAATCGAGCGCAACGTTTGGAGCTATTGCTTCCAAATTGGAATGATTGAAAACAATTATTTTTTATAGGTCTAAATGCAACTATGTATTTAAATGTCACTTTAGCACAAATGTGTTACGAAATCATACTACAACATTCATCCTTCCTTACGATTTCATACTCCAACTGATCTTGCTTCCTCTGTTCTTCCTTTTCTTTCCTGACATGCTATTGCCATGCGCGTTGATCCTGTGTGGGAACACCCTCGTGCATAGGTTCCATGTGTCTGTCGTCAGACTATATATTCCTTCTTTCTCAGGGTGTCTACTAGGTCATAAAAGTCATAAAAAGTAATAAAAACTGGCTGGTCATAAAGTCATAAAATTCACTCACAGGTCATAATTTTTTTGTCAGTCATCTGATGATTGGAATTAATGGATATTTTATCATCGTAACCTACCGCATGCAGTAGGAGAAATGATCCTACTTGGAAAAATTGGACACTCCCCCCCGGTTCCAAGTCTTGTAGGTTGTACTTGTTCATAATTATTCTCTTCTGTAAAACATGTCATAAGAAATCATGTAATTTTGAGGGACCCTATGAAATATAAAAACAATATATATTGAGTTTTACATTAATAACAGTTATAAGAGAGATTACTCTCACCTAAGAATATGAAATTGTATTTATGGATATATAATATAAGGTCATAAAAAAGTCATAAATATTTTTCCTGAAAAGTCATAAAATTTTCCTAACAATCTTCAGTACACACCATGTTTCTTCATTTTTGCTATCACCTTTGTTGTGGAAACGAGACATAAACTACTGAATATAATAATACATTTATCCTATCGATACACTTCTTCACGAAGCATGCTACTACATATTCATGTGAAAGTCAACAGCGCTGGAAGTAGGTTGCCTTAAGCGTTCATGGTTGCCGTGGTTTAAGTTGTAGGTAGTTGACTGAGTGACTCGCTGTAGTCTATTGATAAACTAAGCTCGATTCACTTGACTTGCTTTATCCGGAAATTCTGACAGGTGCTTTGAATTCGCCCCGCTCGACCAAGTTTCACGCATTAATCTAGGGCCCTCAGGGGCATATTGTGGCGGGCCTTTTCCCTGCCACAATGTGTTTGGGCATCGCGCGCCCGGGGGTCCCGAGTGCCTTCTCCGCGGGGGATGTGGCATCTGGCCGCGGTTCCTGCTGACGAGGTTGGTTTTGTTAAGTTAGTAGGCTTTCAATACTTCCCCTTCTGTTTCGGGAGGTGAGCTGCCGATCGAGTTGGCTGACCTATTCCCACTAGACTTTTACTTTCTTGTATTTCGTTTCCTTCCCCTGTGCGGCGTAGCTGAGCGACAGCGTTCAGCCGCGCCCGGGGGTTGGAGATGCTCAACTTGCGCCTTTTTCCTGTCAGTAGCGCACTGACCACTCTGAGACCTACCGGCAGAAAAGCCGAGACATAAATCATTNCAATTTATAACGCGCCCTAGCGGCGCACGAGCCTGTGGTTAAACACAGGAATAGTTCGGCGCGATATAGGCAGTGTGCCACTGAAGCGCTAGTAAAAACTTCTACTACTACTACTACTACTACCACTACTACACGCATTAATCCTACTTGAATTAGCATTGCAACTTCCAAAAGTTGGTGTTACACCCCACTCAGGTGTTATGAGGCTGCTGCTAAAACCTGTTACCCGATTCAAAATGGCGAAACCAATTAAGTTTGAAGTTGTAGGAAATTTAAACCTAGTGAACTCGGCGTTGCCGCGCCAGTCCATGATGCCTTTCTATCATTTAAAACTGATTTAGTCCTGCGCTCAGAAGGCAAATTCGAGGTGCTGGTATCTAATTTATTGTGGAATGCAAGATCTTACAGAATACTTGAGTTTATTGGTGATAACTTTTGTTATGGAAAGTCTGTGTTGCCAAATGCTTTATTCTTTTCTTTCTCTTCTTTCCCGATTTGCTGTTCCCAAGCGCGTTGATTCTGTGTGGGAACTCCTTCGTACATGGGTTCACCATTTCTATCGACACGCTTCATGTCCCTTATTTCTTCCTCAGTTAGATCACCTTTGTTCTGGAGACTGAGGCCTAATTTATTCAATAATCTAATCTATAAAAGATGCTGTATTATTGGAACTGAAATTAGGATTTCTATAATCCTTATTTAATAAAACGGTTCGTGTTTTTATTTATTTACTTCGTGTCCGCTTTGAAGAAAATAGGCGAAATATAAGCCAGGTTGCAGGTTTTGTAATCCAGTTACGTTTTCGTTGGATCGATGATCAGCTTGCAGAAGATGGTGAAAATTGGATCCTTAGCTCTTCATCTGGATCCACTCCTTGCTTCAAGCACTTCTTGAAATCGGGAAAGTATGTATGCAGCTTCTGGAGTACGATTTTATAAGTTTTTTTTACTCTCAGGTCACGAGTTATAAATTCGGCAAATAATCAACGGGGCACTCACGAGGTGAAGATTTTCACGGGCAGTAGACTACTATTTCATCTAGCTTACCGTCTTTCTCTGATAGTGCATATTCCGCTTCAGCGGCTGAAATTCGAACACTTGAGTGAAGCATGGAGTTAAGTATGGAAGACGGTATTATGGATACAGCGCTTTAACATTGCATATAAACTGACCGGAGGGCATTCAAGTTTATTGCAGCGTTTTACTCAAGATTTTAATTCAGAAAACGTACGTTTAATTAAGAAAGAGGATAGGAAACGTAAATGAAGAACGAGATTACTACAGTCTCAAGAACGGAGACGTGCTATCAATGCAGAGATGAAGGGCCTATGGGGAGGGGCACAGTGACAAGAAAGACTCGGAGCAGAAGGGTTACAGAAGGAAATAAGAGTTGCTAATAAGTGTGAGTGGGAAAATGTGGAAACGCCAAGTCAAAAAAAAAAAAAAGAGAGAACAAACATATCGATTACTGCGAGAATTTTTTCACGTGCGGGTCCACTAGTATTTAATATTGAAGCTTCAGGTGCAATTGAGCGTACGATGAGTGAGGCAGAATTGAGTCTTACATAGAGACGTGTAAAGCATGGAGCTTCAATCGGGAGGAGGGAGCCCTGCCGCTTTAGTTTTGCCCAGCCAGCGTTCCAACCATTCCGGTGTGGCTCTGACGAGTTTATGAAAGAAATTCCTCTGGCACCCGGCGACTGCAACGAACGAACACACATTAATCTCATTGGTGGAAGTGCCGTGGGAGATACAAACAAACTGATGTACTAAGATGCGTTTGGTGCATAAATCGACTGGCAGCAGCCACTCCGGAAAATTAAGCTTCACGAAAGGCTCATGGCTCTCTCCTTTTTTATTAAACCTCCTTAATGTAAAGTAATGAGAAAAATATTGATCCTGTAAGGTTACACTACTGCATGACAGGACCACTATGTAGACATTGGCATAGTGATATCTGGCGGGGATGGAAGCCGCATGACACGACTGTCTTCTAGGCGATGTCGACGGCCTTGTTACCTTCGGCGAGGAGGTTATATTTTTTTCGGAGTTCGTCTGCCTGTTTGGCTCTTTGTGTATCATCGAGATAACTGAAAAAGTTATGGACGGATCTTTATGTGAGTTACAGGGATACTTAAGGTGTCTTTTTGTGGCCACATTCCGATCAGAATCTCCGCAATCGTGATCACTGAAAAGCACAAGAACGGTGAATGATTTTGTAAACAAACCAGAGACGCCATATCTATTTTTATAATTTAAATTTCTATCGAGTTTACACGGGAGTTAGTGGGGAATGGATGTTTTTATTTTTATTTATTTTAAAGTCAATTCATAATTGAACTAACAGTATTCAGCGCATTGTGAGCATGCACAGGCATAAAACTATCGACACTGCAAATCTGCTAGTCCATAATACCAACAGTCGTAATAGTACTATCCAATTTGTCCTTAAATAAAGTATAAGAAAATATGACAAACTTTCGTTTCAAATTTTGAATTTCTGCTTGTGTAATGGCTGGAATCACTCTTGATCACGCATGATCAGCCCGCAGACGAGATCACGGTACGATCAATTTTCGCCACTGATTACTCAAGGGCGTTGGCTGGTCCGACCATGGGTGGCTGCACATCTTGGGTAACCGGAATTCAAGGAGAAACTTAATACCTATGGCACACTTCATTGTTTTAATTACATATATTTTATGAACATTTCAGTGACACACATAAATACCAAATCAAACCATAAACCTCGCTTTCAGTGTATTTTCAAAGCGCACAAAAAATCCATGATTAGTTCAGTTAAATGCAGTTTCTTTTCTCGTCCGTGATGATCCTGCATCACTGAGTGTGATACCTGCTACTTCACACAAAATTAAGGCTCGATTAGGGAATTCAATTCAAGTTACCTGTAATGCATTGAGGCATAAATGCCAATTTATCTTATCAAGATCTACATGATTTGTGTAGCGAATGTTAATGAGCATTAACGATGCGTGTGGGGACTGGTTGTTTTGGCTTGGGCAAATATTCTTGTGGAGAAGACGCACTTTCAGTGGCTTGATGGGCATCAGCAGGTACCGGTATGCCATGTGATCTCTCCCCATGGTTTCTTCAAATCAATTCTGGCTTTCACTCTCGGTGGCATTTGAGGCTCATCTTCAACTAAAGATATAAGAAATTGCGAACTTTGACTACTTTATCAATTGTCTGACCCAAGTGTCGCCTAATTTTGGCATCTCACAAATATATCTAGTAACATCCATTCCTACAATGAAAATCAAGCCCTAGTACAAAATTGGTTGCAGTGACTGTGAAATGGAACCAATCACACGCAGATAGATGGACTTCCTCTAGCTCTTTTTTTTTGCATAGAAGCAATCCATTGTACCGTACGGCTGGGCTTCCTTTATCAGATTTCTTTCCCTTTAGTCAGGACCACAACCTCCTCCATTAATAGTATTCTGGGCCACAATCTCCTCCATTAAATGCAGGGATGCCGCGAAGAGCACAACAGGGATGGGGGG
>LQNS02277999.1:7021793-7032894 GCA_001587735.2 Parhyale hawaiensis
TACACAGAGCTATTCTGTGATCTCGGATCTTCTTTTTTTCATTCTTTTGTTTTCTCCACCCGCTGGGCTAGTTGCGTGGGGGTTTGTTAACCTCATGGAGTTTCTCCGTTCCTACTTCGCCAGTCTGGTGTGATTTAATAATAATAATAATGAGTTACAATAAAGAGTAGAGGTGAATAAATGAACATTAAGATATTCATGAATACGATCACAACGCCGATGAGTTTACGTTACCTTCTTCGAGTGGACGATCTTGTCGTTCACAAAGACTTCAAATTTCCCGGTCATCCCAGGGGTGCCTTCTCCACTGTGAAAATAGTAAAAATTACATAAAAATACAAAAGATAGAGTAAACTGCATCAAAATAAATCAAAATAGAAGCACGATGATAAACCCTATCTCTTTACAAAATATTTCTAAATTTTCTGCCTTCCCTTAAGTAACCAAATAGAGAAATTTACTCATCGTTAAATTTTCTTCAATTTAAGCTCATAGGAGTAGTAATGTACACATTATATAAAATTGTTACGCTCAATTATTTAAGGTGAGATTTGAAACGTGACTTGTCATACACAGGAGATAGGGTGCATATGGTTCAGCGTTTCTTCATATCATCTCAGCAAAATTTCAACGGTCAGGCGTAAAGTGCCTTTACTTGTTAGTTCTTGATTTTGGACGTATGATCTCCCTGAACTGATTTCACTAGACGAATTAAAGAATAATCGAAAAATGTCATAGCAGTCAAGAGCAAGGCTTGTTTTCGGAGCAGGTAGTATGATCGAGTGTCATTTATACACAATATTTTCGGCCAAGAACTGAGAAAACAAGTTAGCAGGTCTTACCCCCTTAACATTATAGCAATGTTAAAATTCTGCAGTAATTGTGCAGGGAAATTCCAGCTTCCAAATACATTGATGAAAACAATAAAATTGTAGTTCGCTAACGGAGGCGAAAAAATAATTGAATACATTTTTTTACAGCTAGGATGCAACTTTTACCATAAAAATTAGACAAAGTGACAATGGATTCGCACAAACAATAGAGCGGATTATAACGGAAAGTAATATATTTGAAATGGTAAGAAGGCACCATAGAATTAAACGTTAAAGTCGTACATGGGAAGTATTAGTCGGTCGGTAGAATCATGAAAACGCAAAATCGAAGTTGGAAGATCTAGCCCACAGAGAAACAGCAACATCCCAAGAGCAAAACAGCTTTTGGTCTGCTTATGTAGAGCGTTATGTACTTTATTCGGAGAAGAGCAAGTTTGAGACACAAAACAACAAACGATTTCTAAGTGGAATATGATGAGAATGAAGAATCCTAACGGTAAATTTGGTGAAGTTCGGTTCATAATAGTCGTTTGCTCCTCGTACGAAACACAACAAAAAACTATTACGGCATTTTTGGAAGAAAAGTGTGATTTTTTTTCAATTAGTTGCAACTTCTTGCAAAAGCAGGATCAGGCCGAACGGACACTGCAATTATGTAAAGCAAAATAAGTACTATAGTACGTAACCTTTGATTATGCAAATAGAATTTTTTTACTGAAGTTTTCAAAATGAGTGTTTAACTTTGAAACATCAATATTAACTAAATGTATGGCTATGTTGCCAATATAAACAGCACTTGTAAAATAAATATTTAGCCATTGGTTAAGTTTATCATACAATTTACTTATTTACGAATTTTTTACTGTTACCTCGGATTATGTAACAAGCTAATAAAAATGTCATAAAGAGAAAATAAATACAAGTGAACAGGAATATGGTTATTAAACGTCTAAAACCAAGAAATTATAACCAAAAAAATTCAATAAACACTGAAATATGTCTGCAGTAGTGGTAAACATAAGTTAATTTTGAACATGGCAACATCCATTTTTCATGATTTTTTAAGGCGATTATCAACAGACTTTGTCAGGTTTGATATTTCAGATGGTGGAATATAATCTGCTGCTGTTTTTACTGCATTCCACAGGCTTTGCTCTAAAACTGTCGACCACCTTCATAGACCTTCCTTTTGATCATTGCCCAGAGGCTCTCAATGGGATTTAAATCGGGGCTATTCGCTTGCCAGGTCATAACCTTTTTTGATTTGAATCTTCCATCCGCAAGCCAGTTAGCAGTGCACCGTGCTCGGTGTGAGGGAGCGTTATTGTGCGGAAATACCAATTTGGATCTGCGTGCCATACTCTGTTCATCAAGCCATAGAATCAAGTTGGCTTCAAGAAACTGGCAGTACCTTTCTGCATTCAGTTCAACTCCTTCTGCCACTTGAAATGGACCAATAGGGGTGTCACCTACTATCCCGGAGCAAAACATTATACCTCCACCACCTTGTTGACGCTTAAGCCGTGTCTGTTGAGGTTTGTCATGAAGGACCCATTCAGACGCCCATCCATCTGGACCATCAAGAGTGGCTCTGCATTCGTTAGTAAATATGACGTTGGAATAATCAGTTTTCATGTTCTCTTCAGCCCATTTGACCCTATTTTCTTGATGAGTTTTTGTTAGAAGTGGTCGCTTAATTGCCTTTTTCAGTTTCCCTAGATTCTGCAGAACCTCTCACCTTGTCTTTCTTCTGAGTATTGGGGCTCCAGCGTCTTCAAATATCGCCTTACTTGTTGAAAGTTGTTTTCTAACCATAGAAACCTTCAAATTTAGCATATCCCGGGTAGTAAATTTCCTCGTAGAGGCTCTATCTGGAGTTTTCTGGTTGACCTTACCTACCTTCAATTTCATAAGCCCTAATTGTTCAGTGATCACGCTGTAATTCCATAGAAACTTCACGTGTTGTCTTACAAGAAACCAATAACGAGGTCATTTTGACCTTTTCTTCACTGGTTAACCACTTTTCCTGCCATGTTGACCAGAGAGTGATGTTGCATAATCTGGGGTAATAGCAGAACCCCGTGCGATCAGCAAGTGTTGCCAAAACGTGGGAAATTTTTCAGTCTCATTTTTCTCTAGTTGTTTTTATAGTTACAACATACCTATACACTAATTTACTATTCACATTTTAAATGTTTAACACTTATCTTGAAAAATAAGTAAAAAAAATTGTATTTGCATAATCAAAGGTAACGCACTGTAGAACGAAAAATTACTTCCACATTTCTGGAACAGAAGCGGCATTTTCTTCAAATCGCTGCAACTTCTTACGAAACTACGATTGGAGCAAAAAATACTGCATTGATTCTACGCAACGTAAGGACTACAACTGCAAGAAACACCATTGGAATCAGATATGGTTGCGGATCTCTTAAAAATCGCTGAGGGGTTACCCTGTAAGTTTTTTTTTTATTAAAATTTCGAATTTTCTCCAAAAATCAAAGTAACCAGATCCAGCCGATGTTTACACTGCAGAAAGGCATTAATATAAAGGTAATAATGTAGAAAAATTCGTACTCCATAATACATGGGGAATGGTATATAGAACGAAAAATTATTTCGGCATTTCTGGAACAGGGGCGGCATTTTCTTTAAATCCCAGCAACTTCTTACGAAAGCACTATTAGGCCAAATGGAGACTGCATTTAAACTATGTAACGTAAGGAACATAACTGTAAGAAACACCATTGAAATCGGAAGCGTTACCGATTTCGCAAAATCGCTTTGGGGGTACCCTGCAAGTTTTTTCGTCAAAATTTTGGAAATTCTAGGAAAATCAAAGCAACCAGATCCAGCCGATATTCACACAGCAGTAAGGCATTAATATAAAGGTAATGTGGGGAAATTCGTACCCCAAAATCCAAGGGGAAAGGTATACCGAACGAAGAATTATTTCGGCATTTCTGGAACTTAGGCGGCATTTTCTTCAAATCGCTGCAACTTCTTACGAAAGCACGATGAAGGCAAACAAATACTGCATTGATACTAAGTAACATAAGCACTATAACAGCAAGTAACACCACTGAAATTGGAAACGGTTGCAGATTTCGTAAAAATCGCTAAGGGGTACACTGCAAATTTTTTCATCAAAATTTCGAAAATTCTCGAAAGATCAAATCAACCAGATCCAGCCTATATTTACACAGCAGAAAGGCATTAATAAGAAGGTAATAATGCGGGAAAATTCGTACATAAAAATACAAAGGGAAAGGTATATAGAACGAAAAATTATTTCGGAATTTATGGAACAGAGGCGGCTTTTTCTGCAAATCGCTGCAACTTCTTACGAAAACACGATTATGGCAAACAAATGCTGCATTTATACTCAGCAAGGTAAGGACTATAACTGCCAGTAACACCACTGAAATCGGAAACGGTTGCCGATTTCGTAAAAATCGCTAAGGGGGTACCCTGCAAATTTTTTCATCAAAATTTCGAATATTCTCGAAAAATCAAATCAACCAGATCCAAACTATATTTACACAGCAGAAAAACGTTAATATAAAGGTAATAATGCGGGAAGACTCGTAATCAAAAATACAAAGGGAAACGTATGTAGAACAAAAAATTTTGTCGGCATTTCTGAAACAGAGGCGGGTTTTTCATCAAATCGCTGCAACTTCATACCAAAACACAATTAGGGCAAACAAATGCTGCATTTATACTAAATAACGTAAGGAGCTTCATACTGAGATCGAAATCTTCCTAATGCCTCTGCATTAGGCTGAGGTGACTCGAGATCGAATAGGGCGTGTAACCGAGCTTGAATGAGTAGTTTAGGTTTGCCGTACGTCCTTCGCAGCAAAGCAACCGCTTCCGAATAGACCTCCTTGGTATGATCGAAATCGCGTAACAGCACAGCAGCATCTCTTTTCAGTTGACTAACCAAGTAATAGAATTTAGCAGGCTCACCGATATCCTTGCGTTCATGAATAGATGAATTGAATAGATCCCCAAACGCAGGCCATTCCAGAGGATCACCGCTGAATTTTTTTAAGTCAATGTTTGGAAGTTTCACCGTTATCGTCATAGATGCAGTAGACTCCGCTTTCCTTCCGTCGAGCCAATTTTGACCCTCCGTCATGCGTTGTAAAACGCTTAGTGTGAATTCCGATGCTGATTTCACTTCCTCGTCTACATCAGAGCAAGTTTGTACTATCTGGGAGTCGTAATCTAAAATGATTTTATGCTGCCGTTGCACCTCATCTACCTGCACTTGCACCCACGTCTGTTCAGCCGTTTCCCCGCGTACCGCCTTGGCTAACCCATCCAGTAGGACTGCAACTCTTGCACGGTGTCCTCCTTTTATCCTTGTCAAATTGCCAGGTGGTGCATTCGAAGTTTTCGTCATCTTTAGGTGGCATGATTCACTGTATATCACTGGATTGTCACGTGAGCACACAGAGCACAGCACTTTGAACTGGTTCACGGCACCAATGTTGTGGCTTGATCGCATAGCTATAGCAGGTTGAAAATTAATTCAAAGTGCCGAACAGTTTATTATAACACAATCACTAAAACAACTTTATTTTATTTTCTAGTTAGAAGTTCAATAAATCTTCAAACGACAAAAATGTGGAGGTACTTAATAAATTGCACTTCTTGAACAGTGATCAACTGCTTGGTGAATAAAGAACAATATGCACGACAGAAAAGACGTAGTTGGACTATATAGGCGAAAGGTGTACAGTGCATAAATGGGGTACCCTGCAAATTTTTTCATAGAAGTTTCGAAAATTCTCGAAAAATCAAATCAACCAGATCCAGCCTATATTCACACAGCAGAAAGGCATTAATATAGAGTTAATAATACAGGAAAATTCGTACTCCAAAATACAAAGGGAAAGGTATATACCAAAATACAAAGGGAAAAGTTGTTGAATTAATTAGCAGACATCATCAAGATCTTAATTTTATTGACCCAAGCTTTCGCTTTACTCAACGCAAAACGTTTTCAAGGGTCCGCGAAAGCTTGGGTCAATAAAATTAAGATCTTGATGATGTCTGCTAATTAATTCAACAACGATGGTCCAAGACGTCCAATCTTCCAGGAAAAGGGAAAAGTATATAAAACGAAAAATTACTTCGGCATTTCTGGACAAGAGGCGGCTTTTTCTTCAAATTGCTGCAACTTCTTGCGAAAACACGAGTAGAGAAAACAAATACTGCATCTATACTAAGCAACGTAAGGACTATAACTGCAAGAACACCATTGAAATCGTAAACGGTTGCCGATTTCGTAAAAATCGCTAATGGGGTACCCTGCAAATTTTTTCATTAAAATTTCAAAAATTCTCGAAAAATCGAACCAACCAGATCCAGCCTATATTTACAAAACAGAAAGGCAATAATAAAAAGGTAATAATGCGGGAAAATTTGTACTCAAAAATACAAAACGGAAACGCATATAGAACGAAAAATTATTTCGGCATTTCTGGAACAGAGGCGGCTTTTTCTTCAAATCGCTGCAACTTATTACGAAAAGACGATTAGGGCAAACAAATACTGCATTTATACTTAGTAATGTAAGGACTATAATTGCCAGTAACACCATTGAAATCGGAAACGGTTGCCGATTTCATAAAAATCGCTAAGGGGGTACCCTACAAATTTTTTCATCAAAATTTCGAAAATTCTCGAAAAATCAAATCAACCAGATCCAGACTATATTTACACAGCAGAAAAACATTAATATAAAGGCAACAATGCGGGAAAACTCGTACTCAAAAATACAAAAGAAAACGTACATAGAACGAATTTTTTTTTCGCAATTTCTGGAACAGAGGCGGCTTTTTCTTCAAATCGCTGCAACTTCTTACGAAAACACGATTAGGGCAAACAAATACTGCATTTATACTTAGTAATGTAAGGACTATAATTGCCAGTAACACCATTGAAATAGGAAACGGTTGCCGATTTCGTAAAAATCACTAACGGGTACCCTAGAAATTTTTTCATCAAAATTTCGAAAATTCTCGAAAAATCAAATCAACCAGATCCAGCCTTTATTTGCACAGCAGAAAAGCATTAATAAAAAGGTGATAATGCTGGAAAATTCGTACTCAAAAATACAAAGGGAAAGGTATATAGAACGAAAAATTATTGTGGAATTTCTGGAACAGAGGCGGCTTTTTCTTCAAAGCGCTGCAACTTCTTACGAAAACACGAATAAGGCAAACAAATGCTGCATTTATACTTAGTAAATTAAGGACTATAACTGCAAATAACACCATTTAAATCTGAAACGGTTGCCTATTTTGTAAAAATCGCTAAGGGGGCACCCTGCAAATTAAAATTTCGAAAATTTCGAAAATTCTCGAAAAATCACATCAACCAGATCCAGCCTATATTCACAAAGCAGAAAGGTATTAATATAGAGGTAATAATACAGGAATATTCGTACTCCAAAATACATAGGGAAAGGTATATAGAACGAAAAATTATTTCAGAATTTTTGGAACAGAGGCGGCTTTTTCTTCAAATCGCTGCAACTTCTTACGAAAACACGATTAGGACAAACAAATGTTGCATTTAAATTAAGCAATGTAAGGACTATAACTGCAAGTAACACCATTGAAATCGGAAACGGTTGCCGATTTCGTAAAAATCGCTAAGGGGGTTCCCTGCAAATTTTTTCATAAAAATTTCGAAAATTCCCGGAAAATCAAATCAACCAGATCCAGCCTATATTTACACAACAGAAAGGCAATAATAAAAAGGTAATATTGCGGGAAAATTCGTACTCAAAAATACAAAGGGAAACGTACATAGAACGAGAAAATTATTTCGGCATTTCTGGAAAATTAAAATATTCGATGCAAATCTGATAGCTTGTCATATGAAAAGAACTAAAATGCTATTCAATAAACCTATATATGCAGGAATGGTTATACTAGATATAAGTAAAACTTTAATGTATGATTTTCATTATAATTTCATTACAAATAGATATAAAGATGAAGCAAGATTGCTATTCACGGATACAGATTCATTATGTTATTGCATCAAAACGAAAGACTTTTATAAAGATATCAATAAAAATAAAGAAATATTCGATACATCAAATTATCCCTCAGATCACCAATTATATTCTAAAGTAAATAAAAAAGTTATTGGTAAAATGAAAGATGAAACAATTGGTATTCCAATAACAGAATTTATAGGACTAAGATCAAAATTATATGCGTTTAAAACGAAAAATGATGACGTTAAAGAAAAAGGTGGTAAAAAAGCTGTTGTAGAAAAAGAAATTAAAATTTAAGACTATAAAAATGCATTATTCGAAAATAAAGTTGTCTATCGTAAAATGAATATCATTAAAAGTAAGAATTATAATGTGTATACAACATAGGTAAATAAAGTTGCATTATGCGGAAAAGACGACAAAAGAATCATAGTGGAAGACAAAATTCAAACTTTAGCGCTGGGGCACTATAAAATAGATTAGAATATTCGTGGTTGAATTTTTTCGGTAAGCGAGGCAACGGTTTATACTCCAAATTCTATTCATTCGTACCTTTTGATGGTAATAACTAACAGCTTGTGCAATTTTCTGACAAACATGAGTCAAACATGCAAACGAGTAAACTGATCTGCATCAAAATTTTATCATTCATGTCTTTTAACATTACTGAGAACCCCTATAAATTTCATAAAAATCCGTTCATAACTTTTTGAGTTATAGCGTAACAAACATAAAATCAGACACAGCAACAAACATACTAACGAACAAACAGATCATCACAAAAATTTAATCATCTGTTCCTCCTAACATATCTAACAATCACTGTAAATTTCGTCAAAATCCGTCCATAATTTTTTTAATTATCTTGGTGATGGACAGTATTTATTTTGAAAAAAAAAAACAACCCCTTCCGCATCTCCTTAACACTTCTCGGGGAAGTGTGTGGAGCATCTGCTACCATCCGACTTACTTAGCTAGGTACCTTCAGCCTTGGGAAATCTTAGTTTTTCGACTGAGCCCCAGGTTGTGGTATTTTCTGTCGGTATGAGAGCGTGCATCTGCAATCATCTGACTTACTTAGCTGTCTTCAACACTTAGGAAATCTCGGTATTTAGGCCGAGCCCTAGGTTGTGACATTTTCTGTCAATATGAAAGCAGTAGATAGGGTTGTCCCCCTCAGATTAGTATGTCTTTAGTACATAAATCTATGGCCACTCGATTTATGTACAGCCCAAGACAAACTTCTCATCAGGAACCACGTGGTTAGGTGTTAACGATGCCATCATAGGCCTTTGAGCAACATTTCAGATAGTCAGTCTCAGGATTCGAACCCGGGTCCTAAGATCAAGGATTAAGTCTCTGCCCTTGAGACACCAGGCACCAGTAGCAGCTAGTGTTCAGAGTATATTTACAGAGCACTATGCAGTGCACGCATCATGAATTAGTAGTATCTACAAAAAAAAACTCCTTCCGTATGGAGAATCGAACCTGGGATCTTGAGTTCCAGAGGCTGAAATCTCTAACATCGAGCAACCAGGAAACTCTTTGAAGGTTAGTTCTTGGTGCATATATAAACACCACACATCATGAATTTATCTCTACAGCTTTAATAATCCCGTAAAAGACCTCTTATATTATATGTATCAAGCTGCAATTCTGCTACAAAAGGTTACTCTTAGTATATAGCAATGTTGATGCTGAAATTTCTATCAACTATGTGAACAAGAGCATCTCTCTTCTCAGTCATCACTCTTGGAGTACGGACTGGCTAATAACAACTGCCCTGCAGTTGCAAGCTTTGCTGATCAGCAGAGAATAAGTCTATGGTATACCAAAGCTGAAATCACTATTATATATGTGAACGAAAGCATATTTAATAGTAAATATTGCGTATTTATAGATCTGGAAGCCCCAGAGAATGAAACACTCAACGTCTAGCTGGAAGCTCCGCCTCTTTCGATGACGTAATTAATTAGTCGGAGGGTTGCTAGCTGCTGCTGGCAAGATTGCAAGGTGTTCTTAAGCAATATTTACTACGTTTTACTCGAAAAATATCCATTATTTATGGTTGGTACTTCTTTGTCCCGTTCTTCAGCAAGAAAAAATTCATACAAAACCACTGGGAAACTATGAAACATGTTGAAAATATTTATATTATATGATATTCCAGTGCTATGTGCTCAATGTCACTGAAAAAAAGACTGTCAGCCGACCTGGGACAATGAGATACAGAGAGTTAAAACTCTAACCTTGAGCTGTCAAGCATCTATAAGACTCACTGTTCTGGAAGCGTTTATAAACAGGATAGGCACAGTATTTAACAGAGCTGGTAGATTGCATACACTTTTAATTTCAAATTACAGGTAAAAAATGAAAATTGTTCGCCGAGGCTCATAGTAGTAAAACAAATTACGTGGTCGAGAATAATTATGAGCCGAAGCGAGTATCAATTGTGTTTGAAAGCAAATGTAATTCAATACTCCTGTCCAATTTTATTAGGTGTTTAGCCTTATAGAAGCGGCTCGATTATAGGTAAAAATGAAAATTACTCGCTTCTGCTCGTAAATGTTTTCGAGCCTGTAATTTGTTTTACTACTGATAATATTTTAGGTAGTCTAAGTTGAGTGGGACGCTCAGAACCTACTTTGTGACTGCATGAGAAGTAAAAAATTGCCATGCGCGAACCAGATTGAGAAATCTTGCTTCGAAAGAGCAAAGAAGTGTTTCTTAGGAGGCAAATGATAACTTTCCGTAAGTTCTTAGACTAATAGCAACGTTATGACAAAGTATGGAGTAAATGTGAGACCTTCGATGAAGACTCGAAATTTTTTCCCAGATGTCTACACCAGGAAAACTTTTGGAAATTTTTTTGGATACAGATTTTTAGTTAACCAAACCAAATGATCGCATCGAGCATAATAATAATATTTTAGGTAGTCTAAGATAAGTGGGACGCTCAGAACCTACTTTGTGACTGCATGAGGAGTAAAAAAATATGCCATGCGCGAACCAGATTGAGAAATCTTGTTTCGCTAGAGCAAAGAGGTGTTTCTTAGGAGGCAAATGATAACTTTCCGTAAGTTCTTAGACTAATAGCAACGTTATGACAAAGTATGGAGTAAATCTGAGACCTTCGATTGAAACTCGAAATTTTTTCCCTGATGTATACATCAGGAAAATTTTTGGAAAATTTTTTGGATACAGATTTTGAGTTAACCAAACCAAATGATCGCGTCGAGCATAC
>LQNS02277999.1:7166523-7180524 GCA_001587735.2 Parhyale hawaiensis
ATGAAACAGTGGTCTACATAGCGGCCAACTTCTTCATTCAACGGACCAAGACACCATTTTAAGAGTTAGATTGTACGAGAAACTTAATAAAGATATCATAACCACAATATCTGGCGTTATTTTTAATCTAACTTGCATATATATACATATATATATATATATTAGGCAAGTTTCTGTTTTTAATGAAAGATTATGTTGAGTATTTTACCCTACATATAACCCTGATATATAACACTATACAGTATGTTACTTTTGATTATGCAAAACAATTTAAAAAATTTATTTTTCAAGATAAGTGTCTAACTTTGAAACATCAATATTAACTAAAAGTATGCCTGTGTTGCAATTATAAACAGCACTTGTAAAATAAATATTTAGCCATTTGCTTAGTTTATCATACAATTTGCTTATTTACGATTTTTTTTACTGATACCTCAGATAATGCAACAAGTTAATAAAAATATCAGGAGGAAATAAAATAATACAAGTGAACAGGAATATTTTTATTACTCGTCCAAAACCAAGAAATTATAACCAAAACAATTCACTAAACACTGAAATAAGTGTTCAGTAGTGGTAAACAAAATAAGTTAATTTTCACCATAGCACCTGCATTTTTCATGATTTTTTAAAGGCGATCATCAACAGACTGTCAGGTTTGATATTGTAGATGGTGGAATAGAATCTGCAGCTGTTTTTATTGCATTCCACATGCTTACTTCGCTCGAAAACTGCCGGCCACCTTCATAGACCTTCCTTTTGATTATTGCCAAGAAGTTTTCAACGGGTTTTAAATCTGGGCTATTCGCTGGCCAGGTAATAATCCTTTTGATTCAAATCCTCCATCCGTAAGTCAGTTAGCAGCGTACCGTGCTCGGCGTGAGGGAGCGTTATCGTGCTGAAATACCAATTTGGATCTGCGTGCGATAGTCTGCTCATCAAGTCATGGAATCAAGTTGGCTTCATGAAACTGGCAGTTCCTTTCTGCATCCAGTTTAACTCCTTCTGCCCCTTCAAATGGACCAATAAGGGGGTCACCTACTATCCCGGCGCAAAATATTAAACCTTCACCACCTTGTTGACACTTAAGCCGTGTCTGTTGAGGTCGGTCAAGGAGGACCCATCCAGACTCCGATCCATCTGGACCATCAAGAGTGGTTCTGCATTCGTCAGCAAATATGACATGGAGAAATCAGTTTTCATGTTCTCTTCAGCTCATTTGACCCTACTTTCTTTATGAGTTTTTGTTAGAAGTGGTCGTTTTATTGTCTTTTCCACTTTCCCTAGCTTCTGCAGAACCTCACATCGTGTCTTTCTGATTAGTACTGGAGCTCCAGCGTCTTCAAATATCGTCTTACATGTAGAACGTTGTTTTCTAGCCATAGAAACCGTCAAATGGTGCGTTTCCCAAGCAGTCAATTTCCTCGTAGAGGCTTTATCCGGTGTTTTCCGGTTGACGTTACCTTCAATAGCATAAGCCTTATTTCTCCGGTGATCACGCAGTAATTTCCTGGAAACTTCGAGTTTTTGTCTTACCAGAGGCCAATAACGAAGTCACTTTCATCTTTTCTACACCGGTTAGACCGTTTTTCTTGCCCATGTTGACTGGAGAGTGATGTTGCATAATCTGGCGTAACAGCAGAACCCCGTGCGATAAGCACATATTTCCAAAACGTGGGAAATGGTTCAGTTTTATTTTTCGCTAATTATTTTTATAGTTACGACATACCTGTGCACTAACTTACTATTAACATTTTAAATGTTTGACACTTATCGTGAAAAGTAAGCAAAAAAATTGTATTTGCATAATCAAAGCTAACGCACTGTAGTATAGACAGTGTTAAATGGTACCTACCACAAGGCTTATTTTATATCCGATGTAATAGCATTAAGCTCATCAGGCGTAATAGTATTAGGTGATGAATACTTCATCTCGATGGTGAAAATTCGCTTTCTTTAGATCTATCAGTAGCGTTGTAACTAAACGACTTCTGTGGGGCGGGAGCAATTTCCTTAAATATATCTACAGTGGTATTGAGCGACCTGCTCACGCAAATTCAATTGCAGAATTAGATATCATTTAATGCTGTGCTTCATTTTGTGGGTTATAATCTGACCATTTTATCAAGGCAGTTCGGCCGAGGTCGAATTCCTCTATAGCTTTGCCAGTTCTATGGGCATTTTTGAGATTTTGTACGACCCATATCTTAGCCCCGCCCAATACCTATACTTAGAGAAATCTCAGAAATACCCACAGACCTGGCACCGCAGTAGAGGAATTTGACCACGACCCAACTTCTTTGATATAATGGTTAGACTATAATAGGTGTGAAACACGTCGTATAGAAAGTCTTACGTAAATTTTCTACTGCTGTGATATACATCATGTATACATTATCTGTCTTCTATTTTCTTCTTCATAATATAATTTCCGTATTTTCCTAATGTCACCTGCGTTTATTTTTTACCCTGAAAGTAACATGATGATGCGTTAGCTGATTCACAATAAAGCCTATGTTTGAACCTGTTGCTATCATACAGCGTTGTACAAATGTAGCTTGTGAAGTGCGATAGTACAATAATTTGTACGCTAATTGGTAAGGCTCATTGCTATAACGTTTTACACTAGTTTCTGAACATGCATTGTAACAGTATTGTTGTATGAATACCTTCCTACGAGGTGAAATAAATGTTTTCGTTTCGTTTTGTTTCTGTGTTCTCACAGCTGGAGAGGATGGGCTTTATCCCCGGGCGCCAAGTACCCTAGTTGCGCCCCTGTGTAGTTGTTGAGAGTAGTAGGAGTGAACGGAAAAGGGGAATTCTGATGAAGCTGATGAAGAGAGAGTGCGAGACTGAAGAGATACGTGGGTGGCTTGATAGAGAGGCTAGGGGTTTGTCTTGGGTTTGCAAGAGGGCATGAGAGACGAGTGCTTCTGGTGGATGCAAAATCTACATTGTGTGTTGTGTTATGTACTTTAAACAAGTAGAAATAATTAATTTTCATCAATCAAGAACGTGCTTTGGTATTATTTTAGAAGTCCACCACACACGCTTCAAGTAGTTTTGTTGACATTTTTAAGTAAAAGAAAGCATTCAAACACGTTTTTCATAAATGACGTTTTCGTCGGAAATGCTTAGTTTTCGAGATATTTGATTTGAAGTTCCCATTGTTTTTCTATAAGAAAAATAACCACTTACGTTAAGTTAATATTGGGTAGCAAGCCTATTATAACGCCGGTTATTTTTCCTCATAGAAAAACAATGGGGAATTCAAAGTCAAATATCTGGAAAACTAGGCATTTCCGACGAAAACTTTATTCAGGAAAAAAGTCTTAGAATGCCGTCTTTTACTTAAATATGTTAACAAAAATACGAAAAACGAGCGTGGTGCAGTTGTAATATTTTACCCGATCTTAATATTTAATTAAACATAAATAATATGCATCAGATGTAAATTTAAGTTTCGGCGCGCCATGCACCTGCTTTTCAGCGCGCTACGTCGCATATTGCATGATGCCCTATTCGTACGTCATATTTTTCCTGACGGTTCCTGAAGTTACAGTCCTTAATTTTCATTATTTTCACTCAATTACTTCTCAATTTTCAATGTAGTGCATTATCAACTTGACCTGAGGTGTATCTACAACATTGTCAGGGGTAGCAATGGGAGCAACAAGAAATGAGTGTCTCTAAGGTACTCGTATGCATTGATAAGTTTGTAATACTTATGGGAAAAAATGCATGCTGCAAACGGCTTTATCTCTCAGTTGATTAAAGGTGAACACGTGCGTAATGGTCGATCTACAAGTTAGGCCGAGTTCACACGTCATTCATATCAACGCGGTCACTCATCCACTCGTGCGATTGTGTTACTACGCCCTAGAAGTAGTAAAAAAGTGCACTGTTTTCTGAGCGTCATTTTACTCCAAATTTGAAGAGATATCAGTTACTTACCTAATGACACTTGAAGAGTAAACTGATTTGACAGTTAACATTTTAATAACTATTTGTATTGTACATAAAGCTGTATTGACAGAGCCACTACAAAACTTTCGGACGAGTGGATGACCGATCACGTTGAGATGAATAACGTGGAAACTCGCCCTACGTCGTTTCAGCCTGTTCACTCGTCCATACTTGGCGTAAAAACAGCAGAAAAAATGCACCGTTTTCTGAGTTTCACTCCTCAAAATTTGAAGCAATATCCTTAACTCTCCTATTGACACTTGCCCATAAAACTGATCTGGGGATACTTGAAGGCAAGAGTTTACACTGATATGCTTGATACCTTGCAGTAGCTGAAGTGAAACATCAGCGAGGAGATCAACAACATTTCAACAGCCGCGTTAGAGAAAGCAATGAACAGCACCGTTGCAAGAGCTCATGATTGCCTGGCCAATAATGGAGGTCATTTAAAGGATATTGTTTTCCATACTTAAACGTGTTGCATTAATTTAAGATAAAACTTTAACATCTCTTTCATTTGCAAAAAAAGCAAATCGCTTTGCCATTTTTTATTTTAAAGCTATAATTTTTTTAAAAAAAGTAATTGACTTACGGCCCATCCTTCAGTAGTAGTACAGTACGTTCAAGACACACCGGAATTTACGCCCTGGCCCTCTATGGGCTATTGCCATTATGTTAGTAGGATATAGAGGACTGGAGGAAAGAGAAAAAAGGGGGGGGAGAGTCCCTGCCAAAGTGACGATCATGAATGCACGCAAGCACGATCAAGAGCCGCTGATATACGGAGCTTTTAGAGATGTCAAACTGTGTAGTTTGAGCGGGAGAGAGAAAAAGACGGATTAAGGTGGCCTCGGTAGCTTTGGCCGTTAAGAGTTTGTGACTCCTGGAGGAGGAGTTCTTAGCTGTGGAGGATGTTTCTCCCAATGTATGTCAAGACGATTTTGCAACGCGTTGACTGACTCCACACTAAAAACACTGAAAGGGAGTCTATTCCAAATGCTGACTATGAAATACGGAATGAACTGCTGACTTAAGGTCGTTCTTCGAGCTTATGCTTAAGTTTTTGATCGTTGTTTCGTGCGCGATAAATGAGGTCTCTTTAAAAGAGTTCCGTTGTAGGTACGTCGTGAAAGCCATTCAAATACTTGAATGTTTATATTAGTTGCCCTCTGAGTCGTCTTTTCTCGAGAGAGATCAAACCCAGTTCTTTTAGGCGACATTCATACGGCTTGTTTTGCAGCTGAGGTATCAATTTCGTTGCTTGTTGGACTCTTTCCATGTTTTCGATATCTTTACTTGTTCTCATGGTTGTACTCTCTTTAATCATATAATACTGCTTATTTCTAAATATTTGTACTAATAAGGACCTGAGCTCCCACTCGCAAAAGACGTCGAAGTGACGTCATACGGTCACTGCTAAATTTCAGTTATGGCCTGTTGAGTCCTCCCGTTACGTTCTTAGCTCCCTGGTTGAATTGTTAGTTTGTCGTTTACGCCAGTTGGCTTGTAATCTGTAAGGCGCTTATTTTGATTAGGAGAAATAAGAGTTATTCTTGTACACGCTGTAGCATGTGTAGGACAAAATATACACGCGAAAATGAATATTTTTCTTTGGTGCAAAGGGAAAATGGGCATTCAAGCTTATGGCGCTCTGCAGTGGGTAGACAAAGTAAAAACATGTTTCGTTTGCAAATGTTTTATTATATTATATAGAATACATAAATTCAACTTCCAGTCCAGCGTAACACACTCACTCAAAAAAAAAATGCAAATAAATAAATAATAATAGACAAAATAATCAGGTCGTAGATGATTGTCAGAGCTTTAGACTTTTCTGCGAGAGCAACAGAACAATATCCCGTGCAGTAATTGATGCACAGACTAAATAACTACGAAGCGCATTGTGCATTTTCGGCCACTAGCAGCTTAGCCACAACAGTGAAAAAGAAGCGACGGAGGTTTGCGGCGTCTTCTTAATCCTGTCTCTGGGACGCGGTGCGTGACCGCAAGTCCGCTAATAATGCAATGAATGAGTCTAATTTAAATGCTGGATATGAGCAAATAGAATGGTATCATCGATTGGCGTGGCAGACTCGCGCCCACTATATTTGACGTACCTACGTGTCTGGAACTTCAGAGAAGAACATTGGCTTCGCCACTTTGAATCGTGCTGGAGCTGCTAGCAGCAGCCCAATAATGTTTGGGGTATTTGAGCAAATAACTCCATTTTCGAGAGTAAGAAAGAGTTTTTTCGAACTCTCGAGGATATCAAATTAGGATTAACGCTCAAAGTTCTCTTTAGTAAGGTGAAACCAACGCACCTTGTTGAGGTCTAGGGTAAATGAAGTCTAGTAGGCTTAGCTGTAGCGAGCCAGCCGACGATACCTAAGCCTTTATCAAAAAACAGGCCATTCTCCCACCGCGCTTCTCATTACTTGCTAGGTTCACCGAAAAGTTGAAAAGCACAGAATTAAAAAAAGAGACAGTATAAAGTTAAATGAACCGGAGGTCTCACAGCAAAAACCTGGAATGAAACCGTATTAGATAAAACAAATTATTAAAATACACCGATGCAAGCATTCCAGATGTTTATCTGCAAGTAAAGGAAAGGTCATTAAAGTTACATATATAAAGTTCTTCTGTGCAACAAGTAACTGATAACATGTATGGCATCGTCTCTGTTGATGCCGTTCTTTTGTGAACACTAGATATGAGGCAATGGTACACTTTGGCTGCAATGGCATCCAAATTAGGATTGTTGTGTAATCTTCTAGGGGTTTTTCCATTTAATTGCAACACCGATAGTTATTCCTCCCAAACAACAGGTCAAGAGTCAGTCTTTTGGCGTGCATAGAAGGTACACCTCGTGACGGGTCCGAAGGTTTACATCTCGTGACGGGTCCGAAGGTTTACATCTCGTGACGGGTCCAAAGGTTTACACCTCGTGACGGGTCCGAAAGTCTTATCGTGTCCCCTTCAACACAATTGTGTGTCAACAATGTGATCTATCAATATGATAGCCGTGACTTCAGTAGACTTAGCCAGCACCACTAGTACAGTTTTAGATATCTCTTCAAGCTTAATTTGAATTATATTTTAGAAAACTGTACACTTTTCTGCTGCTCAAGCAGGCATAGCAATGCATCTGGACACTGAGAACTAAGTGCGGGTTGCCGTGTGAGTCCGTCATTAGTAAGAATTCGTCAACACATGCTTCGTAAACTGAAGTCTGCATTCAAATCAAGGTGTGCAATGGAAGTTTTACCAGTCTTGGTAAAACCCTGGTAAAAGCCTGGTAAAACTCTTGGTAAAAGCAAGGCAAAACCCATGGTAAAACCTCCATTACACATCCTGATTCAAATGCAATCTACCTTCTGAAAAGCTGCTGAGTTCGAAAGCTCTCAGAGTTCACATCGTTCAAAGTAACTTAAATCTTCGAAGTAACTTCCGTAGACTTTGACTACAATGGGAAAACCTAATCTTCCGCAGCAGGTACTCATTTGTCCTCAAGGGTTGCGGAGCAGGAAGGTTCAAATCGATTCCGACTCTTGTTCGTCCAGTATTTTGATTACGATTTTGATTCCTGGTTATTTCTAGGATAGCTACTCTGACTCAAACCAATTAACATTCAACTTGGGCACTAATTTTGACCGCCTTCTTTTATCAAAATATATACATACATATTTTAAGCTAAAAAAATATTGCTTCGCATTTACCATGATATTATGCATCACTTGCACCACTTCGAACCATAAGTTTTTATATATTTAAAACTCATTAACAATTATCATGTAGAAAAACTGTTTACTCAGGGTACGTGCACAATACCAAAAATATACACCAGCACTAAGCTTAATCTGAATGCTAAACGCCGTGAATCTCATAAATAGCATGAAACTGAGCGTTTTTACAGTATAAAATGACGAACATTCCACTGCAGTTCACGTTCCGGGTGGCACACCAAAATGGCACCCCGGCTGTGACACACTCGTCCCCAGTAGAACAGCAGCAGTTGCGAATCTAGCTACTGTACCCAGAGTAGCAGAACACTTGGGTATTGGCTCGAGACTATCGCCATCAGCTTAGTTCTTGCGCTTGACTTGCTGTGTAAAGAGCTTCGGCGCCCGAATGCTACTCTGGGGTTTCTGACCCTAACCAGAAATGAGAAAAATCGGGGTGGCAGGTCGTCGATAGGAGAGTCTTCCGTCGCTGGCGCCTAAGTTTTTGACGCTCCATTATTGACTTCAGCCGTACACTGCTCTGGGGCTATTTGGCACATATCTGCAGTACGAACCAGTGTTTGTGACTTTCCTAGTTGTGGTGTGCGGTCAAGTTCACTTTACCTTAATACTTTCGTGGTACAGGTACCACACACACGCTTGTCTTCGTTTCACACTCACTAGAAAAAGAAATCAATTAACCTTTTTAAAAATTTCAGTTGCCCCATCATTTCACCTAAAAAAAGTGGAAGTAAATTCAACCTTATTCCAATGACTAATGTAAAAGTATATGTTATTTCTGAGAAGACATTTAATTCTCGGTACCGACTCAAGACCCACACTTTACTTGGATAATTAAACTAACGTACTGCGCTAAATATAGATTAGCTAAAACTGTATTAAAATTAACTCGGCAAAAAATTGGACAACAACATAATCGGAAAATTTTCAGCTACGGAATGAACTTGGCTTGCACCGAAAACGAGAAATAGGGAGTCCGCTATACATGGAAAAATATCAATACACTATAGATTTACCTGGATATCCTGCAGCTGCACTAGTGGTGGTAGGTGTTGTGGTTGTGGTGGTGGGGGTGGTGGTGGTGGTTGTAGTTGTGGGTGTAGTAGTAGTTGTGGGTGTAGTAGTAGTAGTAGTGGGGGTGGTCGTGGTGGTAGAAGTAGATGTAGAGGTAGAAGTTGATGTCGATGTAGAAGTAGAGGTAGACGTGGAAGTGCTGGTTGTCGTGGTGGTGGGCTCAGGAGTCGTTGTGATGGTAGTGGGCTCAGGCGTGGTAGTCGTCACCTCAGTGGTAATAGTAGTAGTGTCTTCAGTGGTTGACGTGGTGGTGACTGCAATACAGATAGTTTTCGTTATGCTGACACCAACAGACCAACCTTACTTGCTCATTACACATGACATCGTCCGCTTTGTTTCCTGCCATCGTAATACATCTAATGATACGAAAGTGCAATTTAGATTGATTGATTGACTGAACGACACTGTCTCTGACCTAAGCAACGATTGTTGATTGCTACTGTAGACTGTAACTCGCGCCTAATATGACACATAAAACGAGCTACACAAATCTTTCAATAATTCTGTTCTATTGCCATCCACCAAAACAATGAGTCGCACATTGCCCACAAGGTCTGTAATGTGCGTGTATGTCACAAACAAGTGATGATACCACATGACAGACACTAGAGTCTTCCAGGTACCGAGCATAAATAACACTCACCAAGACAAGGAGTGTCGTCTGTGACGTCCGTGTCCCATGTCCCGTTAGCAAGGCATGTGGCTGTCACGGAGACGGCGGGAACGTCCGCGCACACTAAAGTTGCCTGTCAAAAAATTACTTTGTTAATCCTTAAGCCTTTCTTGCTCACTGTGCCCAACGGAGGACGCTACAACCAGAGCAATTTGTACGAAAATTGGTGTCTATTTTCAGCATGGAATCAACACTCTTCTAGTTCAGGTTAAAATGGAGAGAGGAAAACCTGTATGCTTTGGTGCTGTGTTGTTGCCTGAGTGGTCTCCGACAACCTGTAGGAGATGTATTAGGTCGAAAACTGACATCTTGCCGGTATGTAAAACATATAGGAATGGTATAACCGGCTAGAATATAATTTTCAATCTAATAGAACAGCTCTGCATTGATAACATTCAATTTTTAAAAGTAATTAGAGCAATCTAAGAGCGCAATCACCGCCAAGATAGGTAACAGTACCGGCAACGAAACATTCAAATTGGTTCTGACACTATGATATGTTTTGTATCAACAAAGATCTAAATATTTGTGCCTTTTGATAGTAATAACAGCTGCTGTAATTTGTCGAATAACCGTTCATAACTTTTCGAGAGATGCTGCGAGCAGGCATTTTGACAAATATTAGTCAAACAGGCTAACCGATCATCATCAAAATTCAATCAGTTACGTCTTTCAACATCAATAACAATTCCTGTAAATTTCATAGAGATCCGTAGATAATTTTGTGAATTATTTAGCTAGTAAGCATAAAATCAAACACAAACGAATTGACAGATCGTCACGAAAATGTGCTCATATACTCTTTGTGACATACATATATATTGTATATATATATATATATAGCTATATAACGACTGATGTAAATTTCGCAAAAATCCGTTCATAACTTTTTCAGTTATGGCATTAAGATAAAAGAGGCAGACGGACAAACAAACAAAGGGATGAATGGATCATCACCAAAAATTAATCTTCTGTTTCACCAAAAATATTTTAAAATCCCTGTAAATTTCGTGAAAAATCCGTTCATAACTCTTTGAGTTATCTTGGAGACAAACAGGCAGACAAACTCGATGAAAACGCATCTTCCTTGGTGCAGGTAATTAAGTAGAGAAACATACATTCAGAACGTATAAAGAATACTACTGGTCATTCTCCTGTATGGCAAGAAGTACTTCTGGGTACGATACTACAAACAAATTATTATTTTAGACAGGTTAAGCCTGTTAGATATTATTTTAGTACAAATTATCATCAACTTGAACCCATTAACTTGGTACCAGGCGGCCGAAAAAGCTATCGCATGAATAGTATTTCTGGAAGTAACTACTTGACCGGCAAAGGGATAATGCATACTGTTTATTTCTCCGAACGGTAATAAGAAAGTTATGCTTATGGACAATAACAAGTCTACTTTCAGCTTTAATAGATTAAAGTTGCCGCTCTATGGAAGTAAGTAGAATTTACCTCTTCCCATGTAGAAACAGGTACGCACATTTTCACTCAATGTTCCTTCTAGAGTCGTCAACGAATATTCTCGTAAAAAAGTAAAGTTTCAAGATCATAAAATTCATCTGAAAATCATTTTTCCCAAATAATAATTACCGGGAAAGTAGTTTATATGGATATAGCATGTACGTTATGCTAAGCGTCTTTTTGAAAATGAACACAACCGAAAGTCATCGCAGTTACACAATTATACATTTGGTTCTAGCAAAACAGCTCGCATGAGGTGAATTCGCAAATTTTGAATCTATACACATTATATGAACGGCAGTTATGTTCCATGACCCATTTTTAGCAGCCCCACCCTAACTCCTAGGTTGAAATCTGCCACTTTTTCTTAAATAATAATAATACTAATGGCATTTTAGAACAATCTTTATAAAAATGAAATAAACAGAACAAAAAACATTAATAACATGCTGCATTATGGCGCTGCCTCCCGCACGGAAGTCGCATTGGCTCACACATCACTAATCCCATAGAGTCGAGGCCACCACACGTGTATTCCCACGAACAACTGGGAGCGATGAATGGCAACTCGCTCTTCGTTTTATAATATATTTAAACTCGGTAACAAACTGTAGATACGGTAGCATTAACGACATGTTACCTGCTCATCCTTCTTGTATCACGTACGTTGTTTCCTGCGAAAGTAGAGTGTGGACCAGGCATAAATGCATATTTTTTCGCATAGTGAGACCTTGCTGCAACATGTGGAAATTTCACTCAACGAACATTTTGTTCTTCAGCAGCAGCGAGTGAAGCTTGAAGAAGAGACGAGCGCCTGGATACAGGTATCATCAGGGGTTCCACATGGTAGCGTGTTTGGCCCACTTCTGTTCTTAATTTCCATCAATGATCTCGATCTTAACATCCGTAGTAAAATCAGTAAATTTACGGATGATACTAAACTATGTCATCCTGCCACGAAAAGAGCCGAGCTCCAACGAGACCTTGACCAGCTCATGGAATGGAGCACAACGCGGCAGATGAGCTTTAATGTCGACAAATGCTCAGTAACGCACATAGGGCTAGTGAACCCTTCAATCCCATCGAAAATGAACGGGACGGTATTGGCTGCTGTAACCCAACAACGTGACTTGGGAATCACTATTACAAACAAACTTCAACACAGTCAGCAAGTTGACAAAAGTGTGAAAATGGCAAGCAGAGTACTGGGATTCAACACCAGAAATTTTGAATAGAAGTCCAAGGACATCATCGTTCCCTTGTACAAGGCATTAGTGCGTCCACACTTAGAATTTGCTGTTCAATTAGGGTCGCCACATCTGCGTAAAGATATGGATAATATGTAAAGAGTTCAACGCAGAGCAACGAAATTGATATCTCAGCTGCTAAACAAGCCGTACGAATGTCACCTAAAAGAACTTGGTTTGATCTCTCTCGAGCAAAGACGACACAGGTGGCAACTCATAGAAACATTCAAATATTGTAATGGCTTCAACGACGTACCTACAACGGGACTCTTTGAAAGAGACCTCAATGATCGCTTGCGAAACAACGGTCAAAAACTCAAGCACAAAGTTCAAGAACGACCTTCTGTCAGCAGTTTTTCCGTAGTTTATAGTCAGCATTTGGAATAGATTCCCATCCGATATTGTTCGTGCTGAGTCAGTCAACGCCTTTAAAAATCGTCTTGACATACATTGGGAAAGACATTCTCCACTGTTAAGAACTAATCCTCCAGGATTCGCAAACGCTTAACGGTCAAAGCTTGCGAGGCCACATTAATCAGTCTTCTTCTTTCGCCCGCTCCAACTAAACAGTTTTACATCTCTAAGCTCCGCATATCAGCGGCTCTTCATCGTGCTTGCGTGCATTCACGATCGTCTCTTTAGCAGGGATTCTTCCCCTTTTTTACTTCTCTCCAGTCCTTTATATCCTACTAACATAATGGCAATGGCTCATAGAGGGCCGGGGCGTAAGTTCCGGTGTCTCTTAGGGAATGGGTCTATTGGTTCGTCTACTGCTGCCTATCTAATCTAATCTCAGTCCCGTATCACTCTAGTTTTGCCCTATCTAATACTGAAGGAACCTGTAGAAATTCTACTGAACAAAAGCTTTGGTCCTTAATTATGATGCACTCGGACCCGTATCAAGCAAGTGAAATGGGAAATAAGTTCCATTATTATTATATTGAGTAGTTTAAGTCTCCGTCTCCACAGCAACGGCGATCTAACAGAGGAAGAAGCAAGGGACAGGAAATAAGTTCCACGTCAAGCAGTGAATCTTCTACCAACAACCTGCGAGCCGTAGCAGCTGAAATTTGATCGTGACTCCTTTTCGCATTGATCCCTTCCCAGGTCGTATGCAGGATTTCTTGAGCATTCTCTAGACTAATACTGACTAAAGTGTCACTGCCGTACTAATTAACAAACTTAGAAAGGGACAAGCAGAATTGTAAATCAGTGGTCAAAATTATTCCTCTATACATTTACCGAACTTTCAAATAACAAAAACTAGGTGTATTGGATGTGGTGAGGGCCGTTTTATCAAATACAGAAAAAAAATTCTTGTTACTGTAACCAAATACATCAATCGAACACTTTTTTCTTCAGCGAGGACCACAGAAAACATTTGTTCACAGTGAATATGATTCACATACTAGATTACTAGATCTCTTACGGTGGAATTCAAATTGTTTCTGGTAGAATTGCTGGGCATATTAACTAGAGAATTCTCTGTTTGTGCTGCGTTAATTAAGTATAAAGAACTAACTTCTTTGATCGTCGCAACTAAGTATTTGCTAGAAGTTTGATTTGCTTATTTGAACGATGCATTTTTCCGGGCGTGTAAGAAAACTTATCGAGGCATGGGTGAAACTATCGATTGGCCACCACTGATTATAATGGTCTGCAAAAAACATTCTTTCCCTGATTCTGTGAACTTAAGCCCTGGTGCTATTTCACTATAGGACAGAAGTTTTAACTCTGCAATTGAAACTTGCCCAATCATGAACCACACGATACCTCGACTGTCCACTCCTCGCAAATGAGGCTGATGGTAGATTGATAAATCCTCGAT
>LQNS02277999.1:7180608-7191396 GCA_001587735.2 Parhyale hawaiensis
GTGCTATTTCACTATAGGACAGAAGTTTTAACTCTGCAATTGAAACTTGCCCAATCATGAACCACACGATACCTCGACTGTCCACTCCTCGCAAATGAGGCTGATGGTAGATTGATAAATCCTCGATAAAATTTGTACCGTTCAACGTACCGACGTGAAGCAAAAAATAAACTGTTCTTGGAGACGCATGGAATGTATCTATCGGAAAGAAACACGCATGCGTGAGCATTGGCCAACGGCAAAATGCAAAATGTATTTTTTGCCAGTTCTATGTAATATTGCTGTCCCAAGCTTCAATTATCGTCGTCCACAGTTGGTATATAGCTACGAATTTCTGTCTCTTGCTGATGAACACATTTCTTGCATCACCGCAAACCGTTTACTTTTTGTTTGAGGTCGTTCTGATGACTGGAAAATATTTTATCGAAGTTGAATCTATTTGCCATGAGCTTCATTTGCAAATTTTAGTGGACAGTCAAGGTATCGTGTGGTCCATGGCCCAATATATCCGGTGTATGATAGATATTCGACAATCTCGTTAGATTACCATGCATTTCAAGTGTTACTAAATACTTTCAATAGGCATTCAGTAGGAATAATACTGATGTAATACAAGGAACTCCACCAGTCTCCATTTAGACATTGTTATGCCGCAAGCATAGGAGCATACCTAGGCGTGACAGTAATACTCGTTACTACTGATAGAATCCTATGACAGGGAAGTCAGGACCTGCAGAGTTTCTCAGTTTTTATCCCGGGGAGTGCGGTCGCCGGTCAAAGTCCCCTTGACAATAGGGCGCATATCGGGAGTGGTTTTTATAGCTCTCAGAAGAGGCAAGGTACGATGAAGAATGAGGGTAGGTATTATAACTTTGACGTCGAGAAGCATACTTCGAATTTCTAGCTTGTTTCAGTGAGTACGAGATGAGGTTTAAGAAGCGTAAACAGAACTACCGGATGGAGAAGATCGAGACTGAGACATGGCTGGAGCTGACAGTGGAGGTCCATTGCTTCTTCTCTATGGACCTCTTGGAACTTTGTTTTAAGACACATAGCAATTTTTCAGTCTTACATCTACAGGGGATTGACTCTTGAATTACTGAAAATCTGTGCAGTACACAACCGGCGATCTAGTTTGTTATTTACGCATGGCGAACCACTACAGGGAGGCTTCGTCGACTGTTATTGCGAATGCCTAGAGAGTGTGGGACGCGCTCATTGCCCTGTGGTGAAACAACGCTTCGATACGAGTAGGTAAAAATTAAGTTTGTCAGACTGATTTGTGTGCGTCTCACAAGCATTTAAAAACTTGTTTATTAGATCAAGAGGGTCTGAGTCTGACTTTCCATCAAGATTAGGGTTTATTGTTTAATTGAAAGTTATCGGTGGACTGTCAACAGGCAGAACCCGGGGTTTGCATTTGCTTCAGGCAGTGGCACTCTGTCTGGAGCAGGTTTCATCAGCTGTTTTGAAGTCAAATAAGAAGCGGCAGTGGCTGCATCAGGCGGTATCTAGAGCTACGGAGCATCTTCTAAAATGCCCTTCTTCGGTCAGCTAATCAGAATTTAGTTCAGAGGCGGTAAATAACGTGCCACTCAATGCAGACGTTGGCGAAGGATTATCTTATTACCTCTTAGATTCGAAGAGGTGGTAGAATAATTGCAGGAAGTTCAATTTCACCAGGTTCACCAGTCAATGATGACTAATGTGTGAGGTTCACTGTAGTTGTCAAGGCAGGTCTGGAAGTGTCAATGAGAACCGGAGGAGGCCTATGTTTCTGAGATCGAGGGAGAATAATAGGGCGAGTTCTGGTTGCTGAGCTATATGTGTTACTGCCATCAGGGCAACAAGCAAGCACTCATTCTAAAGCGTCTGACGGGCGGAGATGTTCTTTTTTATTTTACATTGCCTAGTCCTTTGCTTCAAGTTTGTACTTGGGGCATAAGAGGTAGTGGCCAGGTGTACAACATCGCAGTGGAAGCATCGCGTGTCATTAGGACAGTTTGAGGACGTGTGACGTAGCTCACCATACCGAGCACACGTCACTACATGTCGGTAGTACTTAGCACCGTGTCCGTTTTGCTACCTGTTGAAGCACTGTTGCGGTTCCCATTTGAAGGGTGAGACGAGTTATTTGTTGTCATCGTGTTGTTGCGTTTATTGTTTCCTTGATCGCTTTGACCTGTAGGTGAGATTTCACAGTGACACTTGCTTCGTCTGCTGGTAGGGCAGACAAAAGAAGCGAAGGAGCCCTGCTCGGGCGCAGTGCCCAACTTATCAAAGCTAATCACTCTCTGAGAAGAAGTGAATGTAGATGGTGTGGTGGTTCCATGGGTGGCCGAGTACCATCAGGTGGTGAATAGGAAGATATCCAGGTTCAGCGTCCGAATACGAATCATAGGTGCTCCGTACGGATCCCAGCATCGGGGTCCCTGTTGACAAGTCCATCTCCTCCTCTCGAGGACAATGCTGACCGCCAACATCGGCTAGGTCACTGTCACGCCGCGCCTGGTTCCCACTCGCCATCTTAGATGAGCCACTCTTAAACAAAGCTCAGTACAGTCCGCTATGTGTGCTGCACCTCACGTCGTCGCCCCGCGCTACGCCTGTAAAGTAGTTGACTTACCCCTTCAACTCATATCACACTCTTGTTTGTTCTCTAATGTTGTCCACTGTATACGAAATAGATAAATGATCGTATGTGTAACTTTAACTAGTATTATATGAAATCTGTATCTGTGCAAACCTACTGTGGTGTATAGAGTTGAAGGATGCTTGAATTTGATTATCTGTTGTTCAACGTCCAATGTGGTGTACCACCCGATTTTGCAAATAGAGCCCGCTGCTGTTCGTTCTATATACTAGTGACATGCTCTCCTCGCTAGACAACACATGATCAACTATACCGACGATTCCACCTTCATGGCAGTGATACCTGCCCCCAGCATGCGTAATGATGTCGCCGAGTCTCTGAATAGGGATCTGTCGCACATTAGTGCATGGTGCTCGGCCTGGAGCATGAAGCTGAATGACAGTAAAACCAAGTCTATGATTGTCAGTCGGTCTCAGACACCTTTACCGTAGCATCCACATATGAGGATAGATGACACTTTGCTTCAGGAGTCTAGCTCCTTGGAGATTCTCAGTGTTGTCTGATAAGAAGCTTACCTTTGAGCCGCATATTAGGCGACTGGTGTCACGTGCTTCCAGTAAGATTGGCCTCCTACGTAAGGTGAATTCTGTGTTTGGTGACAGGAAGGTTAACCGCAGATGCTTTTATGCTTTCTTGCTGCCTGTGTTGGGGTATTGCTCATCGGTCTGGGCTTCACCTGCTGACAGTCACTTGCGTCTGCTGGACCGACTTGTTAGTTCAGCCAGCAGGCTGTGTGCCGAAAATGATCTGGTGAGCCTGTCCCATAGGAGAGAGGTTGTTGGACTCTGCGTGTTTTATGAGATTTACAACAATGGTTGTATTCATCTGTCCCAGCCCTCAAGGTCTCAAGGAGGATTACACGTGCTGCGGTTGACGCGCACTCTTTCACTTTGGAGACTATTAGATGCAGAACTCGTCAGTTCAGTCGGTGCATTGTGCCCTGGTCTGTTAGAGTTTGGAATTCATTGTCGGCATCGGCTTTCGGTCGTGTTGGCCTGCTGGCGTTTAAGTCTGCAGCTAATGATTTTTTGTTGGATTTACTTTACCAGCGTTTCGGGCTTCCCAGTGTTGCAAACTGCTTCATTTGGGTTAAACTACCTCTCTGTGGCGGCCTGGGTGTGAAGTTTTGATAATAAACTAGCTAATGACTTCGCTTTGCTTAACCTTTCTAGCTATATTTTTCTCGAAAAGCAGGTTACGCCTGAGTGGGTAACCTGTCTAGACCGCTGTCGCTGTCTGGCACATGACCAGGATCACGAATTAGCTAGCCTTAGCGGGCTCAAACGGCGTAGACAACACTCTCAGGTCTTCGTAGGATCCCTCTCCTAAAGCCTTAGCAGGACTACTCGGCGTCGGCACCCTCGGTCTTTCCAGGGTCTGCCAATCAGACTGTCATAGTCTAACGCGTGAGGAGGGATCCCCACGCAGCCAGCCGCTTCGGCCAACAGCTACAGGTAGCTTAGCACAAGTCGGACGCCCGCAGAGGCATCATACTGCCACGGTCAGTCAGAGGAGGCCGATTCACGCAAGCGGGACGGCCCGCAAGATCTATACGGAACCGTCCGTACAGAAGAACCCTGACAGCCACCACTGCCCCCCACAAATTCTTGTCGTTGTTTATTGGTAAAGAAGATGATGTAATATTATTGACACTCGGTCCTCCCCGCCCTCTAGGCACATTTCTTATCAGGCAGGGCTGGGCGTTAATTATTCAAATCCACTGAAGGGCGTGAATGTGTCTTTGGCGGGGGGGGAGTACTCAACTACTCATAGCTGCAGCCACTGACGCATACTTTTTTTAGATAACAAAAGGAAAAAAAATTTCAACCCATAAGACTGCATAAGATATGAAAAATAATGAACAAACTAGATAAGGGGATCGACAAGTGAACTAAAGAGAAATAACAAAAGAAAAAGTCAATGACTGTGCTGCCACTTCTCCACGACTATGGCGTGGTAGTTGCGGAAGGGAACTAGCGAAAAGGTAATTGTAAGAATTCCAGAAGCAAACTTTTCTTGATGATTGTTATCGCTCACTAGCGATTTAACACTTTCTTCAAGATAAAAAGCTAAACCTACTATACACATTCAGTACAGTGTTCTAGATTCTTGATCCTGGGAAATGATCTGCACTCACCACTGAGTTAACTAGGACGTGGGTGGCAGGAGCCGTCCCGTAGCCGCTGGCAGCCACCACGGTTGACACATTAAAGAAGTGCGTCGCGTTCTCTAGCGATATATCTTTGCACATTACTGGAAGTGAGAGAAAACGACAGTTAGCACGCACAACAGTGACGTCACTAAATGTGGTGGTAGGCACCAGTGGCAGGGCCACAGGAATAAAAATAAAAAAATTGAAATACCGTCAAGTCCCAACATGTTGCATATTTTTATCGTTATGGTTGAGCCCACGTCGCTATTGTATCTTCACCCAAGCATGGTCTTGCTCTGGGCGGTACCACTGAAGCAAAGAAGTCTTCTGGAAGATACAGTTGGACGTACTGCCTTGCCGTACTTTTAATACTACTAACTGAAACCCGTGGAAGCTCCACAAAACAAATACATAGTTCCTTAGATGCGTATCATGCATACAAATATTATGAAGTGTGAAAATATGTTCCAAATCAGACAGCAAATGTGCTACCTATTAAGTAGCTTCTATAGAGAGGAGGGAGCCAGGAGCCTCGCTCGTGAAGCTCAAGAGTCTCTTATGGCTGTCAACCAGTTGTCGTATGCACCAATCGCATTTCAGTAAAGTCTCTTATGGCTGCAGCCGGTCGCGTATGCACCAATCGCATATCATTAACTCGATTTGTCTGCTGCTCCCCCGTGAAATTCACTGCTCCCCGTTACTCCCACTAATGAGATTCATGAACGCGTTGCACAACCACAAAAGATCTGGTTGACTCGCTGACGAATCTGTGCATGGGCCGCAGGGCTCCCCCTCTGTTGAAGCTCCCTGCTACCTATGACCTGCGAGCAGTAGCAGCCTAAACTTGAACTTATCTCCTGCTATTTTTTCACCGAGATCTTATCTAGGATAACCTAATTACCTCTAATCCACTATTGAAAGCGATGCTAACAGTCGTACTAAGGAAGGAACGAAGAAACGTAGGGAGGAACAAACATTATATTACTAGAATGCACGCGCTGTCAAAAATGACAGGCAGCGAGGCATTTATGATGATCCGTCGTCATTGATCATAAATTTAATATTTACATCCTTCTGTATGATGCACTGCAGCTGCTAACATAAATTATGAAACAAAACAGATACGCATGCTAGACTGAACAACACCAAGCTTTCATTCGGTGATACTCTGAAAAGCACTGCTAGCGCTCTTAATAAAGCCTGAGCACTGACTGTATCCAGGATACTCTAAGGTGTCGTATAACTCAGGAGTTTTTTATCAAGTAAAAAGTTGTTCTGTTGTCAGAAGAACATAAATTGGAGACAATTGTTTACTACCAAGGAGCTTCAATAGAGAAGGAGGGAGCTTTGTGACCCAGTTACAGACTTGCCAGCGAGTCAACCAGATCTCTTATGGCTGAGACGTTCATTGGTGGAAAAGACGGGGGAGCACTGAGTTTCACGGGGGAGCAGCANGAACCGAGTTGCTGATATGCGATTGGTGCTTAAGTGACTGGCTGCAGCCATAAGAGACTCTTTACTGATATGCGATTGGTGCATGGGACAACTGGCTGACAGCCATAAGAGACTCATGAGCTTCCACGAGCTAGGCTACTGGCTCCCTCCTTCTCTATAGAAGCTCCTTGTTTACTACCAAGAAATCCTCGTGTCCTTTACCATCATGCTGATTGCTGAAAAATATCTTACCATTTGCTTCGATAATTATCCAGTCAATAAGAGCATCAGCGTAAACTCAGGGCAGCTGAAATTTGGATGAAGGAAAGCTCAGAAGAAAGTACAAATCAAAATGCATTATCATATTAGAATTATTACGGTCGTGACTTCGCAAAATATAGGGTGTCCGGCACTTTAGGGAACAAACTGCAACACAAGGTTAGGACCGTTAAAATAAAAATTTTTCACTAAATCGTAGAAAGTATATATAGGTTAATTACAGGTTCAGGGGAAGACTTCAACTTCTCACAGATAGCCTCGCGTTTTCATGTACAGAAAGCGCTACATAGGAGACTGGCATTTTGGCAGCTACGACGTTGTGTTCTGTAGTCTATCTGCTTGACAGGAGCACTTGATGACTTGAACAAGTTTCTGGGGTATCAGATCAACCCCCTCAAAAACAGTAACTGAATGCAAGTTGTCCGTTCCTTGGCGTTTTAAGCATCTATTTGATATGACATGAAGGTCAAGGAAATGGGAGTCTAATGCGCGTCGCCAGATTGATACCTGTGGCTGAACTAGAAAGATATTCTTTGCTGGCAGCTTCGTCATGCAGTAGCGGTAATGAGGACAACTGTGGGGTAGAAGCTCGTCTCTGGGCAATATTCTCATCCATGTCTTTTGGTGAGGTTTAGTGAGAGACTGGTAGCTTCTTAGACTAAAACACACAAGGAGAAATATCACAACTTGTTTTCAGAAATTGGTGTCAATGGTCGTCCGTGGTAGATCAGACCCATTTGATCAAGTACCCACAAGTCTGGCTTTTGAAGAGCCTCAGGCCTGTGATAGTGCCAATGCCGCGAGGCGATGGGACAGAGTGGTATCCAGCGAGAGCGTGGACTGCCCCCGGATCTGGTATGATTTGTTTGTAGGTGTCCACAGATGCATTCATGTCCAAGAAGCATCTCTCTCCAAGGTAAGAGATCTCACCTCTCATCCACTAATGCAACAGAAGCAGCAATACATCAGTATTATCTACCACAACCAGGGCAGTTTTTTTTCGTAACTCGGGAGACCTACCGTATTCTGATGGTGTCAGCTTCTTTCTGGCTTGTTGACTTATCGTGTTACTTATTTATCTACAGTTCAGTTCATAGGTAATTGGATCCTTGCTTGACACAAATGACAGTTTTCCCTGAAGTTCATGCACATCAATCTTGAGATCATTGCCTATGATGTCAATCAGCTGAGCTTTGTTCTTTGACACAGTCAGAACAACGGACTCTACGGGAAGACGAGTTGTGTTGGTCAGCCTGTACAGTGTACACTCAACTGGATTTATTCTCCCTGGAAGATATTATTGCATTTTTTGTGCTGCTACGGTTATAGCAATCAAGTATCGGCAACACATCAGCCTGCTTCAATCGTTTGTGAATGTGCAACCGAACTTTTTTAAGGTAGTTTTAGTCAATTGAGCCACTTGGTGGCTTGGAGTGACCCATAGAATTGCACGTTCGTCCATTACAATGGCACCCAGCGGCTGTGTTCTCTGAGCGATTTCCAGTTTGTAGCGGAAGCCCGTATGGCTTGGAGTTTGTTAAGCGCGTCTCCATGATCGCTAAAAAATGCAGTTAACATAAGTGACATTAAATTGTAATGTTCGAGTTCTCTTCAGGTGTTCTGCCGACTCCTTACTCTCGCAGAAGTTGCCCCACATCAACGATATTTTACTCGTCAATTTTAGTGTGTTTGCGAGTCATTGCCACGGAGTGAATCAGTTTTGGTATGGGTTGATAGAATCCATCTGTTAAACATTTAGAAATTTCTACATTTGTTATCCTTCAAGTTGAAGATCTTGGTTAGGGCTGACAGATATATGCTTGGTTATCTGTGCAGAGACTACATGTACAGGCCTATCGGAAAGTTCTGTTATGTCTAGAGGGTCTCCAGATCATACAATTTTATTGCACAGAGATTCCTCCTGTCTGTTTGATCAAACTTCATTAGTCTTGACGACTCTTTGTGTGGGGTATAGATGGACGTATGTTGGTCATTGCGCATTTCGTTCAGGGTGTTTAGGAGATTGTAGCAAGCATGTAAGATGTATGCCCGTGTTTTTACAGCTTCAGATTTTTAAGGTGATGCCAATGATGCAGTGCCTGCTGCGGCCATAGCACAAGTGCCATTGAATACCTAGCCCAGTAATGCGGTGCCTGGTACGCAGACCTTTAAGCAACTGTCGCAGTAATCCTCTGGGCAGATCATACACGGTTCTCATGTGGTAGGAGGTATAATGTGCTTAGTTCACACGCCCTGCAGCAAAAAAACGAGGCAGCATCTCGACAACTGGTTTCCTCTCTGCCCTGATGTAGTGTATGTACGCTACGAACTTTTACTATTATATTCCTGAACAGAAACTGAGAATTCATCGAGTCACTGAAAAATGATCTCAAATAATTAAATATATAAATGTTGAATGCTGAATAGCCCGTAAAAAAGTTTTCCGATATAACTGAAAAAACAAAGCAAAAATAACACGGTGCATAATGTTTTAGACATTTAAGACAATCAGACAAAGAAAATGCACATCTGATTGCAATCGCGATGCTTAGCCCTAACATAATTATCGATTACATTCCATAATTCAAGCAGGCGGTTGCCGTGCATCCTACACAAGGAAGTCAATAAAGACAATTATTATCAATGAAGAGGGGTCATCACAATCATTCCTAGTGCGGCAAATAGCTACGTATCTATAGGATACGGTACGGGAGATGCAGTCTCAGAATGCTCCATTCTAACACATTTTTTTAAGGTATGACGGGATGACTAAAGATATAAAGCGGTGTACAAACGAGGGAGTTACAGTAACAATAATCGCTTACTGAAGAAATATATTAACAGAGTCTACTATGTTGCAGAGTTATCAAATGAAGTAAAATAGGAAAATGATGAGTTACGGTAGAATATACACGGATTCCTCAGTAATATTAGAAATAGTAAATAAACCAATAAAAATGTAACAATTAAAGATATGAAAGGCTCAATTATTCCCAAACTATGAGAAAAAGAGCTTAGAGGGGAGTGTTCATTATGGACGGAGAATAGAGCGAGTAATACTTCCAAGGAATGAGAGTACCATGAATGTAATGTCTGTCCTACCTCTAAGACTTTTCCAAGATACTTACATGAACCCTCTCATGACGGAATACCTTCAACTTTCACTGTTGAAATCATAGAACACAAATACACCTTTGCGCTAAGAAACTATTTTTTTACGATATATGAATGACAAAAATGAACATTTCTTAATAAATTATTGCAGCAGGTATTTTTCATCCTTTATATCACCTTTTACAGAATTATTGAACCCTTGACAAAGGAGTTTATTTATTTATCGGTAGAACGGTATTTTTACATCTTCAAGTGGTCTCAGACTTTTCATCAGTTATCAGAAGTTTATGCGTTTTAATGTAAAGTTTGCATGCAGAAACGCTTCCCGGAGGTTTTAAGCTACAAGGCATTTTACAAAAATTTAAACTTGGGGTGGCAAGAGGTTTACAATCCTGAGGATGAAAAATGTAATAATTACTGAACACTTCAACTCAATGCAATACAACAATAAGTTGATTTTTACAAGCACTGCCATGAGTTTGTAGAACTTTCACTCGTCGTTTCTGCACGGATTTCGTTAAATTAGAAAGAAGTTCAAGGGGTATTTGGTCCCAATATTTTGCATTGCATTCCATCAACGCATTCGTATCATCAACATGTCTTCAATTTTGATAATCACGCCCCGAAAGGATGCCCCACAGGTTTTCAATTAGATTCATGTCCAGAGCCGGGATGTTCAACACATCGTTACGTGAACGTGGCGCACAGCTGTTGCCGTAACACTGCTACGTGCACCTTAGAAATTGTGACTGAATGCTTAAAATATTTAGAACGTTCACTAAGCTGCATTTATTCTTAAATATGCTCCTAACTTTACGGTTGGTCGGAGCAGTCGTATATGTCATTAAGTCAACAGCTGTTTAACTAAAATAGCAATAAAATAATCAATAAAGATAACAATATTGTTTAATTTTGAGCTTTTCGCTCTATTAAAGTTGGATTCATGATAATGGCAGTGTGTTCGGTACACCCATGGGCGTAACCACCTAAGGGGACGGGGAGGACGTGTCTCCCCCAACTTTCAGACTGGGGGGGACAGTGTATATTTTGTCCCCCTCAACTTTTCGCCTTGAGGTTAAGTTTTAATTATCTTTTTACTGCTCATTCAGGGAACGCAGAAAAAATGCTCCGCATCAAAGATGAGTACATAAACGAA
>LQNS02277999.1:7245696-7259757 GCA_001587735.2 Parhyale hawaiensis
TACTCAACTACTCATAGCTGGAGCCACTGACGCATACTTTTTTTTAGATAACAAAAGGAAATAATCTTTCAAACCCGTAAGACTGCATAAGATATGAAAAATAATGAACAAACTAGATAAGGGGATCGACCAGTGAACTAAAAAGAAATAACAAAAGGAAAAGTCAATGACTGTGTTGCCACTCCTCCACGACTATGGCATGGTAGTTGCGGAAGAGAACTAGCGAAAAGGCAATTATAAGAATTCCAGAAGCAAACTTTTCTTGATGATTGTTATCGTTTACTAGTGATTTAACACATTCAGCAAAGTGTTTTTCTAAATTCTTGATCCTGGGAAATGATCTGTACTCACCACTGAGTTAACTAGGACGTGGGTGGCAGGAACCGTCCCGTAGCCGCTGGCAGCCACCACGGTTGACACATTAAAGAAGTGCGTCGCGTTCTCTAGCGATATATCTTTACACATTACTGGAAGTGAGAGAAATCAACAGTTAGCACGCACAAAAGTGACGTCACTAAATGCGGAGGTAGACACCAGTGGCAGGGCCACAGGAGTATAAAAAAATGAAATACCGGTAAGTCTTAACATGCTGTATTTTTTTTACCGCTATGGTTGAGCCCACGTCGCTATTGTATCTTCATCCAAGCATGGTCTTGCTCTGGGCGGTACTACTGAAGCAAAGAAATCTTCTGAAAGACACAGTTGGACGTACTGCCTTGCTGTACTTTTAATACTACTAACTGAAACCTGTGGAAGCTTCACAAAACAAATACATAGTTCCTTAGATGCGTATCATGCATACAAATATTATGAAGTGTGAAAATATGTTCCAAATCCCACAGCAAATCTGCTACCTATTAAGGAGCTTCTATAGAGAGGAGGGAGACAGGAGCCTCGGTCGTGAAGCTCAAGAGTCTCTTATGGCTGTCAACCAGTTGTCCTATGCACCAATCACATTTCAGTAAAGTCTCATATGGCTGCAGCCGGTCGCGTATGCACCAATCGCATATCATTAACTCGATTTGTCTGCTGCTACCCAGTGAAATTCACTGCTTCCCCGTCACTTCCACTAATGAGATTCATGAACGCGTCTCACAACCACAAAAGATCTGGTTGACTCGCTGACTAATCTGTGCATGGGCCGCAGGGCTCCCCCTCTGTTGAAGCTCCTTGCTACCTATGACCTACGAGCAGTAGCAGCCTGAACTTGAACTTAACTCCTGCTATTATTTCACCGAGATCTTATCTAGGATACCCTAATTACATCTAATCCACTATTGACAGCGATGCTAACAGTCGTACTAAGGAAGGAACGAAGAAACGTAGGGAGGAACAAACATTATGATATTACTAGAATGCACACGCTGTCAAAAATGACATGCAGCGAGGCATTTGGGATGATCCGTCGTCATTGATCATAAATTTATTATTTACGTCCTTCTGTAGGATGCACTGCAGCTGCTAACTTAAATTATGAAACAAAACAGATAAGCAATGTAGGCTGAACAACGCCAAGCTTTCATTCGGTGATACTCTGAAAAGCACTGCTATCGCTCTTAATAAGCCTAAGTACTGATTGTATCCAGGATACTCTAAGGTGTCGTATAACTCAGGAGTTATTTTTATCAAGTAAAAAGTTGTTCTGTTGACAGAAGAACATAAATTGGAGAAAATTATTTACTATCAAGAAATCCTTGTGTTCTTTACCATCGTGCTGATTGCTGAAAAATATATTACCATTTGCTTCGATAATTATCCAGTCAATAAGAGCATCAGCATAAACTCAGGGCAGCTGAAATTTGGATAAAAGAAAGCTCAGAAGAAAGTACAAATCAAAATGCATTATTATATTAATATTATTACGGTCTTGACTTCGCAAAATACAGGGTGTCTGGCACTTTAAGGACCAAACTTCAACACAAGGTTGGGACCGTTAAAATAAACATTTTTTACTAAATAAAGATGTTGTCTAAAATGCTGCGTTAAAAAGTTACTAAGACTTTAAGTTTGAGAAATATTGAACTGACATTCATTGGTAAGGAGAAGCAAGGAACTGAAACGAGTACGATAGGCAAACTATTTTATTATTAACAGAAGAAACACATCTATTACAATAGATGCTCAAAATGGTGCCCATGCAGCCCATCTAGTACCTACGATGCAAGCGGTCAAACGCCGATGCAATGATTGCCGGACGCATTCGAATACTTTAGGAGTTTCACCAATTCTTGCTGATGCTTCCGTAATTCTACCAACGAGGTCTTCTTCAGACTGAACGGTGGTTTCGTAAACCAAGCTCTTGAGGGGACCGTATGCCCCCAAAAGTTCTTCATTATTGGACCGATTTGGATGAAACTTTGTACACATATGTAAAATAAAAAAAGAACATCTTTTGACTCCTGTACTGTTTTCTCATTTTCTCCATAGAAAACGAGTTATTGAAAGAAAACGGTAAAAAAAGGGGGACGGAAAAACCCATGGCTGAACAACGAACAGGTTAACTCACGCGCAGGTAGGTGTTAAGCCCCGCCCACTCCTCTGACGTCAGGTGGGGAGATAGATAGCAAACAGTGTAATTAGTTCATACTTGTTAGTTACTTAATAAATACGGTGAGCCATGCACCCATGAACAAAAATGAAGGGTAAACGTTTCTACACTATCACAGCTGTCAACTGTGCTATGCAAAAATCGGTTTGCTTGAAATAAGGCAATAAAATGTCGAGCGAATAGGTTGACAGGCGAAAAAATCAATTACAACAACATAGCCACGGCTTCCTAAGTATTGATATGGCTCATTTTGCAATCATCATAAACTATTTTACATACTAGTACACGCCGCCATGCAAAATTACCGCGGAAGAACGTGGCTTGCAGGGAAAAAACTACAGTAGCCTACGTATTATCGAGGCAGTATTAATCGCTCTAGAAGTTATTTAATTCCAAATTTATATGCTTTATTTGTGGAATTTGTATTGTAAAGAGCTTTTCTAGTCAAAATATCACAAACGGTTGAGTGTTTTTTTTTTTGCTAGTTCAAGCTTCATATATTAGTTGTTTGAAGGCGGTATTTCATGTGATTAAACAGCTTCCCCATTGACACAGCCTTTTCTTTCGACTTTTCTGAGAAGATGGTAATTATTAGGGTAACTGAGCTAGATATGCGTTCAAAGTTTAACAAGAAAGATTTCGTTTCAAGTTTCATGACTTCTTTAAGAGAAATTGGCGTTTTCTGTGGTTACATGGAAAAATTTGAAGAGAAAACTGAATTACTTATAATTACTACGTAGTAGTTTATCATTTTTCAGGGGCAAAAAAATGTTTGAAGCACAGTAGATGTTACCGGTGAGAGCGAAAACTTAGCATACCCTTTTGCTGCCAAAACTCACTTATTCGCTACACCGAAACTTTAGGAAAAGAAAAAAAGGTTTACCAAGTTATTTTTTCCATGTTCAAAATAGCCGAACATCAATTATCAGCCCGTGGTAGCGGAAATATTGTTATAAATGAATATGGAACACTATTGATACTAGTGCAACACCGACGATCTTCTCTCCACCTGACGTCACACGAGGAGATGCGCAGAACCGTCTCAAAATGGTCAAGCGTTGAGTCAACCTGTTAATGTAGCTTAGCCATGGGAAAACCTTACTAGCCCTACAGTTTTTGTGCTACAGGGATGATTTAGGTATCAAACGAAGCGGAATTTGATTTTCTACAACTTCTGCGGGGGATTTTGAATTTCGAAATAGTTTTTGAGAATATAAAAAAATGTTTTTTTTTCTTGTTTTTTCGAAAATGTTACCAGACACTCGTCCCCTAATTAGAAATTCAGAAAACCCACACGAGAAGTTTTAGAGAATCAACTTCTGCTTTGTTTGAGACTAAAATCATTTCTGTAGCTCAAAAACTGTTGGACTAGTAGGGTTTAGAAGTCGGAAACATAAACTTTTCAGTAGAGTCTGTACTTCCGTTTTCTTTGAATAACTCGTTTTCTATGAGAAAAATGGAGAAAAATATATGGGTCTAACCCACATTCTTTTCCAATTTTACATATCTGTACTATGTTTCATTCAAATCGGTACATAAATGAAAAATCAAATTTGAACTCTTCGGCTGGGATTTTGTGGTGAAATTCCAGAATGCGACTGGAAAGAAAACTTTTTTATTTATCTACCGACTAGGTTGAAAATTGATACAGATATGTAAAACTGGAAAAGAATGTGGGTTAGACTCATGTAATTTTTCCCATTTTCGCCATAGAAAACGAGTTAATCAAAGAAAAAAAAACATTTTCTTCGAATAACGAGTTTTCTATGGCAAAAATGGGAGAAGTCCTGGAGTCAAAAGCTATTTTTTTTCCGATTTTGCATGTCTGTACCAAGCTTCATTCAAATCGGAACAAAAATGAAATATCGAATCTGAACCCACAGGCGAGAAAATTTTTTAGCTATATGAAATTCGAAAATACGACTGAGAGAAAATTTATAGTTATGTACGCATTTGATTGAAACTTGGAACAAATATGGAAATTTGAAAAGAATGTGGGTTAGACTCATGTAATTTTTCCCATTTTCGTCATAGAAAACGAGTTATTCAAAGAAAACGGGTTTTCAGTTTTCCTTGTGGAAGTCGTTTTCTATGGCGAAAATTGAAAAAAATACATAAGTCAAACCCCCATTTTTGTCCAATTTTACATATTTTTGCCAAGTTTCAAAAAGATCGGGCAATAACAAAAAAGTTTTTAAAGTAAAAAAATGAAGTGTTACAGAAAACGTCCCTCCACACCCAGCTAAAAAAAAAACAAAAAAACTAACCTACTGCCTATATATGAAAATTTCTTCTATTTCTAAATCAATGTTTGGAGCATGGATGTTGTCGGGAGGAAGTCTAAAACGCGAATGACCAGAGCTACATGTCAGCTCGTGTACAGCTGGCAGATGTGAAGCTATGTGTGGACAGTATGAAGCGGTACAGCCGAAGTCATCATGTTGAAGCTGGGTCTGGTTTTATGGATGTGGAGGGATTCTAATGTTGTGAGTTCGATGGGATTGGAAAGTAAGTGATGGAAAAGTCATTTCTGCTGATCAGGTGGTTATTTTTCTCAGCATGTAGGCGGGGGTTGAATGTGAGGGTTTCGCAAGTTGTAAACCGCAACGACTGGATGTTGGTATATACGGGCTTTGAAGTGTTGTCCAGTGCTACCGATGTATGAGGCGCTGCAAGCCAGAAATGACATTTCCACCATAGACTTTTCCAATCCCATCGAACTCACAACATTAGAGTCCCTCCACATCCACAAAAACCAGACCCAGCCTGAACATAATGACCTCGGCAGTACCGCTTCATACTATCTACACTTAGCTTCACATCTGCCGACTGTACACGAGCTGACATCCAGCCCCTCTACGCAGCTCTTTTTTTAGACTTCCCCCAGACAACATCCATGCTCCCCACATTGTTTTAGAAACAAATGAAATTTTTATTTACACGTTGTAGGTTAGTTTTTCTAATGATGGGTTTTTCATCCCGAAACGTTAAATTTTAAGTTTAGTCCACTTGTATTTAGTAATATTTGCTAATTCTACATTTGATACTCTCTCCATTGTCGTTGACACCTTTGGTTGCGCTGAATTGCTCAAGACTGTAAACAAACCCATTTTATTCTTTGCGGTTTTCTTAAATTCAGAACAATGGATAAAGATGTTAAGTCCTTCTAACTTTTTAACGGAGCGTTTTAGACCAAATCTTTATTATGTAAAAAATGTTCATCTTAACGGTTCTAACCTTATGTTAAAGTTTGTTACCAAAAGTGCCGGACACCCTGTAAAACACGCATATTCTGTCCAAATGTATGACTGAAGTTCAATTTTCATAGTTTATATTAGTGAAATCTATGCATAGGCTTCATATTTTATGTAAGAAATCAAACTATAGTCATGCAGTTGGACAGAATATACGTGCCTATTTCACAACCGTACTTATAATATTTAGAAGTTTAAGTCTCCGTTTCCACAACAAAGGCGATATCACAGAGGAAGAAAGAAGGGACATATAGTATATCGATAGACATGTGGAATCCATGCACGAGGGTGTTCAGACACAGGATCAACGAGTATGGGAACAGCAAGTTGGAAAAAAGAGGAAGAACAGATGGAAGATAGATCAGTAGGAGTATGAGATGGGAAGGAAGCAAAGTGGGCACGAAAGACAGACGTCCCGAAAGCCTAGCTAATAGCTAAGGTAACCCTCAGGGTTCCTCTGGAGGCACTGCTCTCCATAACATAGAACAGGCGAACCTAAACTAACCTAATCCTATGGCCAATCCTATGCCCCCTGAGGGAAATTCACGATGCAAGAGAGTGCTTTGAGAAACTGTATGCATCTGAATTGGGTGGACTTCGACGGTGACAAAGAAAGCACTGCATTCAGATATAAGTTATTCATCTCCTGTACCGTGGCCTATTTTCTACCAATCAGTTTTCAATGAAACTTGACAGCCTCCAACCTGGGCTAATTTTCACCTTTTTGTTTTCTTAACAGAAAACGGATAAATAAATAAACAAACAGATAAATACACATCGGTCTTTTTTATATGGCAGCTAGAAGATAAAGACAGACAGAATTATTATAAAACTAGCGGAAACAGTGGAAATCCTACGCTTAAAGAATGTTTTTACTTTCTAAACTGTAGCAAACCTGAGATAGTCTGTTATAAGTTACCTAACCTATCCCCTCTAAACTGACACTCGTCACGTTGTGACGAACTCTGTCTGAACTGACATAGGATGGGCCATAGGCCATAGGGTTAAGTTAGATAGGTTCGCCCATCCTACGTTATGAGAAGCGGCGACCCCAGGGGGTTCGTATAGGTTAACTTAGCCATAAGCTCTTGGCCTTCGAGACGTCTGTCTTTCGTGCCTGCTTTGCTTCCTTCCATTTTCGTACTCCTACTTGCTCATGCTTTATTTTGATCTCCCTCTTCTTCCCCGAGTTGCTGTTCCAATGCACGTTGATCCTGTGGGGAAATAGCTTCGTGCATGGGTTCCCCATATGTATCGTCATACCATCTCTATATGTCCCTTGCTTCTCTCTCTGTTAGATCATGATTGTTGTGGAAACGGAGGGGAGGCTAAAACTATTCAATACAGTAAAAGACCTCTAATCCGTACCTCGATAATCCGAAACCCTCCCTAATCCGAACATCTCATTACTGTTCAAAATGCTATCTGAACAAGTGAGTATTTTTCGGGTTAATGGGGTAAAGTACGGACTTCCTACAAATACCTCTGTAATCCGTGCAAGGCGCTTCTCATTTTTCGGATAAAAGAGGTCATGAGCGAAAAATCTGCTCAGAAGGTACAAAGAATCTCCCTATAATCCGTATTAGTGCGGAATAAAGAGGTTATTTTCGGATTTGTAAGTACCCCGGTAATCCGAAATCCCCGCTAATCCGTCACCCCCTTCCCCCCGTGCTGTGCGAATTAGAGGGGTTTTACTGTATAATGATAATAATAAGCTTCAGCTACCCTGAGTTTACGCTGAAGCTCTCATTGACGGCATAAACATCGAAGCAACGGTCAAAATATTTTTCAGCCGTCAACAGTTGGGTAAAGAACACGAGGATTACTTTGAAACAATTTTCTCCAATTTAGGTTCTTCTTATAGTCTGGCAGCTAGAGGGGTCAATAATGTTTTGATTAAGTTTTTTCTTCGCAGATTTTGGTTGTTTATAATTAAAATAATGCCCCTGGGTAGCTGTGGAGCTGTCACCCATGAGCAATTTTTTAAAATTGTAAAAATTCAATATGGCCGCCGCGTAGCGTCAACAATAATTGACACACCCATTACTTTGTTAATATATGGGATAGAAACTTGATTTTGGTGCAGTTACCTAGGTTTTCAGGTTCAAAGATTACAGTAAGATGATTATTATATCCATTAAGTCAACCTAAATCGATAAAAATTTATAAATTTCACATTTTCCACATTGTAGCCATCCAGAACCTACATACGCAACTGGTATTTTTCAAAATTATCACTAGAAATTGGAAGAAGTATGAGTTTCACTGAGTGCCCATTATCAACATGTATCAATTGTTTTTGAAAGTTTAGCGTTTGATTTATTGAACACAGTAGTATTAACATTTAACTTTCAATCGTAGAGAGTATATATAGGTTAACTACAGGTTCAGCGGAAGACTTCAACTTCTCACAAATAGCCTCGCGTTTTCATGTACAGCAAGTGCTGCATAGGAGACTGGCATTTTGGCAGCTACTACGTTGTGTTTTGTAGTCTATCTGCTTGACAGGAGCACTTGATGACTTGAACAAGTTTCTGGGGGTATCAGAGCAACCCCCCTCAAAAACAGTAACTGAATGTAAGTTGTCCGTTCCTTGGCGTTTTGAGCATCTATTTGATATGACATGAAGGTCAGGTAAATGGGGGTCTAATGCGCGTCGCCAGATTGATAACTGTGGCTGAACTAGAAAGATATTCTTTGCTGGCAGCTTCGTCATGCAGTAGCGGTAATGACGACAGCTGTGGGGTAGAAGCTCGTCTCTGGGCAATATTATCATCCATGTCTTTTGGTGAGGTTTAGTGAGAGACTGGTAGCTTCTTAGACCAAAACACACAAGGAGAGAAATATCACAACTTGTTTTCAGAAATTGGTGTCAATGGTCGTCCCTGGTAGATCAGACCCATTTTATCAAGTACCCACAAGTCTGGCTTTTGAAGAGCCTCAGGCCTGTGATAGTGCCAATGCCGCGAGGCGATGGGACAGTGTGGTATCCAGCGAGAGCGTGGGCTGCCAACGGATCTGGTATGATTTGTTTGTAGGTGTCCACAGATGCATTCATGTCCAAGAAGCATCTCCCTCCAAGGTAAGAGATCTCACCTTTCATCCACTAATGCAACAGAAGCAGCAATACATCAGTATTGTCTCCCACAACAGGGCAGTTTTTTTCGTAGCTCGGAGACCTGCCGTATTCTGATGGTGTCAGCTTCTTTATGGCTTGTTGACTTATCGTGTTACTTATCTATCCACACGCAGTTCAGTTCATAGGTAATTGGATTCTTGCTTGACACAAATAACAGTTTTCACTGCAATTCATGCACATCAATCGTAAGATAATTACCTATGATGTCAATCAGCTGAGCTTTGTTCTTTGACACAGTCAGAACAACGGACTCTACGGGAAGACGAGTTGTGTTTCTTTTATGGCCAGCTAATCCTATTTTTTCCGATGGATCACATCGAGGACAGCCCAATAGACTCCCTGCAAATAATTATGAACATTGCTCAAGGTCAGCCTGTACAGTGTACACTCTACTGGATTCATTCTCCCTGGAAGATATTATTGCAGCTTTTGTGCTTCTCTGGTTATAGCAGTCAAGCATCAGCAACACATCAGCCTGCTTCAATCGTTTGTGAATGTGCAACCAAACATTTTTTCGGGTAGTTTTGGTCAATTGAGCCGCTTGGTGGCTTGGCGAGACCCATAGAATTGCACGTTCGTCCATTACAATGGCACCCAGCGGCTGTGTTCTCTGAGCGATTTCCACTTTGTAGCGGTATCCCGTATGGCTTGGAGTTTGTCAAGCGAGTCTCCATGATCACTAGAAAATGCAGTTAACATAAGTGACAATTCATAGGAAATTAAATTTTAATGTTCGAGTTCTTTTCAGGTGTTCTGCCGACTCATTACTCTCACATAAGTTGCCCCACATCAACGATCTTTTACTCGCCAACCTTAGTGTGTTTGCGAGTCGTCGCCATGGAGTGAAGCAGTTTTGGTGTGGGTTGATAGAAGCCGTCTGGCAAACTTTTATAAATTTCTACATTTGTTATTCAAGTTGAAGATCTTGGTTAGGGCTGACAGATATATGCTCGGTTATCTGTGCAGAGACTATATGTACAAGCCCATCGGAAAGTTCTGTCAGGTCGAGAGGGTCTCCAGATCGTACAATTTTATTGCACGAGATTCCTCCAGTCTACCAGTCTATTTGATCGAACTTCATTGGCCTTGAAGACTCTTTGTGTGAGGTAGCTATAGATGGACGTATGTTGGTCACTGCGCATTTCATTCAGGGTGTTTAGGAGATTGTAGCAGACATGTAAGATGTGTGCCCGTGTTTTTACAGCTTCAGATTTACAAGATGATGCCAATGATGCAGTACCTGCTGCGGCCATAGCACAAGTGCCATTGAATACCTAGCCCAGTAATGTGGTGCATTGTACCTACGTTGGTGTTTAAGCAACTGTCGCAGTAATCTTCTGGGCAGATCATACACGATTCTCATGTGGTAGGAGGTATAATGTGCTGGGTTCACATGCCCTGCAGCAAAAAAGCGAGGCAGCATCTCGACAACTGGTTTCCTCTCTGCCCTGATGTATGTATATTACAAACTTTTACTAGTATATTCCTGTACAGAAACTGAGAATTTATCAAGTCACTGAAAAATGATCTCAAATCATTAAATATATGAATGTTGCATGCTGAATAGCCCGTAAAATGTTTTCCGATATAACTGAAAAAACAAAGCAAAAATAACATGGTGCATAATGTTTTAGACATTTAAGACAATCAGACAAGGAAAATGCACATCTGATTGCAATCTTTAAACCTAGAAACCTAGGTAGACACCAAAAAACAGGTTTCTATCGTAAGTGTTAAGTAAGTTAAGGGTATTTCAAATACTGTCGCCGTCGTACAGCAGCCATATTGGACTTTCGCATTTATAAAAAAAAAAAAATTGCTCAAGGGTGAGAGCTCCACATCCACCCAGGCAACGTTATATGGACTCTAAACTTTCAGAATCTGTAAAGAAAGAACTTAATCAGTCAAAACATGGTTTGGTCAAAATTGCCCCTTTGGCTGCCAGACTATTACAACCAAAGAGCTTGTATAGAGAAGGAGGGAGCCAGTAGCCTAGCCCGTTGAAGCTCAAGAGTCTCTTATGGCTGTCAGCCAGTTGTCGTATGCACCAATCGCATATCAGTAAAGAGTCTCTTATGGCTGCAGCCAGTCGCGTAAGCACCAATCACATATCAGTAACTCGGTTCGTCTGCTGCTCCCCCGTGAAACTCAGTGGTCCCCCGTCTTTTCCACCAATGAGCGTCGCACAGCCATAAGAGATCTGGTTGACTCGCTGGCAAGTCTGTAACTGGGCCACAAGGCTCCCTCCTTCTGTATTGAAGCTCCTTGATTACAACAGAACAACTTTTCACCTGAGGAAAAAATTTCCGAGTTACATGACACCATCGAGTATCCTGGATACATAGCTCAGTATTTATTAGGAGCGACATCGACTGCAGGCAAAAAACAAAATTGTTCTTCAGCGTAGTACCGAAGGAAAGCTTCGCGATGCTTAGCCCTAACATGATTATCGATTACATTCCATAATTCTATTTGGCGGTTGCCGTGCATCTTACATAAGGAAGTCAATAAAGACAATTATTATCAATGAAGATAGGTCATCACAAACATTTCTAGTGTGGCAAATAGCTACGTATCTATAGGATACGGTACGGGAGATGCAGTTTCAGAATGCTCCATTCTAACACATTTTTTAAAGGTATGACGGGATGACCAGAGATATAAAACGATGTACAAACGAGGGAGTTACTGTAACAATAATCGCTTACTGAAGAAATATATTGACAGAGTCTACTATGTTGCAGACTTATCAAATTAAGAAAAATAGGAAAATGATGAGTTACGGTAGAATATACACGGATTCCTCAGTAATATTAGAAATAGTAAATAAACCAATAAAAATGTAACAATTAAAGATATGAAAAGTAGTGTATAGAGCACCGAGATAGTACTTTTTGAGGGTAACCTACCCTCGCGGCTACCCTCGCGCGCGAGCTTCCGGTTTGTAACGGCCAATGCACTACCGGTTTAGCGGGGGTCAGGGGGGGCGCTAACCGGTGTGGGCGGGGCCTGGGAAACCGGAAGGGGCGGCGCGATGACCCGGGGGGCGCGAGGGGAACCTACCCTCAAAAAGTACTATCTCGTCGCCTTACCCACTACTATGAAAGGCTCAATTATTTCCAAACTATGAGAAAAAGAGCTTAGAGGGGAGTGTTCATTATGGACGGAGAATAGAGCGAGTAATACTTCCAAGGAATGAGAGTACCATGAATGCAATATCTGTCCCACCTCTAAGACTTTTCCAAGATACTTGCATGAACCCTCTCATGACGGAATATCTTCAACTTTCACTGTTGAAATCATAGAACACAAATACACCATTGCGCTAAGAAACTATTTTTTTACGATACATGAATGACAAAAATGAACATTTCTTAATAAATTATTGCAGCAGGTATTTTTCATCCTTTACATCACCTTTTACAGAATTATTGAACCCTTGACAAAGGAGTTTATTTATTTATCACTAAAACGTTATTTTTACATCTTCAAGTGGTCTCAGACTTTTCATCAGTTATCGGAAGTTTATACGTTTTAATGTAAAGTTTGCATGCAGAAACGCTTCCCGGAGGTTTTAAGCTACAAGGCATTTCACAAAAATTTAAACTTTGGGGTGGTAATAAGTTTAGAACCCTGAGGATGAAAAATGTAATAATTACTGAACACTTCAACTCAAGCAATACAACAATAAATTGATCTTTACAAGCACTGCCATGAGTTTGTAGAACTTTCACTCGTCGTTTCTGCATTGAATTCGTTAAATTAGTAAGAATTTCAAGGGGTATTTAGTCTCAATATTTTGCATTGCATTCCATCAACGCATTCTTATCATTAACATGTCTTTCATTTTGATAATCACGCCCCGCACGGTTTTCAATTAGATTCATTCATGTCCAGGGCCGGGATGTTCAACACATCGTTACGTGAACGTGGCGCACAGCTCTTGCCGTAACACCGCTTACGTGCACCTTAGAAATTGTGACCGAATGCTTAAAATATTTAAAACGTTCACTAAGCTGGATTTATTCTTAAATATGCTCCTAACTTTACAGTTGTTCGGAGCAGTCGTAAATGTCATTAAGTTAACAGGTGTTTAACTAAAATAGCAATAAAATAATCAATAAAGATAACAATATTGTATAATTTTGAGCTTTTCGCTCTATTAGAGTTGGATTCATGATAATAGCAGTGTGTTCGGTGCACCTACAACCCTCAGCCTACAGGTATTTCATCAGACGACAGAATGAACTACTTGAATGCTTCAGGGTATTCATAGTTTATAATGCTGCACTCAATGCCTTTCTGCATTTCTGAAAATGATCACCGTCTGGTATAAGCTATAAAGAGACTTTAACAATTACAAGCATAGACTGGGCAATTACCTTCATTTACTAGCTATTTTGGTATTACTTTACTTTCACTTACACATGATTTTCATGATATTTATCGTGTTCAGTATGTAAATTGGGTCAATATAAGACAATATACATGAAGAACGTTTTCGTCGCAAATGCTTAGTTTTCGAGATAAATGACTTTGAAGTTCCTATTGTTTTTCTATGGGAGAAAATACCGAGCGATCCCATACAAGTGAAATTAGGGTTGGGTGAGGTAAGGTTGGGTTAGATAAGGTTAGGTAAGGTTAGGTAAGATTAGGTAAAGTAAGGTAAGGTTAGGTAAGGTTAGGTAAGATTAGGTCAGGTTAGGTAAGATTAGGTTAGGTTAGGTAAGGTTAGGTTAGGTAAGGTTAGGAAGGCTAAGTAAGGTTAGGTAAAGTTAAGTTGGGTTAGGCAAGGTTAGGTTTGGTTAGGTTCCTTTTAAGTCGTTAGCAAGCCTGTGAGGACATCGGATATTTTCTCCCATAGGAAAACAATGGGAAATTCAAAGTCTAATATCTCAAAACATAAGCATTTGCGACGAAAACGTCATTCATGTAAATTGTCTTAAATTGACCCAAATTACATAGTGAAAGCAACAAAAACTCCAAAAAACGGTCATAGTGCATAAACTGCACTTCTGGATTTTCGACATTCCCGACTATAGTGTAAGATGAATTAGTGTGTAATAATGTTAATAATCATATTTCAGATGGGGGATATCCATTTGTGATGTTTTCAACAA
>LQNS02277999.1:7289028-7303312 GCA_001587735.2 Parhyale hawaiensis
GATTGTATTACTGACTTCCAGAAGTGTTGTTTCGCTATAGCGTGGGCACACTATCGTAAAAATTACTCAGTCACGCAACTTTTCCCTTCGGCCGTCTCGTTGCCGTGACTACTGCTCATGGTGCTTGAATGTCAGGTTAAAACTGTACGTCATAGCAACTTTAAACTAACACTATGGTAGGAGGTATTCTAAAAGCTTCACCATTGCTGCTTGTTATCGAACGTACAAACCGCAAAAAACGCCTCATACCTTATATAGTCTTTTCAGTTCGAGTCGAAGCCGAGGGCGCTGCCGCGCAATCGAATACTACACTATAAATTGCGTTGCAATGCAACTTTGGCGTACGTGTGCCCAAGCTCTTAAGTTTTATGACTGCGCATGTTTATATTGTATTAAATACTGCTAGTTCACTTATCCATCGACTTCAAAATAAATAAATAAAAAATTTAAAAATCCCTTCCCCACCGTTTTTTTCGAATCCAAATTTTGAAAATAGACATGGTGTCTTTGGTTTGTTTACAAAATCATTGGCCGTTCTTGTGCTTTTCAGTGATCACGATGATCATGATCGCGGTGATTCTGATCACGGTGATTCTGATCACGATGATCATGATCACGATGATTATGATCACGGTGATTCTGATCACGATGATTATGATCACGGTGATTCTGATCACGATGATCATGATCACGGTGATTCTGATCACGAATGTAGCTACAAAAAGACACCTTATGTACGCGCTTGTCTCGTATGTTTTTGGATTGTTGCACACAATCTAAATAGGTAGTTGCACGGTAACTCTCTAAATTAAAAAAAAAAAAACGTAGGCTCATTGCCGGAACAACTTAAGCGCTAGCAAACATTTTTAAGCACTAACAAAAATTTGTAAGCGCTAGCAAATACTTGGACGGTGCTTACAAGCATTTAAAGCGCTACAAAATCTTACTATTCCTTAAGCAGCGTAAGCAAAATAAGCATTTATTTCAAGCAATATTTGGGCTATAATCATCAGTAGGAATATGAAAGTGGAAGGAAGCAAAGGTAAAACGTCCCGAAGGCCTAGCTCAGGCTAACGTAATCCATACAGGGTCCCTGCTCCCCATAACATACAGGATCAACGCACAAAGAAACAGCAAGTCTTGAAAGGAGAAGAAGAGCAGAACGGTCGTTATTACCAATGTCAACTTAGCTAATTACCGATTAACCATTTAGCCCCCAGTCGTGCCTAATTGTGTCAGCGCACTCGTATCGTGTGTTGAAGCTCACTCGTTACCCATAATGGCTCCACCTCACGTCACCCCTCATGAGAACTCCTGCCTGTGCCCACCCGGGCATAGGGCGGGTTGCCCACAATAGTACGTCGGAGGGATGTAGCTGGTACCCATATGGAAATACAACACCTAGCCTGCGGGTGGAAAGCCTATATGGGTCCCAGGTGGTCATACCGTGATGCAAATCTGCCCACCCAATAGTAGATATCCCAGTAAGAAACGCGCAGCATGCCCATGTGTACCCACCAGTTGCCGATCGTCCCACCTGGTACACATATGGGCCCACGAGTCATTGTTGATCTGGATATTGATCACACTGACAGCAAAGACAGTAAAGTAAAGTAAAGACTTACCGCTACACAGAGGTAGTAGGACTCATTGTGGAAGGTGACCAGCTTCCTATAGAGTTCTCGAGTCATGTTGGGGCACTTTGAGTGATGCGAGACTTCGATTACCCTTTTGACGGACTGTAAAATATCGCATTTTGTGTCATATGTACAGCATACATAAAATAACATATTTACATATACCAAACAGCCTATTATTAGTAGGACGTCTTGAATTCAAAGCAGCAGTTATCTTCGCATCCTTGAGTAAAAAAAAAACACAAGTGCGAGTTGTGATTTTTTTTTAATTTCACCATTCGAAAGTGCACTTTGAAAACAAATGAGGAACAACTAGAGCTGGGCACTTGCGTCGATTTTTGCGCCAGTGCTCCACTTGAGTTAAATAAACTAATAAAATTGTTTTTAAGTTAAAAAGCTTAGTAAATTTTTATTTATATTGATTGACACGTTTGATTTTTTCTCTTTCTTGCGTTATGTAAGAGCGAGAACGATATCCCTAACTGAGGCGCCTCAGTTTGCCCAAAGGTGGTGCGCTGATGGCATTGGCACTGACGCGAGATCTAGTGCAGTTCAAGTTCTTACAGTGACGTCACAAACATAACTTTCGACAGATGGTGCTGACAAACTAGAGAAAACGGTTTAGTGGAAAGCCCAAGTTCCATCCTGCCTGGGGCTGAGTTTTGAGCGTGCATTGCTACGCCAGGAAAACGTGTTCTTTAATTTGCAAGTTTCATCTCGCATCTTCCTGCACACTTTGTGGATGATATTTTTTTGCAACTCCTTTTCAAAGCTCTTTATGAAGGAAAACATTCGATGCGAACTCAAGGGGACGTTGAGAGATTTTGTTTCTGGGTGAAATAAAAAGCTAGGATAATTAACTGGTTGACTTCCCTATGCTGTTTCGCTGGCTTGGCTTTCAAGGCTTTTTTACGGGCAGGAATACAATAGAACACGAACCCTTGTAGGGTAAATTCTGTCCTATATAGGTACCTACATCCTGGCAATTAAAACAGAAAAATAAAATTTTTACAGCACCTGACGAATTTCTGAGTATATCAGCTTTGTAGGCGATTACAGCGAGATGCTGCACAGTTCAAAGAGAACTTAACTTTAGAAATCCGAAGAATTACTACAGACTGTAGGATATGTCATCAAACTTGTACATCAAAGTCAAAATATGCTACGCATGCAGAATTGGAACAACACCCTATGGAGCTACCAAGACTCTTTCTTAGTCCATTATCAACTGTCGGATAAACAATGCTGGTTAGCTGCTATTGGAGTTCATCTAATTCACGATATTCTTCTACTCTTTGCTAGAACTTATTCTCGACTGCAATCCTGAGGGTTCGATTCGTCAATTTGGATCAAGTTTCGGACGTCAAACGGTTACACATGAGATGGCTTCTAATGCAATCCTACGTAGCAGGTTTGAGTTTTCGTTGGTCTCAATCATAATCGAATAGCGACTACCTCATCATGAAACTCCATCTCCAGTGCCGAATCGAGGGCTCAACATTAACAATTGGTTGGGATTACCTTGAACGAAGTATGCGCATTCAACACCTCTCGCCCTAGAACTTACCCTGAAGGAGAACTGGGCAGCTTCTTCACAAGCGGAGACATTGCCATACTCCCCGTTGTTGGAACGCACCACGGTGTAGTTGCTTTCCATCTTGCTCTGCACCCCGGCAGGGTTACAAGCGATCGTCTCGCCGCTACCGATGATCAGCTGCAACGCACGGCAAATAAAATTTTCGAGACAAATTTGGTACGGCCACACTCTTCAAAATTAGCAAAAAAAGGCATGTGATTGCATCCGGTAATGAGATTGTTTTTGCCGAGTGTTGTGTGTCTCTTTTTGTCCAGTACTTTCTTAGCAGCATAGCTCTAGAAGCGATAGGCAAATCTTTATGCAGTGTACAAGAATTGTCAAGAGTTGGTTACATTGAGTGTCTAAGCCACCGTTTCCACTACAAGCAAGGGCGATCCGACTGAGGAACTTGTTATATATGGCTTTGGCATATTCAACATGTATGTACATATATGTATAGCAAATAATTAACACGCGTTACTCCCTAGGTTGTTGTTCAAGTACAACCGGAAGGACATAAAGCGATGACGAGAGAAAAGGTCGGAGTAATCTGAGCTGGCACACGCCGAAATTTAGCCTGGTTGAACGCTCTTTATTGACGGGTTGAATGTTGATTAATCCACACTGCGAGTGTCTTGACAACATCGAGAGGTTTGATATTAGAGTTATTAAAGGTGGTAGAGAATGAACCCTGCTGCTTGTAGAGTTGTAGAGTGCCAAATATATTGAAAAGCGTCTGGTCTGCGTTACGTTTAAGACCATTTTTTGGTATGATGTTTTTAGTTTTGATACACAGTATTTTACAACACTACTAATTTTTTCAACTAAGATCTCAAGGGATAGCGTAGCTGCCCCCATTCCCCCCGCAGGGTACTATATGATAAAAGAAATGGAATGGGCTCTGAGGAGGGGAAACAATATTGGATACTAGATAGCTTAGGCTTATATATGCTAGAATCATAAATCATCCTGCACTTGACTGCCACTCCTTCCCAACATGTCCTACAGTGGATTCACGAAGCTTCCATAATATCCGTAATGAATGACACAGTGACATGAAAAAACTAGCAGTTCATGGTGAAGCAAGGGATGAATTTATCAGTAAGAAACACATTCATCACCACGGACCATTTGTAATACCCAGAAGTTTGTTAAGTTTTCTTTTTGAACTATTGAATTTATTTTTTGCGTCCTAAAATTAAGAAACTGTTATTACCAACCATGGACTAGTTTTTGCTCATTTGCGCTTCGTCCGGACAAACATGTGCTTTACACATCCAGGAACAGTTTACTTGTGTTTATCACCCGCGAACGAAATGAGATAGGTGATATATTTTCGTTGAAGATTTAGGTTTGTATATAAATTTGTATACTGTACATATACATATATTTGTCTGTTCACCCAAACTATGACAGAACTAGAGCACTCTGAGAGCGCATACTTCCGCCAAGCAGGGCAACGGTAACGAAAAATTCAAATTGGCTCTCAAATCAGGATTTTCTGTGCATCAACACCAAAATCTAACAATTTGTGGCTCCTGATAGTATTAACAGCTTCTGTAATTTTCTTAAAGATCCGTGCATAACGTTTTGAATTATGCTGCTAATAAATATTATGGTAAACATGAGTCAAACACATCAACGGACTAACCGGTCTGCACCAAAATTTAATCTTCTATATCTGATAACTTTACTAACAACTCCTTTAAATTTCACAAGGACCTATTCAGAACAAGCAGAAAATTAAACACCGCAACAAACAAAGGTACAAACAAACAGATAATCACAAAAATTGGCCATTTACTCTTCGTAAGAAACCTTTGTAATAAACCTCTTCCTAATAAACCAGAATTTCATGAAAATCTGTCCGTAACTTTTGAGTGATGGCACTGAGAAAAGGTAGGCAGACAAACAAGCAAAGGGATGGAAGGACTTCCACCAAAAGTTAATCATCTGTTACTGTTAATATACCTAATAATCGCAGAAAATTTCATAAAGGTCCTATCATAACTTTTTGAGTTATCTTGGGAACAGACAAAGAAACAGACAAACACGATAAAAATATAACTTCCTTGACGGAGGAAATTATTATCTTGAATAATTTACACCTCGGTTTCCAAAACAACCTCGATCGAACAGAGGGAGAAACGTGGAACCCATGCACGAAGGTGTACCCACAGAGGAATAATGCGTATGAGAACAGTAAGTCGGGAAAGAAGGGGAAACAGATGTAAGTGATATCAGTAAGAGTATGAAATTGGAAGGAAGCAAAGTGGGCCGAGAGACAGAAGTCCGAAAGGCCTGGCTAATGGCTAAGGTAACCCATGCAAGCCATCCTGGGGTCGCTGCTCCCCATAATATGGGATGAGCGAGCCTTCACTAACGTAACCCTATGGCCCATCCTATGCCCCTGAGGGGAAAAGTGATAGCAGGAGCCGAGCAATGTTCATATTTTTTTTTTGCAGGGAGTCTGGTGGGTTGAGCTAGATGTGACCAATGCCAAAATACTAGAATTAGCTGGCCATAAAAAATGACCGCGATAAATTATGTTGTCTGTCCACCCAAAACGAGAAAGAGGCAGTATAGGAGTTGAGTCATTAAATATTTTTTTCAGGCAGTCAGGTGGGTTGGCAGAGATGTGAAAAATGCCAAAAATCCAGTTAGCTTGCCATTATAAATGACGGCGTTGTCGGAGTTGTTTGCAATAGAGTTGGAGACGCGCTTAAGGAGATGTTATGGGAAGATCATAGGGGGATACTAGGCGGGCTTTGTGGAAGCGAAGTCTACAGTGGAACAGATCTTTATCTTACGACAGTACCTGGAGAAATACTGGAAGTGGAACAAAGAAAGTTGGCATATGGTTATAGATTTCAAACAGGTCTACAATAGCTTCCACCGACCTAGATTACGGTAGACAATGAAAATATTGAGAATTCCAGCCAGGCTCGTTAGAGTAACGAGAATGTGCTACAAGGGGAGCAAATGCTGCGTTCGAGTAAACGATAAGCAATGTTTCAGGTTTTCTCGGGCCTGAAACAGGGATGCCCCGTGGCACCTTGCCTGTTTAACATTGTCCTTGAGTGGTAATGAGGTGGAGTATGGAGGTGGCTTTGAAATTGGCCCCGTGCAGTGCGACCGGCTTGCACACGCTAACGATGTAGATTTGATGGAGTGGATAGGAAGGTTCGAACAGAGGGTTGGTTTTCGGATCAATAAAGAAAAAACGAAGCTGATGAAGGTTGGGAGAGGGCAGGAGTTCATCAGGGAGCGAGTGCGGTGTGGCGGCCCACAGGTGGAGGCAGTGGAGTCTTCCCGAAACCTCGGTTCAATGCTCACCGGTGATAGTAATATAGAGTCGGAGATCACAGCCAGGGTAGCCAGCGAGATGGGCTCTTATAGAGATATTTAGGCAGGGGTGGCTCTCACGAAGGTGTACTCGAAGGTGATACGACCGACGGTGCTGTATGGTTGTAAAACTTGGAGACTGACTCAACTTTGGAGAAGAACTTTGAGGTTTTTGAAAACGGAATTCTCCGCTCTATCTGCGGACCTGTCAACGACCTGGAGATAGGGAGCTGGAGGAGACGTCACAACCGAGAACTGAGGCAGATTACAGGCGTACCTTGATTCAGAGCATGGTAAAATCCCGAACATTGCAGTGGGCGGGACACGTGGCAAGGAAAGGAGAGGCATGATATGGGAAGTTATGATAAACAACTCGGTGGGAAGGAGACCAGTTGGCCGACCGAGGAATCGTTGGATTGACGGAGCCAAGAATGACACGCAGCTTATCACCGGACACGAGACACTGGATGCGACTGGCGTCGGAGCGGGTCGTCAGGAGGGACGTGGTAACAGCGCCAAAGGATCTTTAAGGCCCGGCACCACCGGAGTGAGTGAGTGCATTTATCCCCACCGATGGTGATGGTCTTACGCCACGAGGCACTCTAGTTTAAGATGTCTGCGTCAATAAAATAACTGTTGTAAGAGTTTACCTCAGCAAAAGCAGGACCTACAGTATTTGTTCTTCTGAGTAGGGAATCTACTATCTAGTGCCGTCTCTACTAGGTGTCGTAGGAGCTCTGGTTTCTTCAGCATGAGTGACATTATTCGTATCACTATGTAATTATTCAGTCTATGCATAGCGTATTATATTATTAAATAGAGCAGTTGAGGGCTCCGTTTCCACAACAAAAACGATCTCACAGAGGAAGAAAGAAGGGACATACAGTGCGGTATGTCAACAGAAACGTGAAACCCACCCACGACGGTGTTTCCACACAGGATCAGTGCCCATGGGAACAGTACGTCGAGAAAGAAGAGGAAAATCAGAGGAAAGCAACATCAGTAGAAGTAGGAAAGTGCAAGGAAACAAGTACTCTCATGAGTGCTTTGTTAAATGGATGACACGGCTCCGGAAGTGCGTCAACTTTGGAGGAGAGTGTGTAGGAGCAATGCGAGGCTTATTGTTTGTTCTTCTAATTTTGTTTTCGTTACCCTGCTAACAAAATGTTTTGAGCGCCCCCAGAATACTAAAGTAGCTACACTTCAGTCAATGATTTAGCGAATGTTTCCCTTCAATGAGCGTTATTCACAAGCTATTCGTCGTTTCGGTTAAAAGTTAAATGGAAATTTACAAGCAATGACAATAGTTGGAATTAATATCTATATGGAACTCGTATCAGCAACCTGTTCCATCATCAATTCTGACAATCAAGTATTATAACAGCACGCAGTAATTAATATTTGCACGCAGCTCAAAGGATAGATAAAGAATAGTTAGGTCTGTTGAAATTACAGTACTTAAGGGTTCATCAGAAAATATTTAGAAGTCATTTTCAAACTATTTAAGGGCTGTATTGAAAGTATTTAAGGCAGTCATTACTGTCAAAGGTAGTGTACATACTAATGCTCAGAGCTGTGATTCGGTATTATTTATGTACCACCGGAATCAGTATTCGGAAGTTAAAAACGGGTCATTCGGTTAGGTATTTTTTCAAAAAAATATGCCGAATGATTCGATATTTTTACGGTATTTGGTTCGGTATTATTAAAACTTCGTGCCCACGCAACCAACGGACAGGAAACATAATCCAAATGATACTCTTTGCAACACCGGGAAGCCGGAATACTGCTAAAGGAAATCCAACAAAAAGTCATTTACAGCTAACTTGAACGCCTGCAGGAAAACACGACCGAAAGCCGATGGTGGCAATGAGTTCCAAACCCTAATAGACCAGGGTACGAAGCACCGACGGTACTTATTAGTTCGCCACCTAACATTCTCCGACGTGAAAGAGTGCGCACCGATCGCAGCACGAGTAATTCTCCTAGAGACTTTGAGGGCCGGAGCAGAAGAATACAAGCAATGCCTCTCATTACTGTACACCTTATACAACATGCGAAGTTCGGCCACCCCTCTCCTGTGGGACAGTACCACCAGATCATTGTTAATAATAATAATAGATTGTCAGCAGCTGACGCCCAGAACGGTGAGCAATACTCCAATACAGGCAGCAAGAAAGCATAAAAACATCTGCGGGTAATCTCCCTGTCACCGAACACAAAATTCACCTTACGCAGGAGCCCAATCTTACTGGAAGCACGTAGCACCAGTCGCCTAATATGCGGCTCAAAGGTATGCTTTTCATCAAAGCCAACACAAAGAATCTCCAAGGAGATAGACTCCAGAAGCAAAGTGTCATCTATCTCCAGATGTAAAGGCTGCAGTACAAGTGTCCGAGACCGACTGACAATCATCGACTTGGTATTACTGGCATTCAGCTTCATACTCTAGGCCGAGCACTATGCACTAATGATTGAAAAATCTCTATTCAGAGACTGGGCGACAGCATTACGCGTGCCGGGAGCAGGTATTACTGCTATCAAAGTAGAATTGTCAGCATAGTTGTTAATTGTGTTTTACAGCGAAGGGAACATGTCACTAGTAAACAGAACGAACAACAGCGGGCCAAGCACCCTACCCTGAGGGACGCCAGACTCCACCGTGACTGAGGCACTCAAAACTCCGTCAACAGACACACTCTACGTTCGCTCAGACACAAAATCACAAATAATTGACAGAACCCTACTACCCACACAAACGAATTAAGCTTGTATAATAGAACCCTACGGTTGACCCTATCAAACGCCGAGCTAAAGTCCAACTGTACAAGGCGTGCCTCAGACCGATTATCCAGCGCAGACAGTAAATCGTGTGGCATCGACAACAAGGCGTCACAACAACCCAAACCAGTTTGGTAATACTAGTTTCAACAGAATAAATCTGCAAGAATGTTCCAGAACTTCTCAGAAAATATTCTGATATATTGCTCATAATTAATTATATCAATGCAAGAATAATTTGATAAATCATGATAAATGAACTTCATAATAGACTCGCACATTTCAATTGTAAAAGAAGCATCTTCATCATCATCATTGGCACCTGTTTCTTTAGCAACAACTCCTGCAATGCGGCATGTGGGCGAGGTAGTATACAATCTTGGTGGATCCATTGTCTTCGTGAAAGTTTTTGCGAAACAGCCTACTGTATTACACGAAGAACACAGGAAAATTTACTCGTATCACTCTATAAAACAAAGTTTTTTTATTAAGTTTTCTTCAAAGGAATGCTGAAACGTTTTTACACGTGCATGAATTATTGTGGCACTCTATAGTCACGATTAGCAAAGAAATTAAAAGAAATCTGTGGAGTGTATGATCATTCACTGGCAGTTCACGCTGCACTAAACTCGGAAAAACGTGACACTTGAGTGAGCGAAACATTATGACACACTAAGTAAAATTCTCACAACGTAACAGCTCTTCTCTTCAATGAAGTGCAATACAGCGTGAAAAAGCTGATCTGAAAGAAAATCAATGGATTATTATATTATTATATTGTGGGTTTTCCCGCCGTATCAGAAACGAAGACTATACAACAGCGATCCAATTTTGTATGATTTAGTTTAGAAGTTGAGTCGAACTCAAATGAGTTCTATTAGAACAATCTTGGCCATGTGCACCATGTCTGGCAGGAAATGAGGCGCGAGCATTTCCAACTCCACACGGCTCGGTCAAACGAAATCGCTCATTCGTGCAGCGCAGAGCAGGAGACGAAAAACGAAATGAGAAGAAGACAGAAGAAAGCGAACACTCGGGCGGGGGGTCCCTTCCGCGGCCCCCACACGGGAGCAGATAGGAGTCCCATGGGACGGGTCGCTTACCACCATTCGGCGGCCCACCTCGCGCAACAGAAGGGGAACTATAGAGAACCTACCCAGCTCAACAAAACTAACCTTCTCAGCAGGAACTGCGGCCAGAAAATCAATGGAATTTTCCTTATGTCTTCCAGGAAGGACTGTGAGTCATATAGGGCTAAGAAGCTTCTTTTGTCGGCACAGGAAATGCCAATGTACCGAAGAAAGTCATTCGGTATATCCGTTCGGTATCGGTATGGTAGAAGATTCAGAAAAGATTTAGTATTTCGGTACATGAAAATACCTCCGGTACTACTGAAATACCGAATTTTATTCGGTAGTCCAAGCTCTGCTAATACTATAACTCAAATGGAATTCTTAGCCATTCTACTCTCTACAGTAATCCTTACAATGATGAAACAGCTTGTGGGGCGGCCAAAAAATCTGTTAAGAAACTGAGTACTCTGAGGGCGCTGCCATGGTGATGCCAGACCTGGTACTTCCAAGGATGGGCGATCGGGAGAAAAGTTTTAGCAGAAATGAATCGTTAATGTAAATATTGGTATAATGCATTGGTATTTTTGAGAAACATAAAAATGTCACCATAAGTTACTAATGCACCAATTAATAATGCGCAGTTTGTTGGTTGGTCACTTGATTGTTGGCCTCTCAGCTCACGTCTGACAAATTAGATACGAGAAAATTATTATTATATTAAATAGATTGAGACTAAATTTTCACAAGAGGCGATCTAAGAGAGGGAGAAACAAGGGACATTGGTGTGTCGATAGCAACGGGGAACCCATGCACGAAGGTGTTCCCACACTGGATCAACGCCTAAGGGAGCAGCAAATCCCCTCCCCCCCCCCAAAAAAAAAAAGGAAGGACAGCAGGCAAGATTAGGAGAAAGGCTCGGGCAGAAGCCCTCAAAATTCCAATTTTTTTTTTTTTTACTAAACAGAAGCTATACATCAGACGGACACGCAGGCAAAGTTTTAGGGAGCCAGTGCAACCCTAAGTAGGTAGAATCGCCGGCTAGGGGCGGGAGGCTCGGGCTTATTTTTGAAAGTTCATTTTTTACTTTAATAACTATTTTGTTATTGAGCCGATCTTCACGAAATTCGATAGAGAAATGTAAAACTGGAATAAAATGGGGGCTAGACTCCTGTATTTTTTCTCATTTTCAGCACAGAAAATGAGTTACTCGAAGAAAACGGTTTTTACCGTTTTCTGTGATTAACTAATTTCCCATGGTGAAAATGTAAAAAAGTGCATGAGTCAAAACAATTTCTGTTTCGATTTTACATATCTGTACCAATTTTCATTCAAATCGGTACATAAATATGACAAGTTTGAGTTTACCTTAATCCTCTCCTTAATAGGAGTTATGAAATCAGAAGGAAGAAGAGGGCATGAAAGATAGAATGCCGGAAAGCCTAGTTATTGGCTAAGGTAGACGACAGAGTCCCCTTGGTGTCTAACCCATCGATCGCCTAAGGCCAATCCTATGCCCCCTGAGGGGTAAAAGAAAATTTTTTATTGAACTCCAAGGGGAGGAGATTGAAAGAAATTCGAGAATTACAACAAATCAAGTAACATAATACACACTGTCGTGTGTCTTAACGAAAGAGATGCGCTAAAACTTGGCCACGTTGGAGATTTTTACAATCCTATTCCTCTCTGTTGGAAGTCAGTGGGGAATAATTAGACCAATTTCCAGAAGATGGTGAAGTTGGGAATATAGCCTACTTATCGTTACAAACATTGAATGCACTTCTTGCTCTTCCAGCTTCTCTTGCCGTTACTGTGGGGTCTGACTTTCATTACTTTTTCTTTACATAGAAATTAAATTTTCTTTCTGCTCACGGAGTGCACTTTCAGTAGATGATCAAGGGGCGCAGAGGAAAAGTTTTCCCCCGGTGTAGTAGAAGTAGTAATTCTTTCTTCTAACTTGCTGCTTTCTTTTAATGAGGGATTTTTCTCTTGGAGGCGAAAATTTCGTTCTGCTGAATGTATGTCACTGGTTACGCAGCGGAAATTAAATTCAGTGATATTTCAGCGCTTACTGATAAAGTTAATTGTTTCGCACGTCATGTAAGGGGTAGGAAGGATTGTGCTGGAAACGAATTAAAGTGTGCTGCTCAGTAGAAAGCACTTCTCTTACGGCAATTCGAGTTGGCCGTCGTAGAGTTTTCCTCCATATGCATATTAGTGATGAAGTATAAGCAACAAAGAAGTATCATTACAAATTTCTCGCTGTTAGTTTTGACAGCGTGGGCCCTCTAGTAATAATATAGGGAACCAATTATTCGAATATGCTCAAAATACTGCGTTTTCTGGAGTCAGCTTCACCTATAAAAGTACCTTAGTTCTTGAAACCTTTCTTTTGAGTTTAAGCGATAAAAGGCTTAATCTATAATTGAGTTTCCGCTACCGTCGTTCCTAATCCATTTTCTGCAGATGAGAGATTTCAAGGTAATTAAAACTTCAGTGTGAGTTGAAGCCAACTATTTTCCGTTCTTATGTCGCCATATTTTAATCCTGACGTTGTCACGGCTGGAGGCTATGTTACGTTGCTGAGTGCTTCCAGTAAGTTCTTTTGCTAGAGCTTTTTTTCTCTGGTGCTGCTTGACTTTAAGCATCTAAACGTTGCAACTTTGCTTGCAAGAGGGAAATTTTGCTGCCCAAAATTTATATTGGCACATATAACAACTTTAGTTGAAATAAGCAACAAGCCTGCAGGTATGACAGCTATGACTATGCCAGGCGGGTCAACCGAGGTTTCCACGGGGCAAAGTGGTCGTAAGGTGGTAGTTGTCACTGCTCATTGGGCCAATGAGGCTGCCACGCAGCAACACTAGGTGGTTTACTCGCGTTGACTGCCACTCGATATGTCATATTGCGAGTGATACTGAACGAAGAAGCTTGTTTCATAGTACTCCTGTAACTCTATCTTAGTACCGATGGCACTCGGGTACGCAATTGGCAGTAAAATTGTCGGTCCGTGTTGCGTAAAAAAACGAGTACCTGCTCATGGGATAGACAAGTAGAGGGCGAGTCGCTGGACGGCTGGCACGCTGTCTCGTCAGCATGGCGTCCGATGGGCAGACTGCTGATCTTTGGGGCGATGTAGTGTTCGCTGTGGATCTGTGGGCAAAAACGATACAGATAAGGGAAATTGTGGAAGAGAGGGAAGTGGTAAAGATCGAAGTACATAAAAATGTAAGCTGCTTAAAAAGAGACAAACGTAGTGTTTTAAAAGCATAAAGATCTAGCTGTTCTCCGTGAAGCTTCAACAGGTAAAAATTACTATAACTGTTGTGCAATGTATTTGTATTTCAGGTGTAGAACAGCGCAAAAGGAGATTCAGTTCCTTGTGACGAATTCAATAAAACAGCTGCAAAAAGCAATGGTAAGCCAGTGATATGATGCATGAAATGCACAATCCTTGGCCATCTTAATGTGTATACTAAATATAAGTACATAACGTATCTTCAAAGAATTGACAGTCTGCTTTACTACGCAGTCGTAAAATAAAAATAAGAACCAGAATTATAGAAGATAGGGTCATATTTACTAAATCAATTAAACCATATTAAAATAAGAACGTCGAATTATAAAAGGTAAACGTTTTGGGCTTCGCCCATCATCAGTACTCTGCAAAGACAAGGATATAACAATCACAAATGAAAATCTAATACCTAAAAATACATATGAATTAATAGAAAAAAGACACCTAATGTATAACTATAAAAAGTGGTTGAGCACTATTCTGGTCATTTAAAATCGGTTTCAGTCTAAAGATATAAAGCGATTCAACTATTCTAAGGTCAGAGTTATTGCACGTAGTAAGCGTTTCGAAGTTTTCT
>LQNS02277999.1:7329716-7347343 GCA_001587735.2 Parhyale hawaiensis
ATACCTAAATGACTTCACCCACTCTATGTTGCTATCATTCATGGTAATCACGGGAAGGACTGGTCTAGGGCGAGATGTAAAGAGCATTAATTTAGTTTTACTCGTATTAGGCGTTAGGCGGTTCTTCTTCAGCCACTGCAGGATATTGATTATTAAAGCTCTCAGTTTGTGGATGGCAGCATCAAAGGTACTATCATCTACCGGTAATGTACTTTTTTTACACTACTGACAAAGTTTGAATGTTATATTCATGTTGCATTAGCATCTAAAAAATAATATGCATGTATAATTTCATGATTTTTGACCCCCCAATCGGCCCCCCACGTTAGCAACCCTCTTTGGTGTTCTAGTCTTACATTCACACTCAACTGCTTCCTCTCCCGTGATTGATTCTTGTATGCCCTTACAGTGCTTTCTTGTTATGTATCGTATTTCAATTTCCTGTTTCGAGTATTGCGTGCCGTGGAAACCTTGTGTTATTTGGGCCCTTGTCTTTTACCTTCGCCGCTCTCGCTTACCTTAAATAATAATAATAATAACCCTCTCAAGAGTGATCCCTACAGTGGTGGCTTGACTTTTCTAGATAGCTCTATAAGAATGGTGTACTGTGTCTCAGTATTCCTGCCAGAAAGTCTCAGTTGGCCCAAGGCACCACTGCAGTCAGGGAAATTAGGCACAGAGCAGCTGAAGTAGAGAAAATGAGAGGACATAAGAAAGAAACACTCATGCGAGGGGTCTCTTCTATGTCCCAGCACGGGAGCAGCAGGGAGGGACGGATCGCTTACCACCATCGGCAGCCCTTCTCACGGAGCATAAGGGGAAGTATAGAGAACCTACCTAACTATGTTTCTCAGCGGAAACTACGATGAGAGGCAATATCTCAGTCCCCCCCCTTCCCACGGGAAAGTCACTGAGAACAGCAGAAAAAGAGCAAGTCAGCAGGTTATCACCCGCGAACAAAGTGAGAGAAGTGAAGATATTTTCGTTAAAGATTAAAGTATATATATTTGTGTATTTGTCTGTCCACCCAAAAACAGGCAGAGGAGTTGAATAATAATAATATATTATTTTTTCAGGCATTTACATGAGTTGACAGAGAGGTGAAAAATGCCAAAAACCTAGAATCAGCTGGCCATCAAACATGACGGCGTTGAATTCACCTGTTAGCGCAGGTGAAAGTCTTACGCCACAAGGCATCCTAGTCATACTTGCAGTAGTGGCCAAAGAAGCGAGTAACACATGGCAGAAGAACAAAAACAAGTTAGCAGGAATAACGAAACGCTTGTTATACTTGCAGTCGTTGCTACGAGTCGAAGAAAGCAACTCACTTGGCAGTGGAAGGGCTGATAGTGATGGTGACGGTCTGTGCCACAAATTTCCGTAGAGGAACACGGGTGTAGCTGCTGTTGTAGACAACAGAGACGGTCTCTGGTGCTGCTGCGTCGTACCTCGTAGATCTGTACGACGCAGTGAAAATTTACATAGAACATTATCACTTTTTACTAATGGCCTATATCGTCTAGAAATGATGGCGAAGAAGTGGTTACAAAATTAAAAGTTGTTCATTATTTTTCACCCTTTAGCCTGAGAATTTACGAATGGTAGAAATCACAAGGAAATTGTAAGCGCTATAAATAAATGAATAATAACTTTGTTAGTTTGTCATCAACTTTAAATCAGACAAGCATCTGCATGCAAACTCTTTACTACTGGATGAATAGATTGCTTCTGAAATTAACTGTAGATTTGGTTGGAATTGTAATGCCATCAAGAACTGAGGACATCTTTTCCTTTTTTTTTACCTCGGATAACTTATTCATGTCAGCGAGAGTCACGACTGTAGAGGCTAGTTATTTTACTGGAATATAATGGCAGGGGTTTAAATGGGACTGACACCTATAGCGTTTGTTTTCACTTTGGGAATGAACTTTTCAGTTAATCCATTGTGCAGATCTTATTTAATCATAGGTATTTCCTGTCGTTGGACAAACGTTAAAATGTTAGAACTGCACTTATTACTTACGCCAAGGAGGTTGCGAGTAGTATGTAGAACACTGAAATACCCGCTTTTGAGGGTAGGTTCCGGCTCCACCTACTTCCGGTTTCCCAGGCCCCGCCCACTTCCAGTTTGCGCCCCTCCCCCAGACCTCTGCGACACCGTTAGTGCATTGGCCGCTATAAACCGGAAGCTTACGGGCGAGGGGAGCCGCGAGGGCAGGTTACTCTCAAAAACGGGTATTTGAATGCTCTACATAATATTGTTACATCTTTGTCAAGTTTGTCTGTTTGTTTGTATGTTTGACTGTCTGTCTGTCTCACGCCAAGTTAAGTCAAAAAGTTATGAACGGATCTTCACAAAGTCTGCAGGAATTGCTGGGGACGTTACTAAGAGCAAATAACCAAATTTCTGTGTTGATCTGTTCGTCCTTTTTTTGTTTCCGATTGTTTTCACGTTTGTCAGTAACGCAACTCAAAAAAGTTGAACGGATCTTCATAAAGTAGAGGGAATTGTTAGAAATGTTATAAAAGTCACCAACAAATTTTTGTGATGATTGGTTCGTCCGTTTGTGCGTTTGGGTAATGTTTGTTTAAGTGCTCATCACAACAAACTGCGAAAGTTACGGACGGATCTTCAAGAAAATTACAGAAGCAGTTATTACTGTCAAGAGGCACAAATGACCAAAATTAACGTTGGTGGTGATAACAAGTAAATCCTAGTTTCAGGTAAAATTTGAATATTCGTTAACATTGCCTTGCTTGAAGCAGGTATACGCGCTCTCAAAATGTTCTGGCCTATTTCCTAAGACTATCCATTCAGTTCTTACGCAAATACGGAAAAGTGCGGACTGTGCTTATCTCAACTACCTGCAGGAACATGTCCTGCTGTTACGTACACCAAAATGTGTAACTGAAAAATATTGAAGGAGGTACTTACGAGTAGCTGTAGGTGTTGGTTTCGGTGTAGTACGTTACGGTAGGATGATCATACTGGTACTGGATCGTGAAACTTTCGGCGTGCGGCTCCGTCTCACTCATTCTCCAAAGGTCCAGGTAACGAATGAGCACCGAATGATTGAATTTTATCTGCAAAAATTTGAGTAAAATAGCAGCACTAGAATTTAGCCTAGTCTTTATACGAGCAAATGTATAAAAATTTTCCATGGAAAGCTCATGCACTCGCCTCACTGCCCTCATCAATCTGCTGCAAGTGATCACGCTAGTACAGTCAGCCAACAGATCGCGTTTTTTCCTTTTGTTATACGTCTGATTTTTTTACAGAACGGTAATAGCTAGGACAGGGCCAGAGCTCCCGGCTACTTCAAGGGGATGGATCTGTTGGCTCGTCTATGGCCTGCTATCTCAACAATCTGAAACCAATATGCCAGCCCATTTTTTTTTAAAGTTTCTTTCCTACTTTAAGCTTGCTGATCAAGGAGCAAAAGGTATTTACCATGACAATGCCAACGGTTATGGATACTTACGGTAATTGGTTGATCAGCCAAAAAGTAATTGTTGTTACTCAGGATGCTCTCCACAAAGGGCGACAATTGGTTCAGCATACCGGCCGAGTTGGTGATCATGTCAGCGTGGAGATGGCCAGAAGCGCCGTGGATGAGGTTACCCCGGCAAACACCAATTCCTAAAGAGTGTAAAGTGTTATTTTCTCCACCAGTGAACTATTAAACACTGCTGTTCTGCTGTTCAAAAGTCGGATTTCCACACATTAAATTACTAATCAGTGATATCTTGTGGTATATTGCTGAATAGTTTTTTGAACACAAAATGATAGAAGGCGCCTTCGAGTCGGGAGGCGAAGGCAAGCCCATTAGAGATGACTGGATGACTGGTCTATGCAGCAATTCGGACATGAAAGCTGGATTCGGCTTGTTGAATCCGGGTTCAGCCGTTAATCCTTAGTCGCTTACACTCGAGATTTCCAAAAGATTTACTTTGCTCCGTTAAATGGAGTCTTCGGCCATCTCACGCCTGCTGGATTGCCTGTATCTCCTTTAACATGACTGGTTAAGCAAACATTTCTATCTGAAGTTTCGGGGAAGTCAAGCTCTGGGGATTGACGAGAAAAAAAAAACATTTTAAGCATCGGCAGCTCCTCAAGGTGGCTATGATTTCTACTATGAAGGGGACGCACTGTACTCAACGCAGCCGCAGCTTTTGACGGTGGGACACACAGACAGTCACAAAATGACTATGATTCCCTGTCCACTCTCTGTTACGTAGCAAGACGTTAGGAAATGAATAAACCAGTTGTGTGTAGACAGCATACCGGTGATGTTCATCTAATTATTAGCAGTTACCTGTAAAGCTTATATTGCTCGGGAAATCCGTTTGAAGTATCAGCAACGTTTTGCTTTATTTATTTAGATTAGATTAGATAGGCGGCAGTAGACGAACCAAGAGGCCCATTCCCAAAGAGACACCGGAACATACGCCCCGGCCCTCTATGAGCTATTGCCATTATATTAGTAGGATATAGAGGACTGGAGAAAAGAGAGAGAGAGAGAGAAAAAAAAGGAGAGGGTGGGGTGAAGAGTCAATGCCCAAGAGACGATCTTGAATGCACGCAAGCGCGATTAAGAGCCGCTGACATGCGGAGCTTAGAGACATCAAACTGTGTAGTTGGAGCGGGAGAGAAAAGGAGACGGATCAAGGTGGCCTCGGAAGCTTTGGCCGTTAAGAGTTTGCGACTCCTGGAGGAGGAGTTCTTAGTTGCGGAGGATGTCTCTCCCAATATATGTCAAGACGATTTTCAAACGCGTTGACTGACTCCACACTAACAACAACGGAAGAGAGTCTATTCCAAATGCTGACTATGAAATACGGAAAGAACTGCTGACTTAAGGTCGTTCTTCGAGCTTTATGCTTGAGTTTTGACCGTTGTTTCGCAAGCGATCGTTGAGGTCTCTTTCAAAGAGCCCCGTTGTAGGTACGTCGTTGAAGCCGTTCAAATACTTGAATGTTTCTATTAGTTGTCCCCTGAGACGTCTTTGCTCGAGAGAGATCAGACCCAAATCCTTTAAGCGACATTCATACGGCTTGTTTCGGAGCTGAGGTATCAATTTCGTTGCTTTGCGTTGGACTCTTTCTATGTTATCGATATCTTTGGACCAGAATTGAACAGCAAATTTTAATTGTGGCCGCACTAATGCCTTGTACAGGGAAACGATTATGTCCTTGGACTTATATTCAAAATTTCTGGAGATGAATGCGAGTACTCTGCTTGCCATTTTCACACTCTTGGCAACTTGCTGACTGTGTTGTAGCTTGTTTGTAATAGTGGTAATAGTGATTCCCAAGTCACGTTGTTGGGTGACAGCAGCCAACTGAGGCTGCGTTGTGCAGTAAGAAATAGAAGCTGGGGTGAGCAGTGTGAGCTGGTGACCACCGTGAGCAGTAACAGACCGAGCAGTTAGTCTTACTGCCACTGCCTGCAGTTCCACGTAATCAGAACTTCATGGCGGATCAGGGCGACGCTGGAGCCTATATGATCCGCACCAGTGCCACCACCAATAAACCTACAGCAGGTTAATCGAATGAGCGAAGCGTTTCGCAATCGAAATAGGTCTCTTATGTGTGGATTAACCTTTCCTCAATTTAAATGGCTAAAAGCCCATTTCGAAAAGCTACAATATGCGCCCGCCATTCAACGTGTAGAGTCCAACAAGATCGACCTATCGACAACATCTTTTTTCTCCACCAACAAAAAACGAGCCGCGATGATGCCCTTTATTCAGATGGCGGCGCAAAAACTTGTTCAGTTCGTTTCAGAGCTCCCAAAATTTTGTGGCCACTTTTGGAAATTCTGCGGTCCCTGCAAAAGTTGCCGAAGCAAAAACGGTGGGCGGTTCAGCTAAACTGGATTACAACATTCCAACTGTGAAGCGGGGTACCCTCCGCTACTGCCAACTTCGCTTGCAGTATTGACGTTATTCCACAATGCTAAGTTTTCCCAGCATAAATGACATGTGCATGAAATTATGATGCTGCCCAAACACAATAAAGTATTTTTTCGTTATTTTGTAATACTGAGCTTTGCTCATTGATCCTTAAATGCTTGAATTAATTTTCCATTTCTAGTGGAGATCGGGTGATTTTCTAATTGCGTTGCCCAGTCGGAAATAATGGTTGTAATTATGGTAGAATATAGTGGTGTATGAGAGATTACGGTCGATTATGGATGATGAGGTTGCCTTAGCCTGCCGTCATGTATGCTGCCAGGTACATACAGTGCACTGGTGTTGCAGAAAGCCGCAACACTTATGTACCCAGCAGTAGTTTGATAAATGTTTTACCACGAGTCGTGACATTAATTGTAATTTCAACGAATTAACTGCACGTTGTTCTCGCAATAAACGATGACAATGCACTGAGAACCCATGAGATCTACTACGTAACCTAGCTACCAGAACTACCACGTGCCAATAGTTCAATTGTGTAAAAGGTTACCCCACGCGTATCTCCGACTCCGCCCCTTAGCTTGCTGGCCAGCTGTAACATCATCAGGAGACAAAAACTTGCTCGCCTACCATAGTTCTTTTTAGGATTTTAGTTTTCTCACTTGATTATATGTTCCTTCCTTATCACAGCGTATTATAATTATCAAAACTTCACGCTTGAGCTCCTACGGACAGGTAATACAACCCAAATGAAGCATCTTGCAACACCAGGAAGCCCAAAAACGCTGCTAGAGGAAATCCAGCAAAAAACCATTAACAGCTGACTTAAACGCCTGCAAGCCAGTACGACCAAAAGCCGATGCCGGCAATAAATTCCAAATCCTAGCCGACCAGGGCACTAAGCACCGACAGAACTGATTAGTTCGACATCTGACAGCCTCTAAAGTGAAAGAGTGCGATCCGCGCGCAGCACGAGTCTCTCTCCCAAAAACCTTGGGGGCAGGGAGAGAAAAATACAATCAATGCCTCTCATTACACTTTATAAAACATACATAGCTCTGCGACTCTTATCTTGTGGGACAGGTTCACTAGATCATTATCAGTGCACAGCCTGCTGGCTGAACTAATAAGTCGGTCTAACAGACGCAAGTGAGTGTCAGCAGCTGAAGCTCAGACCGGTGAGCAATACTCTAACACAGGCAACAAAAAAGCATAAAAACATCTGCAGACAACCGCACTGTCACCAAACACGGAATTTACCTTATGCAGGAGCCCAATCTTAGCAGAAGCACTTGACACCAACCTCCTAATATGCAGCTCAAAAGTAAGCTTCTCATTAAAGATAACACCGAAATCTCCAAGGCGCTAGACTCCTGAAGCAAAGTGTCATCAATCTCCAGTTGGGGATGCTGTGGTACAAGTGTCCGAGACCGACTGATAATCATCGACTTGGTCTTACTGACATTCAGCTTCATACTCAACGCCGAGCACCATGCACTAATGCATCGCAAATCCCTATTCAGAGACTGAGCTACAGCATCACGCAGGCGAGGAGCAGGTATCACTGCCATCAAAGTGGAATCGTCGGCATAGTTGATCAACGTGTTTACAAGCGAAGAGTGCATGTCACTAGCATAGAGAACGAACAACAGCGGGCCAAGCACACTACCCTGAGGAACACCAGACACCACCCCAACTGAGGCGCTCAAAACGCCGTCAACAGACACACTCTGCGTCCGCTCAGAAACAAAATCGCGAATGATTGACAAAACCCTACCACCCACACCAAAGGACTCCAGTTTATATAATAGACCCCTGTGGTTAACCCTGTCAAACGCAGCGCTAAAAACCAACTGGACAAGGCGTGCCTCCGACCCACAATCCAGTGCAGACTGTAAACGGTGTGACCCCGACAAGAGAGCGTCACAACAACCCAAGCCAATTCTGTACGCAAACTGACCAGCAAGCAGCAACCCCGTAACCTCAGCTAAACGACCAAGCTTACCAGCGACAAACTTCTCGAACACCTTCGACAAAATGAGCGTCAGTGTGATGGGTCGATAGTTGGCCACATAGGGCAACCCCGGACCCTTGGGAATAGGAGTAATATTCCCAGTTCGCCAACAACGAGGAAAATTTCCTAGCCCTATTAGGCCTGGGAAGACCGCTGCAAGCTTGGGGGCAAGAACATCAGCCAGCTGCTTATAAAACAAAGGAAACATGCCCACCGGATCCACACCTACATGCGAACCAAGGCCGTCAAGCAGCACCTTGATTGCACCAGATTTGAACGCCAAAGAGGTCAAGCGAGGTTCAGGGTGCATCCATGAGGCAATGCGATAACATCTCTGCTCTGCTTCCCATCGAAGTGAGCCAACAAAATCTCCGCCCTTGCCAAGGGATCAGTACTGATGCCACCACCTGGACCAACAAGGGGAGGCAACGAAGGTTCAGCACCAAATACTGAACCCTTTAGTTCACTCCACCACCGATGTGGATGGTCAATACTCAACAGAGACTCCCTGAAATGCTGCCTCAGACGACGCTGTGCCTCCTCATACTCACGCTTAGCCTCGGCCCTACGATCAACATAGGTCAACCATAACGTGCGGTCACGCGAACGTCGCCATGCCCGATAAGCCGCTTGTTTAGCTTCAAAAGCTAACCGACACTGGTCATCAAACCACGGCTCATCTCGAAACTTCACAAGAATGGTCCTCTTGGGGACAAACCACTCCAAACCTCTCCAAAATGGACCTCTCCAACCAGCTCAAGTGAAATTCTGCGATTTATCACAAAAATCCCACACAATTCCCTATGGCTTTATCGCACTGTAATAAAAGATTTTTCGGGAGTTTTCCGAATGTATTGTGACATTCGACGTTTTATGGAAAAAATAAAACAACTATAAAAAATTTTCAAAGACTATTAGCTCTTTAACAAACACTCTAACTGCAGAAACAACAGAATTGTGTATATAAGTATTAACTACAGGACAAAATAGGAAAGGGCTGCTGAAGCGAATTATTATTAGAGTCCCGGTTTTACCACGGCAGCAGCAGACACGAAGGCGCTGTGACAGCCGTGATACACGATTTGACTCGGCATTACGGCCGGAGTTTCAACAAATTTGATGCTGAACTTACTAGGTGAGTTCTATACTTGTCCTAATCTTTGCCGAGTGCGCTGCTATTGACAGGAAAATGGGGTAAATCATCTTTAGCAAAGTCCCATGCGGCAAGGCTGAACCAGTTTTCTCAGCCATGCGGCACAGGACAAGCGACAAAAAACGAAAGAAGAAGACGGAAGAAAGAAAATACTCGAGCCGATAGTCCCTTCCATGTCCTCCCACACGGGAGCAGATATGAGTCCCATGGGATGAGTCGTTTACCTCCATTCGGCAGCCCACCTCGCGGAACAGAAGGGAACTATACTGTAGAGACCTGTAACCTAACCAACTAACCTGCTCTGCTGAAACTGCGGCAAGCTGCCACTACCGCAGCGAAGAATGCACTCGGATCGCCCTCAGGTTCTGGCAGGGATAGGACCCACCAGAATATACCCCTTAGGGCTGCCGAAGCACCACGTTAATATAAAATCAAGAGGTAAATTTAAATTGGTCTCCCCTGTTTTCTTCATGAAATGTAAGGGATACTCCGTTAAACTTTACGCGAGCTTGTAGCCTCTAGATAATAGGGCTGCCTTCAGGTAGAACGTTAGAGAAATCTGGTGTGAAGTGTTAGTTCTGGAGATGAAAGTAATAACGCTATTTAATGAATGAATAAGTAAATGCAAAACATTCATATACTAGCTTTAAGTGCTTCAACTTTAGAAAACTTGTAGTAAGAATAGCTACGAGTACCTTACGTTACGCCCACGATACATAACTGTAGAACAGTGCGCAGATAGACGCAAAAGCAAGAAGACATTAGTTTAATTATACTCGGATTTAGCTTCAGACGATAAAATTTGAATGATCTGCGCCTTTTATCTAAATTATTCTCATCATATTACTGGTTATACCACAAGGGAGTAGAGAAGAGTATATACCATGGGATGTGTCGCCTACCACCATTCGGCGGCCCACCTTGTGGAATAGAAGGGGAAGTATAGAGAATCTACCAAGCCAAATAAAACTAGAGCACTCTGAGAGCGCATACCTTCGCCATACATGGCAACGGTTACGAAAAATTAAAATTGGTTCTGAAACCATGATTTTCTTTGTATCAACACCAAAATCTAATCATTTGTGCGCTTCCTAATTTTTTGAGTTATGCTGCTAACAAACATTCCGACAAACATTAGTCAAACTCACAAACGGACGAACCGATGATCACCAAAATTTAATCATTTATGTATTTTAACATTACTAACAACTCCTATAAATTTTATAAAGATCCATTCACAATTTTTTTAGCTATTGTGCTAACAAGCATAAAATTAAAAACAGTGACACTTTAACGAACGAACAAAATAACAGATCAACACAAAAATCTGACCATTAACTCTTCGCGATATACTTAACAATTCGTATAAACTTCATAATAATCCGACCATAACTTTTTAAATGACGGCATTGAAAAATATGGGACAGACAAACGAACGGATGGACGGATCTTCACCAAAATTTATTCATCTGTTTCTCGTAACCTACCTAACCATCCTTGTAAATTTCGTCAAAATCCGTCCATAACTTTTTGAGTTATTTTGGTGACAGATAGAGAGCCAAATAGACTCGACGAAAATATAACCTTCTTGGCGGAGGTCACAACCTTCTCAGGACGAACAACGGCCAGCTACAACATCCCCTGCGGAAGCGGCACTCGACACAGCCCTTGGGTTGGTGAGGCTCATATATATTCTGAGAGTGTTAGGGCCGGTCCGAATGTACCTGTGAGGGTCCTTTTATCTATATTCCCATACACGAATTCTATCTCTGCTCATACTGCTCGGAAAAAATATGGAGAAGAGATGCAACAAATTTCTAAGAAAACTGGCGATATTTCATATTGACGCTTAGATTTTTATCCTTAAGATATTTACAGAAGCCCATTGTCGATTCTGCATTTTCATTTGCATAAAAATATAAATAAACACGGAAACGATCTATAATAATGATTTTTGTTAACATTATACATTGTTAATTCACACATAAGAACGGCACTAGCCGCGCCTGTGGTTCCCAGATGACGTTTTGGAGCGAAATGCGCAGACGAGTCGCAAACTGGGCGAGCGATGGGGCTACCTGTAACGCAGTTATACCATATGTGCACCTATGAAAGCGACGCATGCATACACGATACTTCCAACTTTTGTATGTTTCACAGTCGCCGCTTTTCTCTCGTGCTGACAGTCATTAATCGTGCGTGACCAAAGACTGCAGAGCATATCATGCAGTTAGACGTTCTCATTACTTCCGCAATTGACGTTCATTGAGATCAAAGCAAATTACTGCATTTGCATGGAATTTTTACGCGAAGCTATGAATATTATCTTAAGGCAATGCTCTCTTTAACTCTAGTAATAAGTACGCTCTTAAATTATGACAGAAAAAAATATTTTCCGCTACCGTAAACAAAATTATTCTGCTGCCGGTTTCAACCATCCGACTGCAAGTTAGTCTGATATCGAAGACTATTCAGTTTGCAAGAAATTCTGACTTTGCAATATATAGTGCACCTTACTTCCAACTTTTCAGTCGTTATGCAATCTTGTAGGACGTAATGGGAGAGACGACATAAGACCTCGGCAGTGCAACCAAAACGTTCACGTGGCTTTTCAAGGTGGCATTTTGAGCTGGCCTCCTGACTAGTGCAGTTTTTGTAGTCTATGAGACATAATTACGCTAAGCTGCAAGCACTACCGCATCCACTTACTGACACACGAGCTGGCTGATGGAGCTGCTGGCAAAAAAAATAATAAATAATAGAAATAAAAAAAGGAACGTTGAAGACGGAACGCAACTTCCAGCCAGCTGGTATATTAATACAGACTGCTATGTACGCTGAGTCTGCTAAAGAAATTAAAATTAAAAATTCAGTACGAGTGAACAATTTTTGCAGCTAAGACAGTTCAAAAACAGGATACCTACTGTTTTTACGCGAATCATTTCGGCCAGCCAGTAAGCCATCGAGCCAGCCAGCTCGTGCAGTAAAAAGTGAGTCGCTGGTTTATGAAGCTTAGATCGGTTTTATCGCCTGGCCCTATCTTACGGCCGAGTACACATCAATGAAATTTCGCAGCGCTGAAGCTATCGACAGAGCACTCGCATCCTGTCTACGACTTTATGATATTAGCGAAAACGCATGGCACCTGTGCCTCATCCTTGTGGCCATATTCTTGCAAACACACCGAAGAAATATCCGTCTCTCGTCAGCAGTTTATTATCGCTTGGAGTAGAGGACTGTTAGGCTCTATTTCAAGGAATTACAGTAGTTTAGACGTAAACTGAACAAAGACTATTTAGACCGAATTTTCCAGAGTGTGTGACTAGTTTTCAAGGTACAACCTAATACAAAATCACGATAAATGTGTTCTGGGAGTATTTCTGGTATAAGTTGCTTCACAGAGAGAAGCATTTAATTAATAAAGCGCTATGTCTAAGGCAAGAAAACGACAACGGAAAAAAGATGAGCAGCAGGCAAGCAAATACATGGAACGACTCGAGTTATTGAGAAAACTGGTTCGAGTGTGCTGTATTTCGCACTGTATTTATTGAATGCAGTAAAAGAGACTAAATACTTTATAGACGTAGAATTTGAACAGGCCCCAAAGCAAATAGAGAAATAGAAATTAAGAATGAAGAGGAAATTCGCAAGAGGTTGAACGCAAACGCATGGTCATATCTGCAAAATCTGAGACACGGAGATGAGGTAGGACGTGCAAATATATACGAAGAACAGTTGAGTATACAGTAGTAGCTCCTCATTCGAACGTCCTAATTCAGACTGCAACTTTGGATCTCAACTCTCCTAATTCGGACAACTGCTCCTAATTCGGATTTCCTCCTGATATATTTTTTTCATAGAAATCTCCATTATGGAATTATTTCCGGATCTTACAGATAGTTTCTTCGTGACAAAAATAACATCTTTACCGAAAAAGAGTGATCATAAATATGAAGAATGGTATTTAAATAATTTTTTTAATATTATCTCATATTTTTTTCAGTTACCGTCGCTTTTGTAGCAGAAAACACAGTAGGTACAACATATCATAGGAAATACTTCAACAGTCAATGTTGGGTAGACTAAAAACAATGTAAGAAACTTTCTATTAGTGAAAAAGGTATGTTCACCTCATATACCTTCATAAATAAATGCACGCTTATGAAAAATTCTGTAAAAAGCTTATTCTGCGCATTTATTGATAAAGAAACGGAGTGGCGGCACAGCTATTGCCATCATGTGGTTTCTTTACACCGAAAGTTTTGATAATGCAGACAATCAACGTGTAGGCTATGTCAAGAGCAAACCTTTTTAACGCACGTATAAAAGGTTTGAAAACGAGAGTGAGGAAGCTGTGAATGAACATCTCACTTGTCATGAAAAAGACCTCTCAAGCGAAGCAGTTTTGCATATCGAACACTATGAGATTGAAGATAATGAGGATGGTGCAGTGTACACAATCTATGAATAGCATCCTGAAATATGAAGAGAGAATGAGAATGTGAAAAATATATCATTCCGAGTTCTTTAAAACCGCTGCAAATTAAATTTTTCATTTTCTTTTAATTCGAGAAAGTTCCCCAAATAGTCAGAGGCTTTGAAGCGGCAGTGGAAACAGCAACGAGCTATTACATACAAGACGATCAAGATAATTTAAAGAGACTGCTTCAACTCTGCTGTCATTCCTGTTCTTCTTGCTGGTGAATTCCCTGTCTAGACTTAGTACTGGCGTTTAGAAAATGTATTGTATCAAAATATGTTATTGCATAAATACTTTCATTTTCTAAACTTTGCTTCTGTAATAAATTAGTTATAACGTAGCTAAATACATAGCTAATGCTAGTGTAAAATTCAAACTAACCGGTGTTTTATTTACCCAATTAAAAGAATTTTCTGTATGTCAGCTGCATTTTTTTTCTTGGTGGTAGCCCTTTTTTTATTTTACAATTACTCTCTCTTAATTGGGACTCGCTCATAATTTTATCTTCTCTTTGGGACGTGACCGGTCGAATTATTGTATAGGAGCATACGAGGCCTGAGAGAGCCAGCGTTGCGAGAAACAACGTAAACAAAGTTCTTAAGGCATTATTAGTAAAATTGGTGTTTTATGCCTGCGCTGTGATGAATGTCGATTTCCGTACAAGCATTTGCTGACTTACTGCTGAGTTTTTTGACAATTCTACAAAAATAGACTCAACAAATATAAGTGCTCATCACGAAATATGAAAGATCTACAAAGGAAAGAATTAAGGTACACAATTGCAAGATTGAAGGGCCATATCAAATAAGTGATATAAGCACATTATTAAAGTACTCTGGCATAGAGATGCTGAAAAATTAATAATTCAAAAAAAGCGAATTAAGGTACACAGTTGCAAGACTGAGGAGGCACATTAAATAAGTGATATGTATAAGCACATTATTAAAGTACATTAGCATAGCGATGCTAAAAAATTAATAAGTATTCCAAGTATTGGTATGAGAGACACCTGATTTTGAGTTCCATCAGCTCTACTCGAAGAGACTCAGAACCTTTGACTAAAAAAAAAAATGTATAATGAAAACTCTGCTGCATTCAACAGCAAGTGACTTTTGAATTTTAATGGCTTCTTATCGCAATGATCATATTCGAAGCCGGAAGCTGATCTATGTAGCGACAGGTTAGAGAACAGTGTGTTGAGCCAGAGGAGACGCATTGGGCTGGAAAGGTGCATTGGGTTGGACGAGGTGTATTATGCTAGATGAGATACGTAAAGGCAGACAAGGTGCGTCAAGGTTAACGATGTGCATTAGGGTAGAGGACGTGCATTAGGGTAGAGGACGTGCATTAGGGTAGAGGACGTGCATTAGGGTAGAGGACGTGCATTAGGGTAGAGGACGTGCATTAGGGTAGAGGACGTGCATTAGGGTAGAGGACGTGTATTAGGGTAGAGGACGTGTATTAGGGTAGAGGACGTGTATTAGGATAGACGACGTGTATTAGGGTAGACGACGTGTATTAGGATAGACGACGTGTATTGGGATAGACGACGTGTATTGGGATAGACGACGTGTATTGGGATAGACGACGTGTATTGGGATAGACGACGTGTATTGGGATAGACGACGTGCATTAGGATAGACGACGTGCATTAGGATAGACGACGTGCACTATGATAGACGACGTGCATTACGATAGACGACGTGCATTACGATAGACGACGTGCATTAGGATCGACGACGTGCATTAGGATCGACGACGTGCATTAGGATAGACGACGTGCATTAGGATAGACGACGTGCATTAGGATAGACGACGTGCATTAGGATAGACGACGTGCATTAGGATAGACGACGTGCATTACGATAGACAACGTGCATTAGGATCGACGACGTGCATTAAGATAGACGACATACATTAGGATCGACGACGTGCATTAGGATCGACGACGGGCATTAGGATAGACGACGTGCATTAGGATCGACGACGGGCATTAGGATAGACGACGTGCATTAGGATAGACGATTGATGAAAAACACTGGTGAAAATAACCGGCGGTGATCAACTGCAAAAAGTACCGAATCTAACCGACCCCGCAGAAGCTCTCTCCCTTTTACAAAAAGACTCAGGCAAAAATAACCTGGACTTATATGTGCAAAAAGCACGGCTATTACAGCATCGCGTGTGTGGCAACAATGGGCATATCCATTAAGTAACTTTGACAGCGTGTGAATAGAACTTTTATACCGGCGAGTACATTTGAGGGGGACATGCAACAACATTCACATGGACAGTAAAAACATTAGCACTGGCAGTCTGTAGCAAACGACAGCGCTACATGAAGGAACTAGGGAAGGGTTTGACAATAAGTAGGTGGTTCGTTTTTGTCCAACACCGGCGACGCTGGGCAATAACATAAGCAAATAATGAAAACAATGAAATATAGTTACATAAAGCATGAGTTCACGAAGTTATTCTCTATCTTGAAACTCCTACTACCCTTTTCTTGTTGAAAATTTCTTGCATTGGCTTTGACAGGAAAAAAACTGACGAAAACGTTTACAAAGCAAGCGCTATCTGATGCAGAATAACCATTACAACCAAATAATTACTAGTAAAACTAAAATGATTGATGAAGCTATCGACATGAAGTAGCAGCGATCGACGTAACTAAGGTAACGGTCATGCTAACCAAAAAATGACACGTACCCAATGACCCCACCTTTTAGGCCGTATATCACGGAAACCCGAACTAATTTCGGGTCAGTCTAATTAGAACCCTTCATAACTTCGGGTAGGTTAGGTGAGGGCAGGTCTGATTTTCCTAACCACCTATTTTTTTCAATTTCGGGGGTGTCAATTTTGGGCTCTTGGGTAAGACTTGGTTAGGTTGAGCTATGGTTAGGATAGCTCACCCTGCCTAAAACTTACATATCGTCATCGAATTACTTCCACAGCAGTCACTCACCTTCCACGTCGCAAATAAGGCGTCCGTACTCGGTGAGGTACTTCGTCTGAACGAAAAGTCTCTTGCTGACGTATACATCCTCGCAGTGTTGGGACTGAGCCACTGCAGCACCCGCGCCTCTGTCGACAGAGAAATATTTGGTATGGAACATATGCTGGAGTTGATATGTGCTCGACAGTGATTTATAAATGACATCAGATAAGCCAGTTGCGAACGGTGTGTGAACGGTCGGAATAATTGCAGATTGTTTTTTTTTTGGTCACTTAGTGGAAATATTAATAAAACACTCCACAAATTTGCTGAAAGCTTCATGAATATTAAGTAAAAATTTAAGAAATTCTCTCCTAATGAAGATAATAAAACTAGAAAGTAGTAAATATTCGTTTCTCTTTTTGTAAACTTATACATATATAGTTAGGGGATATAATGTATATCCCCAAAATGCTTTACTATCTTTGCCATGGCAATATACAGATAGCAAAGCGACAATCCCTTGTGGCAACCCTATGTAGCCCTAAGGTTTCACCGATTAAAAATTCTAGTCTACGGACTTTGCTACGATATTTTCCGACCATAAATAGAAAAAATACGTCTTACTCGTGCCACCACCACAATCACCATCATCACCACCACCGCCGACACCTCTGAAACTTGTGAGACCCATTAAGAGCTGGCGTGTGAATGGTTACGAGGGCAGGGTTGGCTTCCGATAGCGTTCTAAGCAGCTCGATTTCTTAAAATTACGTGAAGCAAGGACTTGTTCTGCTAATATTAGCTTATTTGAACGTTAGATGAACCAGTCCTAGCCTTACCTAGCCTAATGAAGGCCACCCTATCTGATCGTTAGCAGAAGTTAACCTTGCTCCACGTGGCCTTAGAAACAGGCTCAATAGGACGACACGCCAGGATGACACAGAATAGATTAATCCACTGCCGTACGTGGCGGAGCGTTGGCGTCACAAGAGAACAATCGATCGTAGCACAGTCGAAGACTAGCAAATTATTGTCTGGTAGAATACCACAGTTAGTTTGGAAATAGCAAAGGTCAATGTGATACTGCTGGCCATGTTGTCGTAATATTTATTACCCACGAACAA
>LQNS02277999.1:7453147-7478906 GCA_001587735.2 Parhyale hawaiensis
GGGGATGATGATGGGTGAACGGGAGTGATGTTGTATGGGTTAACGGGGGGTGATGCATGGGTTAACGGGGGATGGTGATGGGTTAACGGGGGTTACACAGAGTTACCGAGCATGATGATGATGAAGAAGAGTTAACGGGGATGATGATGGGTTAACGGGGGTTACACAGTTACCGAGCATGATGATTATGAAGAAGAGTTAACGTGGGTGATGAAGTCTTATGGGACGATAAAAGAAATTAAGGAGCCGATGAAAAGTTGCGCGGCCGATATAAAGATTGACGGAGTCGATATAGGGCTAAGGGTGATAAACGACTATCGGGAGCGATACAAACATACAGAGCGGGGAAGGGCTTCCGTAATGAGAAAGGGAGGAAGAAGCTAAGAAATTAAGGAGCACAAAAAAGTCTTAATGAGGGAGGAAAATATTCATGGGGTTCATGTAGACGATGAAAAATAGGAACAGTAATGAATTAATAAAAAATAATACGGGCCATACAGGATAAAATGGGATAATAAGAAAGGGACAGTAAGAAAGTACCAGGGTAAATTAGGAATCAATGGAGGCAATAATTGGGTTGAAGAAAAGTGAACTCACCCGACGTTGGCAACTGCGCCGCCGGCGGTGCTATTGCTACAGGTGCATGTGTAGGTCGTCTGGTCGTAGCTGTGGTCGGTGAAACTGTTGCCGACACATGCGTGCAGGCACTGGCTGGTCGTCATGCGACAGAACTTCACAGTCAGGCTTGTCGCGTCCGACGTGATCGTCGCCCCAGGATCTGAGAATGAATAAATATTTTTTATTATTATAAACCATACACTACACCGTCCTTGACTGTGCACGCCCGTCGCAAGGGAGTCCTGAGTGTCATCCAGGAAAAGTATAACGCAGCGTTTTCTAATGATAGGAACCTGAAGCAAAAGCACACAATCATGATCAATACCAACTAAAGCGAGGAATGTATTTATTAGCATGTAACGCGATAGAGAACATAAGTGGCGATAAATTTCTTCGTAACAAGATTACCGTCCCAAATTGTCAATTTCGTTCCGAATAAGAGTGCTATTAGGAATAAAAAATGCGCAATTGAACATCAAATAAGAAAACCATCATTGTCTCGCATCGACAAAGAAAAATGACATTAAATAAGACTTGGAAGAAACAATCGAATTGAGAAAATATTTGTGAAATCTGCTGCTGACGTAAGCTCGAGGGATGAGGAGGCTACTCTGCTTTTGACGCACGTCCATGTCAGGGATTGCTTCCTTTGAGTATCACACCGACAATATCTGTCACAGAGAGATGAAACTTTCAGATATTAGAGTACGAGTTCAGTCATTATAACAATGCGTAACTTACAATCACGTCGGATCCCCTCGGCCAGAATAAAAAAAAAGATGACATTACATTTTTGGAACGATCCTTGCAGCTAATGAAAGAAAGTAATGGAGTTGCAAAAGTTGCAATGTGAGAACAGCAAGATCCGAAAACTTTCAGATATAGAACATTGGAAAGGCACAATCAGGCCCCATCAACTGGAGTTTCGAAGCTTTAAATTTCCATGCATCTGAAGTTCTTCGCTCACCTGATACGGCGAACATATAAAGAAACACACTAGTGCACAGGGGTAAACAAACGCAAAAACTAAAATCTAGCAGCCTATAATGGGACACAGAACGACCAATGACGCTGTGTATCAGCTGCAGCACAGATCAATGTACGTTATAGGCTCTCATGCAAGGGAAGTCAAGTGCAGAGCGTTGTACCAAGCCTTGTGTGACTTGGTTGTCTCCCAATTCGAATCAGGATAGCCTCATGTACGTATTTATCACAGTGAAAGGTATCTACATATAAATCACAATCTGTCCGGTTGCATACAATTCCAGATTAAATTCCAACCAAACTATCGTATCTTTGATACAAAATCAGACGTGAAGATGCAAGTTCCATCGTTGAGAGCTACCTTGGTTGAAGTCGGGCCACGCTACGCAAGCGCAGGCTCAATTTATAATCATACAGTCATTCAGCTCCCACGTCATTCAACTTGAGTAGTTTCTCAGTGTATCTTGGACACTGGTTTCGCTGGGTAATCGGAACGATGTGCCAGCTGCACATCAGCTCGTAAATTGAGCATGCGGCGGTATAGTGCGGTGTCGGCATCAGTAGCGCTGCTGTAGGCCGGGATCTCACTGACACAACAAGCGATGCAATGCGATTTTTGCGGGAGACATGATGCACATGAGCGGTAGCGCGTCGTGCGATCTGGGTTGCGTCGGTGGGGATCCAACCAACAGTCTGCTATAGCCGATGTTAGCGGCGCACGTCGCTTGTAGCGTCGATGGGGCGGGCCCTGGCCCCATAGAACGGCGGGCAGAAACACCTAGGCACTTTGTGGAAAAAAGTGAACACCTCGATTTTTGCGCCGTGTTAGCTGAAATGACGAGCGGGCGTTTTTCTACGTAACGTCACAGGTTCAAATCTCCCCACCGTCTTCTGTTTTTAGAATATACATCTAAAAGAAGCCACTGATAATTCCATATGTAACCGGCAATACACCCAGTATAAATCACGGTAATGGAGCCCCTTCAACATATTGCGTGACAGGACGGTAGAGAGTAGAAACAACCACTTTCTCGCTAACTTGACAAATAGCGTAAATAACAGATAGTGATACCAAAGTACATTGTACGAATACGAGCTAACATAGGCTATCCGGGTAAAATTATTTCAGCACTAAGAGTGAAAACAGCAAGTTGCGCTCTCTATTCCCGGCCATCAGTATGAGTAGTTTTTTTTATTATAATGATGCTGAAAAGGTAAGGCCTCCTTCTCCGTTTTTAACCAAGGAAGAAATAAGGCACATACTGTACACCATGGACACTATGTCGACGGAAACGTGGAACCTATAGACGAAGGTGTTTCCACGCGGGATCAACGCTCATGGGAACAGTCTTAGGAACAACAAGTGGAGAAAGAAGAGGAAGATCAGAAGATAAAGTTAGCAGGAGCTTTCAAAATGGAGGAAGCAACGGGGGCATTTAAAAAATCCTACGTGTAGCGGGGCGGGTAGTGGAAAAATCATGCATGTGATGTAACAACCAACAAAATTAGCATGATAACTCTATAAGGTATACTGAAGAGATCTGTCCAACTAGCCACCGAAAAATCCAAGATGGGGCCATTTTCAAGACAGCTGTCTACCTTATAAATTTTTGTGTCGATTCAGATGAAACTTGATACAGATATGTAAAAAAATGTAGGTTTGACTACTGTAGTGTTTTCCACTTTTCTCATAGAAAACGAGTTATTCTAAGAAAACGGAAAATGAGAGTTCTAGTGGAAAACTATATCCCACTACAGTTTTTGAGCTACAGAGATGATTTTGGTATCAAAAGATGCAGAATACAGACGTCCGAAGGCCCAGCTATACCATATGTATGTCAATGAAGGTATGCTCCGATATGAAAACAATACAACCTAAATTTCTTACATAAATTAGATGTTAATACGAGTCTCGTCGTTTAAAGGCGAGCAAGATGTGTGCGTGTAAAGAATAAATATGAAATCAATATGTTGCGAAATTCGATATCGATTGTAAAAGGTCCATAATTAATACAGAATAATAATTTTTTCAAATAAAGCGTGACTGGCTTCACGTTAACTAACGTTTCCTCTGAATTAATGTAAGTAACCTTAAGGTACGTGGGGCATGCCCGTGTCAAACACCGTGCAGCAAGTCCAGAATTGTCTGAAAATAGTCAATATGATCGATCGGGCTAGAACGTTCGGAAGTTATTGCAGTCACGAACCACAGAATTAGCATTAGCATTCCAGTCTGTCCTGTTGAAGAATTTCGCCAACGCACATTCTTTCATTACCGGCACTACTCTGCATGAGCAGAGACAAGCTTTTAATCATAAAACCTCTTCGTACCGCAAATCTGTTCTCTGCGTTTGCAACTTTGTCTTTATATGCTCCTAGAAATTATTTTAACTCCCGCGGGCCTTTTGGCCGTTCAACGGACAGTTTTATAGGGAAGGAACCCGTTTTGAAGGCACGCGGGGGTTAAAAGGACTTGAGGACCTCAACTATGGTAAATCATATCTTCAAAAAGGCAACAAAACTGTTAATACTTTACGACTGACGACTGCAAATGCTTTCAAACTTGTTAGCAAAAGTCAACGCCCTGATTTAATTTTTTTTAAATCAGTTATTGACACTGGTATCTACAGCTACCTTCCGTAGGAAAAGTAAAACAGTGCTGTAGGTATCAAGAGCTACCGTCAGTAGGGAAAATAAAACTGTGAAGTTGGTATCTACATTTACTATCCGAAGGGAAAATAAAACTGTGTAGCGTGCATCTAGAGCGACCGTCCGTATAGAAAATAAAATTAAAAGTGATACTGGAATCAAGAGCTGAGCTACGGCCACTCTCATGAAAACTTAAACTTTGATCTCGGTATCTGGATCTACTGTCCATGTATAGTAAATAGCAAACAACAAGCTTCCGCCCGCAGGGAAATCTAACGATGATGCCGGGCTTCATAACCCTCTTAACCCACTGATAGCGAATGAGTTGCCATACGAAATAATTCAGTTACAACAGATGCAAGTTAACTAGTTGCCCGGAAAGTTCGAGCCGATTTTCAAAGAAAACAAGAAGGTCAATAAATATAAGCCATTGTAATTTTAATCAATGAAATATGAACCAAATATTACCAGGGGCTCATGAACGGTGGATTTTGATAAGCTGAGTCTTTGTGCCAATACTTGGGTAGTGCAATGTGAGTTATTCACAAGTAGTGACTCAACTTGGTCATAATCTGTAGAGGATGGTCTACCTGATTTCTCTCAAGTAGTAAGGCTACAATCTCTTACTTGGAACCTCGCGAACCACTTCAGTACATTTCTTTTGGATAAAGCGATATCACCTTAAACTGGGCATAGTTCTTTGGTTGCCTGTGACGCATTTTTCTCCTATATGGAAAGAAAAAAAACAAAGTACCGAAAATGAACATTTTATCTTCAATAGAAAGGGTTACAGTATTAACACAGTTGTAGGATCGCAAACGTTCTTTCACGGAAAGACAGCTTGAACTGTGCTGTAAATGGAGGTGTAGTCAAATCCTATTTGCTGGACGCAATCATGGTCTAAAATAAATCGAACGATGAACTATTAAAAGTCGGTACTAACTTTCCGAGCAACCCGGTACTACACTGAACACGAAAAATGGCTTTGCGAAAAGTTATTTGTGTTGGCTCATAATCATTTTCAGTACAGTGTTAAAAGGTAAGCAAAAACTTGTAGAAATTTTGAACTAACTTTTGAAATGACGGACAAAATCATCAGAAACCAAATCAAACCGCTGATTTAACGAATCAAAATGGGAATCAACCGGTATTTATATCAACACACTAACAAGAGCGTTAGTTCAGGCAGGCAGCTGTGCGGTAGAGCTGTTACAATACCTCGCCGCTAAATAATATCTCATTAATATTATTAAATCACACCAGGCTGGCAACGTGGGAACGGAGAAACTCCATGAGGCTGATAAACCCCACGCAACAAGCCCAGCGAGTGAAGAAAAAAAAGATCCTAGATCACAGAATTACTCAGTGTACACATCGTTTAAAGCTGCCGATACCCGCACCAGCAAAGACAGAGCCATCAAGACCATTCCAAACATCCACACACGATGGAAAAAACTAGCGCGAATACTGGCCCGTATGGCATCGTAACAGTTCCAATGTAACCTCATGAAGAGCACCAGTACGCTGAGTATACCTCACCCGAACAAATGGCTCCGGAAGAAATCAGACAGTGGATAACTAGGGCAATTATATATTTTATACAGAAAACAGACCTCACCAACTCTGCGACTATGCGCCAGATCACAAGACATAACACCATCCAGCATGAACGCACATCGACGAACAACTTTGTCAAGCAAACGCAGATGACAATCAGCATTAGAACCCCAGACTATGGAGCAGTATTCCAAAAGAGGAAGGACATAGCAATTAAAGCAGCGACGTTCCAATTCTACCGAGCCAAACATCGTCCAAGCACGCCTCATAAGACCAATTTTCTGCGGTGCACGTGGGGCAACAGAATGGATGTGGGATTCAAACGTGAATTTTAATTAAAGTTAACACCCAAGATTACCAAGTCATCAACCACAGGAAGTGACTCACCGTCCAGTTTGAGAAGATCTTACTGTACGTGGACCTTGACGCGAGCATGGTATTATTCTTGCCCGCATTTAGCCTCATCCCCTCCTAGAACACCAGGAATCAATCACTTCCAAATCATGCTGAATGGATTTTGAACCCTCCAACCTATCACTAGGCTCATCCCAAACAGCCAGCAAAGTAACATCATCAACGTAACCAACGAGTAAATTATTAACAAGATCAAACAGGTCCGCCGTATATGCGATGAACAATAAAGGGCCCAGAACACTTCCCTGAAGCACACCAGAAATCACGTCCAAAAACTCACTCCACTTCCCATCAACAACTACACATTGACGTCTGTCAGATAAAAACTGACTAATTACCGCGAAAACTGAACCACCAATACCCACCAATCTTAGCTTATGGAGCAGGGCGGCAAGGTGATTCACGCTTATCAAAAGCAGCACTGAAGTCAAGCTGTACCAACCTTGCCTCATGACCCCCATCAAGAGCCAACTGCAAAACACTAGAAATAGAAAGCAAAACATCACAAGTTCCCAAGCACTTACGAAAACCATACTGTATTGGGGGAAGGACACCCTGCTTCTCAAGAAAGCGACCCAACCTCGACGCAACCAACCTCTCATAAACTTTCGACAAAATAGGTGTGATCGAGATGGAGCTTTAGTCGGAGGTTTGGGATGAGACAGAGCCCTTCGGAACAGGTGTCACATGCGTGACACGCCAGCATTCCGGAAAAGAGCCCAGCCGTAACATCCGACTGGACACGGAAGCAAGCGGGGCTGCGAGCACACCAGCCACCCTCCGAAGAAAGAGAGGAAACATACCCGATGGATCAGTGCCCCCATAGGGGTCCAGGTCAAGAAGAAGGCGGCGCACTTCAGAAGATCTGAAAGCAAAACTGCAGAACCTCGGCTTGGAATCACACGCCAAAGGAATGCGCACTCAGTTCCGGCTCTGCTTCCCATCGAAGTAGCGCAACAAAAGGTCCGCCTTGGCAGCAGAGTCCGCAACAAAATCACCACCAGCACCAATTAAAGGGAGGGGGGGCAGAAGAGCTCACACCAAGCACAGCGCTCTTCAAGGTGGACCACCACTATGTGCGCTAACAAACGAAGCTAATAACTCCCTGGACCTCAAATGATGCTCCCTCTCAGCTTCCTCATAAGTAGCACCAGACCGACGCTGCAGTTCCCTGAAACGCTGAAAGTCAAGAGCAGACCGGCTAGTACGCCAACGGGCATATCATATGCCTCCCGCTTCAACTGGTGCGCCCTTCTATAGGCATCATCAAACCAGGGCTCATCGCCTGTCCTGACCGTAAAGAAGCGGGAAGGGACATGGGCCCCCACCATGTCAGAGAAAAGCCGATCCAAAGTAGATCCAGGTTCAGGAGACGCTCACAACACCCCAAGGTAGCGCAGGGATGGCGCCAGAGACGACGTCCCAATTTCACTCTGGACTTCAAAAACATTTCACGCCTAACAGTGACTCTGGGGATCCGTTTTATTGAAGCATGTACAGTAAGAAAATCAACTAATACAGGAGGCATCAAGTATTATATATAATTCAATCTAACTAAAAGACATAAGTATCAAGACTTTCATTACTTCAGTTAATACTGACAGAATAAATTTGGCAGATTAGATAGGCGGCAGTAGACGAACCAATAGGCCCATTCCAAAAGAGACACCGGAACATACGCCCCGTCACTCTATGAGCTATTGCCATTATGTTAGTAGGATATAGAGGACAGGAGAAAAGAGAGAGAGAAAAACTGTGTAGTTGGAGCGGGAGAGAGAATGAGATGGATTAAGGTTGCCTCGGAAGCTTTGGCCGAGGCAAGGTACTACCAAGGTACTACCAACGTCCGAGTCTCCTATTCATGCATAGGTACATGTGTACAACTGGAACATATACTGTACATAGATACCAGGATTCAATTCAGCGATATATAAGGCTTTTATAATGGCTCTCTCCCATAATGGTTCTCTCTTCCATACTAATATTATTGTTTCTCAATCATAGCATTGCCTGTGATCCTAAGAGAAGAAAGAAAGGCCACAAAGAATGTCGACAGATGTAATCATTACATCAACCTGCAGGGCAGGTTCCTCCGATAGCAAGCACCATCATCGCAATTTTGTCTCTAAGTCAAGTAGGCACGTTTCTGCTTTTACTGTAAGATTATGTCGAATATTTGGCTGTAAATAGGTATAATCCTGAACATAATATATACTATAGCTAGTGCTGTATGGTACTACAATGCCTATTTTATATCCGATGTAATAGCATTAAGCCCATCTGATGTCATAGTATTACGTGCTGAACAAAAATATGAGCTTTCTTTAGATTTATAAGCAGCGCTGTTACTCAACGACTTCTGTAGGGCGAGAGCAGTGTTAGTAAGCACTCCTCGTGTGACTCTTGGAGAAATCGCTGACTTGCTCACGCAAATTAAATTATAGAGCGAATTTTCCTGCCTCCGTTGTATAACATCATATATGTATATGTTTTTTGTTGATTATATCCTCATTTCTACGCTTTTACAGTGCCGTTTTTTATTCATTTATATTTTTTGTTTTGATTTTTTAATAAAAAAATAAGAGCTGTCTTAACAGCGCATACCTCCGCAAAGGAAAGTCAGCAAAACAAAACAAAAAGTCTAAATCGGTTCTGAAACTATAATTTTATCTTTATCAGTACCAAAATCTATTTTGGTCAATCGTGCTTTTTGACAGTAATAACAGGGTCTGTGATTTTTTTTTTTTTGAAGACCAGTCCTTAACTTCATGAGTTATGTTCTGACAAACACTTTGACAAATAGTCAAAAACACAAACTCCCATATATATGTAGGAACAACCGATCATCACCAAAGTTTGGTATGTCTCTCCTCATTTGACAATTCCTACAAATTTCATGAAAATCAATTCATGAATTTTTGAGTTGTTTTGCTGAAGGGCATTTTGGTAAACATTAGTCAAACACGCAGAAACACCAATCACCGCCAAAATTGATCATTTACGTCCTACGACTTACCTACAGGAAAAGACAAATGTCTTCGTTTCGATGCTATAGAATTCTGTACAAGCTTCCGTTGATGTAAAAATATGGCGATATATTCTCAGATTACGTAAATTATAACTTAACCTATAATGCCTGATATTAGCGTCATCTTAACGATCTCATTTAATTATTTAGTTAAGAACAATGGTTCCCCACCTTATCTATGCCTGGCACCCCTAAAAATCTTATACTGCTTTGTACTCGTTTGTTTTTTTTTATGTGGCTACTCTTTTCTTTTTGATTATATATCTCAAAAATTCTATTTTTTCCGAATTTCACCTATTTTTAGCGTTGAAATTAACATGATGTGTTAGTAGATTCACAATATCCTTACCAATGTGTGAACCAATTGTCTCCATAGAGCATTGTACAGAATGTAGGTTGTGAAGAAGAATAGTGTTATAAATTGCTCCCTAATTTGTGAGGCTCATTGCGATAATGCTTTTTATTTTCTCTCTTTATTTCATTTTTACCGTTAGATTCTGTAGAAGATTCCGTTGTAGCAATCAGTGTTATATGATGAGATTGCGTGAATTGTAATTTCACTTACAATGCTTAGTATTATATAGCATCATCTTAACGAGTTCTTTTAATCATTTGTTCTACAACAATTGTTCCCCACCTTATCTAGGCACCTCTAAAAAAAGCTTTTGCTGTGTGCGAACCTCTACAAAATTGATAACTGATACGATGGCAAAGAACTTAAATTATTTAAATTGAATCAATTTACGCCACAAATTCAAGCTTATTTTTGAATGACGTTGAACTAATCTAAGGTTTCGCAACCCTTGACGAGAAAGTCCATCTTGCACCTCCCAGGGAGCGCGACCACCATTGGTTGGGAACTTCTGCTCTAGTAGGAATGATTTTGCTGTCTCTCGTCTACAGGAGTTCCAATGTCCTGCCATATGCAAGCATGTAATTACGAGGCTCCAACTGAACTTCCCGGCGAAATAAGAGTTTTGGTCCAGGATAAAAATAATATTCAAAAATTTAATTGCTGCAAAATAACAGAAGATGTGGTCTAACGGAAATATTTTCAGCGCACAGTAAACATAGCAAAAGTTATCTTGATGGCTCATCTCTAGTAACCAGTACACGATGATCCTAAATACCAGCTGCCAGCTCAACTACTCCTGGTGTGCCAGCGCCCTAGGGAAGGCCCAGTGCGTTTATCTATCGGGAAACGTACGGGCAGAAGATCGTGGATTTAGGTGTAAAGTTCAACGTTTCACATAACCCCAGTAGATGACACTTAATGACGGTTTTAGTTATATTCCGTTACAGGTAATGTAGAAGCTAGCTATCTATATACACATGACATGCGATTCTTATCCAGTCACTCACTGTACAGATGGCGTCACAGTATCCACTGTAATTAATTATCCGCGAACGAAGTGAAAGAGGTGATAAGGTTTTCGTTGAAAATATGTCTGTCCACCCAAAAACAGGGGCAAAGAGCTGAGCAATCTTCATAATTTTTTGCAGAGAGTTTTTGGGTTAACCGTCAGGCAAGATAAACTGGCCCCGAATGGTGGTGGCGATCTACTTAGCCACCACTCGCTGACTTCTACCTCGGTCGACACCACCCATGGCTGAACAACGCAACGTAGTTCAACCATGATACCACCGACCTAATCCAGGAAATTCGGGTTACCTCTCTGGATAGCCACATCTACATTGATAATTTCCATCTCCCACCAACTTCTTCCAGCCCAGCCGGCTACGGACCCGACTTCTCGTTGGCATTTGATTCACTGCAGGCTTCTGATGTACTGGTGTGTGATGCTTTCAGTGCCCACCACCTTACCTGGTCTCCAAATACAGATGCTGACCCGGATGACCAGTGTATTACCCATAGGGATGTCCAGCACCACGAGGTAATTTGCTCGAGCAAGCTGGTTACCCTAAATGGAGACACCGATACCCGCCTTCCGTCTCACGGTCCTTCATCCTCGTCCGACATAACTCTTTCAAGCGCCCATCAGGGTAGGATTTTGAGTGGCAGAGCTCTATCTCCTTGTGCTTTGACAATGACCACCTCCCCGTCAGTACTGTCCTTCGTAGTCTTTCTCAGTACCCTCCTCGGCCCTTATTTTTTTTTTCAATAAATTCGTTATAGCGGACTAGGCTTCCTACCAAGCATAAATGAAGGAGGCCCAGTCCCGTCATCCACAAAGCTGCAGCTCAGCCTCATGCAGAGAACCTACCTTTCCGTTCATCCGTTTGTTTGTCTCTCTGCCTATTTTTTGTCAAGGCCATAACTCAAAAGTTAGCGATGGATTTTCATGAAATTTACTTGAGTTGTTGGGCATATTACGAAGAGTAAATGACCAAATTTTTGGGGTGATCTGTTTGTACGTCGCTGTTTCATTTTATGCTGGTTTGCATAAAAACTGGGAAAGACTAGTATGGAAAATACTGACGAGGAGGTGGTCATTGTCACAGCACAGGTAGATAGAGCTCTGCCATTCAAAATCCTACCCTGATGGGCACTTGAAAAAGTAATGTCGGACGAGGATGAAGGACCGTGAGACGGAAGGCGGGTATCGGTGTCTCCATTTAGGGTAGCCAGCCTGCTCGAGCGAATTACCTCGTGGTGCTGGACATCCCTATGGGTAATACACTGGTCATCCGGGTCAGCATCTGTATTTGGAGACCAGGTAAGGTGGTGGGCACTGAAAGCGTCACACACCAGTACATCAGACGCCTGCAGTGAATCAAATGGCAGCGAGAAGTCGGGTCCGTATCCGGCTGGGCTGGAAGAAGTTGGTGGGAGATGGATATTATCGATGTAAATGTGGCTATCAAGGGAGGCAACCCGCACTCCCTGGATTTGGTCGGTGGTATCATGGTTGAACTACAGTACGTTGAGTTGTTCAGCCATGGGTGGTGTCGATCGAGGTGGAAGTCAGCGAGTGGTGGCTAAGTAGATCGCCACCACCACAAGGGGCCAGTTTATCTTGCCTGACGGCCTTGATAAATGGAACCGAGATCTGCTGCTGCGCCAAAAACCTCGCAAGCTCAGCAGGGCAGGGGTGCAACTCACTGCATTGAGCTGGAGAAAACGGCAGACTAGTTACAAAGAGGAGGAGGAAGGAGCGGCAGCGGGAGCATGAGATGGTGAGGTTAAAGTGGGTAAGCAGGCGACGGCTGGAGAACCGGGAGGAGGGGAAGGCGAATCGGCAGGCGGACACAGCCAGTCAATGGATCAGCTCTGCTCGAAGGGCGACGAGACCTGTGCACCGCGGATGGACTCAATAACATTCGTCTGAATTATTTTTCGGTTTAGGGTTTGTCAGGTGTTTCTATATCGCTTTTGCATTCTGAGTTCAGAAATGCATGTAAGCAATTTTGTTCATTCAGGTCAGATTTTCATTCTATTTCAATTTTAAGAACATAAATTATTGGAAATAACATGTTTTCTGGTGAATTTTATGTTTACTAAAAATCACTTTTTTCTAAACAAACTAATAAAAGGAATTATAGAGAGCGTGCATAAGCAGTTAAAATTTTTTCAACAAAGTTATCAAATATACAGACGGTGAGTAACGGCCAAAATAGCAACACCGTAGGTAGGGACAATGAGTTACCAAGCTCTAGGTGCAGGCATGTCCATATTAAAAAGCATTTCCTTGGTTCACATTTAAACTATATTCCGGAAAACTGTGGTGATTGAGCGAAGAGCTATGCTATAGAGGAGATATCCTAGGGCCGTTGGGAAGCGGATACGCCTGCAGGCTACTGCTAGTTCCTCATGAGGGATGCTCCAAATGCACAGCGCAGGCGAGAAACTATGCAAAAGCTAATTCTACTCGAATAGTTTCATCACTTCCTTATTTTTATTTGTGTATACAAAACTGTGAATTTACTTACTACTTTCATTTTCATCTTGAAGCTCACCGGTCTGTGTCCTATTTTAGGCATTGGCTACACAATTTCCATTATTTATGCAGTATCTGAAATATATAAATATTAATGTTTGGTCTTTGTTTTCTTAAAACTGAAATAGCAAGAAACTCTCACCTGATTGAACAAAACGAGTTACATTTTCAAACTCAGCATGCAAAATGCATATAAGATCTACTAAGAAGCATTAAACCTCTTTTAAAAAATTTTTGAATGCAGCCCAGTGTAATTAAACGGCAAGCTGGGGCATGAAGATGCTGGCCCCTAGATACTTATTCGGAAGCTATACACAGGAAAAAGTTCTTCTCAGTGCTGAATTCATTTCTTGAATTCTTGAAAAACACATGATTTAGGACTTATTACCATATTTGCATTTTGTTGGTGAGGTCCGGCCCCTCTGGCCCCAATGCACGAGCCGCTACTGGTATTTGGTATGGAGGCCTTTGCCATCAATAACAGTTTATCTGTCGCTCAACGAACGAATAAAAGTCTTGCAGTTTTCAACAGATATTTTCTTTCATTCTCCTCTCAAATGATTCCCTACTTCATCGACCGTACTTGGATTCTTTTTCTTTGCTCTTTCATTTAATAACTTCCATGCGTTTTCAACTGGATTAGTGTCGGGGCTCTGAGCAGGCCACTGCATCGCTGTAACATTTTTTTTGAAAAAATGTCTAGACACATTTTACTCTGTGGCGCTGGGCGTTATCTTGCATACTTACAGCTGGTTGGTTAACATCAGTTCTTAAATGAGGTAAAACATCGTTCTTTAATAATTGTTTTGTACACTAATGCATTAGTTTTGCCATGTAGCCTAGCAAGAGGTCCAGTACCAGTTTACGACATCTTATCAAGCAACATCGCACTTCCTCCTCCAAACTTAACGCTATTTTTAGTGCATTAAAAAGAATATCGTTCCTTAGGAGTGCGTCAAACAAACCTTCTCCCATCAATGCCGAGCAAGTTGGACTTTGACTTATCACTGATATGAATGCAATATATTGTTCTTCAGTCCATGTGACGTGTTCAAGAGCAAAGTTATTCGGTCCACTCGGTTGTTTTCGGAAATGTAGGGTATCGTGGGAAATACTCTACTACACAAATCTAAATCGTTATGTCTTTGGGAACTGTGGGTCTTGAAACATTGATGGCGAGGTTATCATTGGTCTTTTTCGCCTTACCAATCCGTCTTCTCATGCCATGGTTTTCCTAGTCCTGCCAGGTGATTTCTTGGCTTCACATAACCTAGTTTTCTCAAATTGTTTCAAACTGCTGCTAATAACGCTAAGACTTCCCGACAATCTCAGCAATCTCGCCCATTGAACGTTTATCTTCATTAGGTAATTGCTCTACCAGTTCTATAACTGCCAATGATGTCATTGAGTTTCTAGCTACGTTTATAGTGGAAGAGACAGTAAGGAACTGATTTAATTTCAGCCGCGAACTATTAGCCCCTTTTATACCGTAGGAGTTACTAAGCACTACTGAATATTTATTCATTTATTGGATTTTATTAAACTGTCTGATCTTAATGGTCGCCCCATTTACGTAAGTTATCTATCAGTCATGTCATAATGTTAGTAAGGCATTAATTATAGATCAATAAACTTTCATTTTTCCTCCTCATGAAGTCTGCTAGATATGTTCCAAATTTCAGCTTTCCCAGTGCCCTGTAAAAAAGCAATGATTGTTTTCCTTACTTCATAAGCACTTTCTGATCCTTCTGCTCGTTACTATATAATGTGTATATCCTCCGCCACATAATTCTGGAACCGGGCTTTTCTTTTACTCTTCATTTTCGAAATATTGACAGAACTCCAGCTCTCGTAATCTGAGTTGGAAGAAAACAACTTCGATATAATACCGTGTCTTTTCGCTTGGGAGTTGTCTGAATATATAAATGTGCAAGTACACATTTAAATTAATAAATAGTTAATTAAAAACGTGCGTTGGTTATATAATAGTATTTTGACATTAATATACATTGTTCTTTACTCTGGTGCTTTGATAGGCGCATCATACATATTGTTATATGTTGCAGATAAAACTACTCAACTGATTTTTTTTTTTCAAAACAATGAAACAGATTGAAATGGGAGTTATTTTAGAAAATGTGTCTTTTTATATTACCCACTGCTCTAGTTTAAAAAATCTAAACTTCACACATTTGCTGTGAATGTATCGGCAGCTGTAAAACGCATCGACTGTAAAACACTTCGATAATACTTTCTCCAAACCAGACACATTTTCGAAGCACCTGCGATGATTGCTTCCCATTATCAACGTAATTATTTTTTGAAGAACTGTAATCTTCGCAGCTTCAATCAATACGAGATAAGTAGAATAAGACAGACAGTGTGCGTTGCATATATTTAATTTTTTTAGCCTTGAAATGCCTACCCAATTGAAATATTTTTCCGGAAAGTAGCACAATTCTTCGAAAATTTCGCAATTATAATGAATAGGTTGAAACTGTATAATATTAAAGTATGTTGCATATTTTACTGCTTAAATATGATGCCAATGAGGTGTAAATATAAAAATAACATCGTGTAAAATAAACACTCATTTTAGTTGCAAAAGACAAAAAAAAAAAAAAAATTAAGGTAATTTTCTACTAAGGGTCACAACTCGATATTGGAAAAAATATTCACATATTTAGGTACTATGAAGCATTCTAAGACATTTTTCATCAATGCCGTTTCCGTCACGAATGCTTAGTTTCCGAGATATCTAACTTTGAAGTTCCTATTGTTTTCCTATGGGAAAAGATAACCGGTGACTCCATAGGGACATAAACTACCCTGAACTAACCTAACCTAGCCAACCCGACATTTACCTAATGTTACTATACCGAACCTAACCTAACCCAACCTAACCTAACCCAACCTAACCTTACCTAACCCAACCTAACCTTACCTAACCTAACCCAACCTTACCTAACCTATCTTACCTAACCTAACCTAACCATTTTTCCCCATAGGAAAACAATGGAAACTTCAAAAGTCAAATATCTCGAAAACTAAGCATTTCCGACGAAAACGTTTTCATGTAAAAAGTTTTAGGATGCTTCATTCTATCTAAAAACGTGAAATTTTTTTTTTTAATATCGAATTGTAACTTTTAATAGAAATGTGTGAAAATTAAAATACATAATATATAACTTCTCTTGGTTGACACCGTATTTAAAAAAAATAAATCATTGTTACAAAGAAAAAATGAAAATGTGACTGTAAGTCGCGTGATATCAGGGCTTCGGTAATTGCGCATATTTGATCCATATCTCATTTCACAGACAGGGACAGCTGTTTGAATGTTCAGTTAAGCTGGCGATCAAGCGTGACAGCAGATCTGCAGTATATTATTTCTGGAGTGTAATTTCGTGTCAGAACTGGATATCTCCAATTAGCTTCTATCATGAACATTTATTATTAACTTCATTATTAGCTTCAAAGTACGTCAGAGTTCAATCATTTACTTCTTTCGTCATCGACAGAGAGAGAGAGACTGAGATTCAGCTCTGTTCTTCTATAAGTACTTCACATCCACAGCACATGCATGGTCTAAACCGTAATTCCGTTAGTTACTACTGAGTTTAATTCGTACTAGCTGGACCCGTGAAAATATTCACGGTTTACTAACTTTATTTTGAGTGTTTGGAAAATTTCCTTTTACCGGTATGCTTGTTGTTGGATTTTAATGTAATAAGTTGCACATCTAATTTTATCGTGTTTATTATTGCAAATCGGTAGTTGCCCTGCTGGGGGTAGTTAACTTCCCACGGGTTGTTGCCCTCCTAGGGGTCATTGTTTTCCCAGAGGGTAGTTGTCCTTCCAAGGGGTAGTTTATCTCCTATTGGGACCGTTGTCCTCCTATTTAGGTAGCTGTCCTCTATGGGACTCGTGGATATTCTACGATTGTTAAATGTTTTCACTTACCATAGTATAACCTGAGGTAGTGCCTCTAACTTAAGCCAACCCGTCTGAGCTGACGGCCGTAGCATACTCCTGTCTCTCCTTACGCAGTTCGTCTACCTTACATCTCGCCTAACCTTTCGTAGTATATTTGTTTGACCTCTAAAATGAATCATGAATTTCTTCCGTCAGCAAAGAATTCGCATTTGTGTCTTGATAAAGATAGAAACATGACGGTGCTCCTTGTATTGTTCTCCAATGTATTTGAACACCTTTTCGAAGCTCTCTTTCCCACAGCTTACAGGTAATTTAGCCCTTCCTAATCTTACGCAAATCAATTTTTTGTCGGCGTATTCGATTTTTCTCACTATTTTGGGACCCGTGGGTACTGATCAACAGCCCATCATTATTCTGCTTTGTTTGATGCGATTGTGGACCCGCGCGTGACAAAATTCACCCAATAATCATCAATATACTTGCTAATATAGGCCGGTGCGGAATCTTTTCTTCTTTGATTTGCTTCTTCTTCTTCACACTTCTTCATTGATTGTACTTTCCTTACTAAAATACATATAGAGGAAAACGCTACGACGGCCAACTCAGATTATCATAAGAGATACGTGTTTTCTTCTGAGCAGTACACTTCAATTCGTCTGCAGCACACTCCTCCCTCCCCCCCTTAGATGGCTTGCGAAAAAGAAATTCCCGTACCTGAATTAGTACGCGCTGAAACATCACAGAATTTAATTTCCGCTGCGTATCCAGAATACGCAGTGAGATAGCTTCAGCAGAGCAAAATTTTCGCACCCAAGAAGTTTGAAGATAGAATTACTACGTCTATTACACCGGAAACCTTCGGCTCCTCTACGGTGCACTGATTTTCTCCTAAATGTATACATCGTAAACCAACGGAAAATATAATTTCGAAGCAGAGAAAAGTAATGAATGCCAGACTCCACGGGAACGGCAAGAGATGCAGGAAGACCAAGAACTGCATTCATTTTCAATAACGATTAGTACCGTATTCAAAATTTAGCCTTCTGCAATATGGTCTAATCATTGCCTACTGAATTTCATCAAAAGGGAACAGGATCGCCAAAATATCTAACTTGGCAAGACATGCATTCAGATAATAAAGGGATAAGGATTTCACTTACGCTTTCTTCTGCCACCCTATCATCGATCTCCATAGAAAAGAAAAGAAACTTGATTACGAAATCTGCATCATGGCGGAATTCTCACGGTAACGGCAAACAATGATACAGATTCTATTAGAAAGACCTTGCCCTGCTGCCCCTATTGCATCCGATTGATGATCCCCGCCGTATCATAGTTACCTACGTTCGCTTCATAATGCTGCCTGATTCACATTATTTTGAAGATTTTACCGACTTCTTCCAAGTTCTGTGACCGATGACAGCTGCTGAGCCTTAAATCTATTCGCTCCAATTTTGTTCTATCTATTATTGAAGAGCGTAACACACAAAGGAACGAAGGAAGGAACGAAGAAACGAAGGAACAAAGGAACGAAGGAACAACGCTATTAATATTATAGATAGATGGGCCTGTAAAGCATAATTCTTTTGTATGCTTTAATTCTAAACTCATAATGAGGCTAAGACTATTATTTCCTATCAGTCTGGAATAAAGGTATTGCAGTACATAGTATTGAAGCAATTTGCTGACACACTATCAAGAGTAATTTCCGACTTGATCTACTTGTCATTTGTTCAGGCGAGTTATCTCGACATAACTTAAGGATATCTCAGTAATTCCTGCATTTAAGCATGGTAACAAATCCTCTGTATGAAATTATCGACCTATTTCGACCCTTCACTTTTTTCCATAAAATTTCGAATTTGCTATGTATCAACGAGTTAGCAAATACTTAGATTTGACATACTTTCTGATGTACAGTTTGCATTTAGAAGTAAACGATCAACCTCTGACGCGTACTTTCACTTATGTGATCAAGTGTACTCCGTTTTAAACAAGAAGTAATAGCTGTTAGCAGTGTTTCTTGACTTTTCCAAAGCATTCGATACGGTGCATCATAATACCCTCGTTGACAAACTGTACAGACTGAGCAACAGTGCTAGGGTCGTACCGGGAAAAAAAGAGAACAGGTATGGTATTTCATGTTATCTCTGATGTATCCCATACACATAAAACTCCAGTTGGTATTAAATTCAAGATATCGTCGCTTTTTGCATGCGTCAGCCGTTTTGGTCTCTATTAGCACTTTGCGACGAGCTAGCTCGGCGTCCACGACACAACCGTCTCCAGTGATGACTAGATCTTGGTCTTCCTCTCTTCGGTTAATGTAAAACCGATCTATGCAAAATATCGAGTGCAGTGCTCGACAGATCATAATTAGCTTCCGTGCTTTGATGTTAATATCGGTGCAGCCCTTCTTGGCTGAATCTACATTGCCTGCGGAGTAACGGAGTACAGGGACGGCTGAGGTGCTGATGACATTGATGGAGTTGCCCCCGTAGAGGAGAGACTTCAGGACGAGGCAGAGTCTGGTGATGTACTCCTTCCAAATAGCCTTTTTAGTCGTTTTATTGTGAATGGTGTACTCCATGATAGCCAGATATTTGCAACCTGTCTCTTCAATATCCTTGATGGCGACTTCTTCGATGCTGATTCCCTCACACGCAGTAACTTCTCCTTTGGTGATAATGAGGACCCCGAATTTGCTAAGGCCAAGCTGCATCTTGATGTCTTGTGAATACATCTAGAACGGAAATAATAGCTTCATCGCAGAATTGACCACATCTCAACTATTTGACAATAAAATTCAGTGAATATCTTACAGAAAGTTTAACTTATGATGCTTATAGCGTCCGTGAATTTTCAAACTAGTCGCGCTGGTTCTAGGAAAATTATGTTTGTTTTTTGTCGATTTTACTAATTTCACTGAGCGGCGGTAATAGCTTTTTGACTGGAAAAACAAAATATACAGTTTTATATCGCCAAAAGAGGACAACTACTCTCCCATGATGGCTATTATCCTCTAGGATAATAAACAACACACAATGAGAAAAGTATGAATTAAACAAGAGATCATTAAAGAAAACTAGGTTATGTGAACATGAGATCATTAAGAGTTTACAATGACCGAAAAAAGTCTTATTTGCTAACATGACCCCCATGACGTTTAATAACTTCAATAATTCTTGCATCCATGTAGCCATTTAGTATCTTTATTGCAGAAGGTAGAACTGCCCTTGCTGCTGAAGCAGCAGCATCATACAAGACAGATTTTGAGGTGTACTGCCTTCCATCTGCGTAAAGTTCCCTTTTCCGAAGCGTCCAGAAGTTTTCAATTGGGCTTAAATCAGGTGAGCACGGTGGTCAAACTATCAATTTCTCTCCATGGAACCCCAAAGAGCCTAGAAATGCTGTGGTAGTACGAGCAGAGTTAGAAGGTGCATTATCGTGCATGAAAATGAAGTTTCGAAGTAGCTAAAGGAGTATGTCCTTCAGCCATGGGACCAAGGCGTCTTTTAGCATGTCACAATATGATGCAGATGTAATTTTCATGCCATCAGGTACTCCTATGATACCAGCCCGTATCATAACACCACCTCCATGTTTTTGACGTTTTACGCGTTGATGACACTCACCTCCAGGTAGCCCCCAACCCTTACTCCACCCATCAGGTCCATCAAGGGTTGACCGGGTTTCGTCGGTGAAAAGAACATGATTCATGTTGATCTTCATGTATTTCTCTGCCCATTCCATTATCAAAATTTTATGTTTTTGGGTCAGAGGACGCAATTTCTGAAGGGATTTGATAGAAGCAATGGAGCGAAGGCTGTCATTTGTCGTGGTTTATGTACTTCAGGAAGCCCAGCAGCCGTACAAATTGATTTACTTGATTCCCGGGTCTTTTACGTAACTGACGAACCACATTTCTCACGTTTCTATCAGTAACAGTCATTGAATGCCCAGCATCTGATAGTTATTTTCGTGGTGAAGGGTCCTTCCAGAATCTTGTCACTGCGTTACTATGGCGTCCTATTTTTCAGGCAATAACATCAGAAGAGGTGTCCTTAGCAGTTTCTTAGATGATTACCTCAGCCAAGGAGGTTATGTTTTCGTCGTGTTTGTCTGTCTGTCTTTCACCAAGATAACTCAAAAAGGACTGAACCAATTTGGACGAAATTTACAGGGATTGTTGGGTATGTTAGGAGGAGCAGATGATTAACTTTTGGTGAAGATATGTCCATCCGTTTGTTTGTTTGTTTGTTTGCTTGTCAGCCTCATTTTTGTCAATGCCATAACTGAAAAAGATATGAATGGATTTTGATGAAATTAACATGAGTTGTTAGGTATATAACAAAGAGTAGATGACCAAATTTTGGTAATGATCTGTTTGTTTGTTCGTTCGTCTGTCACAGTTTTTAATTTTGTGCTTGTTAGCACAATAACTCAAAAAATAATGAATGAATCTTTATGAAATTTATACGGGTTGTTAGTAACGTTGTAGGACATGAATGATTAAATTTTGGTGCAGATCGGTTTGTTCGTTTGTATGTTTGACTCATCTTTGTCATAACGTTCGTTAGCAATATAACTCAAAAAGTTATGAACGGGTCTTCAAGAAAATAGCACAAGCTGTTATCACTATCAAAAGACACAAATGATTGGATTTTGGAGTTTATACAAAAAATTATGGTTTCAGAGCCAATATGAATTTTTTGCTACCGTTGCCTCGCTTGCCGGAGGTATGCGCTCTCAGAGTGCTCTAGTTATTTCTTTCTCCTCATTAGTTAGAGCTTTTTCACGTCCCACACTAGCAGAATGTACTAGAAGCTATTATTGTCGTTCACCTCAAAACGAGAAGAAATGCAAAGAGTTGTCAAACAGGAGACAGCAAAATGTAAACAAACTCAGCAGTGTTGCCATAAGATGTCACGATTTTCCTGCAAGTTTCATGAAAATTTGATCGCACAAAAATGAGATATGATCAATTTTGAGCCAAAGCTATTATTTTTGTTCTACTGTAAGTGTACTGGTGAACTAAATTGAAGAGCTGCTCTACTTCCTTTGCAGATTTTGTGCATTGCTTCAGGTCGTCCATGTAAAGCAGGTGATTAATTACCTCCGCCTGGGTGGTTCTGTTTTTGTCGGAGTTTGTCTGTTTTTCTTTCTTTTGAAAAAGTTACGACGGATTTCTACGAAATTTATGCGGATTGTTAGGTATGTTCGGAGAAACTGATGATTACCGGTATCTTTTCATGAAGGCTTGGTCACAAAGTTCTTGGACGGATCCTCTCTAAATTTGAACGAATTGTTAGGAATGCTACGATGAATAAATGACCAAATTTTGCGATGATCTGTTTGTCCGTTTGTCTCTGTGTTTATGTCTATGTTAGGAACGGAACTTCATAAACTTATCAGAAATTGGTAGAAATAATAAAAGACACATTTGACCAAATTTAGGATGATCAACAAGAGAACCTGGTTTTACAACTAATTTGATTTTTCGTTATCATTGAGTTTCTTGACGGAGGCACGCGTTCTCGAGAGCTTCTCTAGTATTCGTGTTGCGGTTGTATTCGTTACCGTGGTTGGTCATGTTCAACGTCTCGGAAAGAGGATCATGGTCTGGACGAGTAACAATCATGTTAGGGAGTCTTCCTGGAAGATGTCACGTCTAAGGCCGGGGCCCCACAGAAAGCAACAAGCGACGCAATGCGATTTTTACGGGGGTCGTGTTGCAGCAATGCACGCGTGTCGCGAGGCATCGCAGTTGCGACGGTATCCTACGTTATCCTTTGTCATGAGACAAATTCATTGCGTTGCCCGTCGCTTGTCTCGTCGTTGGGGCGGCGGCTATATATGCTCACCTAGTCAAGGTGATTATTAGCGCTTGTCAGCTGAGTCTTCCAGATGGGTACAGCTGTCACGATCAGATAACGGATGAGATTGGCTATGCCGTGAACCTCAAGGCACTCCAGAATGTGGCACTATGCCATAGTCCTTTTGTAGTCGACCCAAGCCATTATGAGTGTTTTTTTTCCTACTTGATTGTTTCGTGTGGAGCTTGTCGACGAACAAGCGGTGCTTTGGTCCCCTGTTTCTTCAGTATGTTTTTTCTTCGTTGGGTTGGAGCTTTTCCGAGTATAGGTGGTGGTAGATTTGTTCGTAGATGATGACCGTGAGCACCCTTCAACAGGAGGGGGAAGCAACTTATTGGACAGCAATTTCCGACTTCCGTGCTCTTTCTTTCATTCGTATTGATTAGCACTTTCTTCCCAGTTTCATTGTTTAATTTTATGATGATCAGCTTCATAACTTACCAAGTTAAGATTAGATTTTCATAAAACTTGACTCGTTAGAAATGTTGAAATGCACAAATGGCCAAATTTTGGTGATGATCGCTCCGTCCGTTTGTCTGTTTGCTTGGAATAGTATTTGTCAGAAAATAATTCAAAAAGTTACGGACGGATCTTCAAGAAAATTACAGTGTTATTGCTAGAGCTCGGACATTGGAACATTTATACGTAAAATGCTACTAGCGCTCTCAATGCTCCGTAATGCTCCAAACGCTATAAAGGTTCCAAAGTGCTCCGTGGTACTCCATTTGACTCTAATTGTACACAAAAATGGAGGAATCTCAAACTAGGGCAACACGATTCAATGTAGCAAAGCCAAAGCTTGTGACCAAAGTTTCGAATAAGTTAAATTACGGAGCCATAATTTTCAAGCCAAATCGAACGTGTCCTAAGAAGAGGAAGAATCAGGNTCCATTTGACTCTAATTGCACACAAAAATGGAGGAATCTCAAACTAGGGCAACACGATTCAATGTAGCAAAGCCAAAGCTTGTGACCAAAGTTTCGAATAAGTTAAATTACGGAGCCATAATTTTCAAGCCAAATCGAACGTGTCTTAAGAAGAGGAAGAATCAGGGCGTTAGTGCCCTCCCTCCGTTGGCGATACGCCTTACCTCAACATCAAAAACAACAGAAGAGGAAGAAGGCTCCAGTGCTAAGTAAGAAGCACAATAACAAACTAGAGCACTCCGAGAGCGCATACCTCTGCCAAGCGAGACAACGGTCGCAAAAAATTCAAACTGGCTCTGAAACCATAATTTTCTTTGTATGAACTCCAAAATCTAATCATCTATGCCTTTTGGTAGTAATAACAGCTCGTGCAATTTTCTTCAAGATCCGTTCATAACTTTTTGAGTTATACTGCTAACAAACGTTATGACAAACCTGAGTCAAATATACAAATGAACAAACCGATCTGCACAAAAATTTTTATCATTTATGTCTTTTAACGTTACTAACAACCCCTATAAATTTCATAAAAATCCATTCGTTATTTTTTGAGTTATTGCGCTAACAAGCATAAAATAAAAAACAGCGACAAACGAACGAACAAACGGATCATTATTAAACTTTGGTCATTTACTCTTTGTTGTATACCTAACAATCATGTTAATTTCATCAAAATCCATCCATAACTTATAGAGTTATGGATTGAGAAAAATAAATAAGGCGGACAAACGAACAAACTGATGGACATATCTTCACCAAAAGTTAATCATCTGTTCCTCCTAACATACCGAACTATTCCTGTAAATTTCGTCCAAATCGGTTCATAACTTTTTGAGTTATCTTGGTGGCAGACAGACATTGAGACAGACAGACAAACACAACAAAAACATAACCTCCTAGGCGGAAGTAATAACTGGAGCGCATTCTTAGCAGGTAGTGAAGAGTAACTTCAAGTGTATTTGAATATCAAAGAGCTTGAATCAAGCGTAAGTAAACGACAACAACAATATTCAATACACAATGGCCAAAGTTCTATTAGTTTGAATGTGGGGAAAATGGTTGAAGTAGGAAACTTCTTGGGGGTGGGGTAATTTAATTTTGAGTTCTTCATTCTATGACACACTAACGAATAAAATAGCATAATTGATAGATGAATGAGACGTGCATGATCTGTTTATGATTTTTAAACTTATGCAGGGTGAGGGAAAATTCAGTGCAAATATTTTCACCGCAAGTAAAGTCATCACAGCCGTATCCTTGGGTGTAATGTCTTTTTAATTTTTTTGCCAAATTCAGTTTTTTTAAAGTTACTGCGTTTTTAATTTTCATTCCGAAAAAAAAATTCGCTGTAAAAATGCAATTTTCAACCGATTTTGACGAAAAATTGATAGCAAAGGTTATCTTTTAATGCTCTATCTGCACATGTCAAAATTTGAAAAAAGTGTAAAATAACTAGGAAAATGGCGTTCAAATTTAAAATAGGCTCCACAAGCTAAAAATCACACTTGTGAAAAATGAAAAACCAATGATAAAGGTAAAGGTAAAGTCAACTTGACCGTACCCCCAACTGGGAAACCCGCATGCACTGGTTTGTGCTGCAGGCATAGACGAAGCTAATGAAAGCCTATTTGAAGATCTTTCAGATGATGTAATGCATGACAAAAAATAATCAGATTAAGTGCATTTGCCAGAAGGAAAACTAAGTTTTCCAGTATTGATGTTACCCTGTCACTGCACCAGATAGGCATGGCTAGACGAACGCTGCATGACTGGGCAGTTGGCAGTGTTACAGTAAATTGGTGTTATTCCTAACGCAATAAAGTCCATAAACGAAATCATAAGCAACCAATCGTCAAGCCGAATAACTTTCTT
>LQNS02277999.1:7617787-7631552 GCA_001587735.2 Parhyale hawaiensis
ATGCACAAATGACAGTTTATTTAGTGCCGATAAAGAGGAAATCCTTGTTTCAGAACAAATTTGAATTTTGCGTTAATATTGCCTTGCTTGGCCGAGGTACTCGCTCTCAGAGTGCTCTACTGTAGTTATTATTAGAGTCCCAGTTTAAAAACCGCACCAGCGAGTATGAAGGCGCTATTTCGGCAGTGATACGCAGTATCACTCCGCATTTCTGCAGAAAATTTTCAATTTGATCAACTCAGTAGATGAGTTCTATACATTTCTCAATCTTGGCCTTGTACGCTACTGCTGGCCGCGAAATAAGGCACAATGCCTGCGACACGGCTGCTATAATGCTCTCAGTCACGCCGCAGACGGCCAAGAGATGAAAAACGAGAAGGGAAGAAGACAGAAGTAAGAAGCACCAGTGCACGGAGTCCCTATCGTGGCCTCTCACACGGAAGCAGGTAGGCATCCCATGAGATGGGTCGCTTACCACCGTATAACAGCTTACCAGGTAAATATGGAAGACCTTTCCAACTCGACAAACTAATTTCGTCAGCAGGAATTAGGACAATCTGCAATATCCACTGCGGAAAAAGCTCTTGGTACTGCCCCTGCAGCAGGAAGCATTTGCAAAGAGGTACCGGTACCTTGGAGGCACTGTTTCGGAGGTTCCTATGGCCCTATCTGAGCACCACCTGAGTTAATGAAGCTTAAAAAAATAATAATCGTGATGCTTAATACGTTGCTTGCGATACGACCCATCAATGGGTCGTGTCAAAGTCTTTGCTGTCGCGAAACGACCCATCGAAGGGGCGTTTTAAAAATTGTACCCGCGTTTTAAAATTGCTCATAGAAGCACTTAAAGGCCGCTATTTTCGATAGAACGTGCAAGATAATTGAATATTCAAGGCTTGATGTGACAGATATTAATTTTATCCTTGTATTTAATGAAAAATTGATACTTTTATCATTGAAATTTCAAGCATGGCTTACAAACATTTAATAGTATGTATATCTGATATTACACGTTATGTTTCAAGTTGAAACAAAAGGAACACATGAACGAACTTCCTGCACAGTCTTCACAAATGTGATTACTTTTTTGGCTCTTCTCTATGCAGTTTTTATCTTTCTGAAATAGAGATCGTTTGGAAGCAACTCACGCAAGCTTTCTCGTTTTCTCGTTTTTGTTATCAGGACCAGAAGCTTGTTTCAATTGATGGCTAATTTCTTCTACTCTTTTTAGCTTATTGACAATAAACTCTATTATAGAGTCGGCTGCAAAAAGGAGTATACATCAATGGGCCATACTTTTCCTTCATGCGAAGTTGTGGCTTGAGCGCCAATTTCTTTCTTTCTTTCTCGACTACTTCAATAATATTTTCATACAAAATTGGGAAAAATGAGTTGATGCAATATCAATACATGCTCTTCTGTCTCTACTGTTCATCAAAAGCAATAATAAAAATTTACCTTGCCTCCTCCGCTTTAATGCCTCAGTCTCTTGTATCTTATCAGGTATCGTCATTGATTAGTGGTATAAGAAAGTTTAAGCCTCCCTAAATAAGTACTAAGCTTTTCTAAGAGCGGAAGAGGAAGGAACATATAGTATGTCGATTGACACGTGGAATTCATGCACGAAGGTGTTCACACACACAGGATCAACGCGCATGGGAACAGCAAGTCAGGAAAGAAGAGGGAGAACAGACGTAAGCACTAGGAGTATGAAACTGGAAGGAAGCAAATGGGTACGAAAGACAGCTGTCCCGAAGGTCTGGCTAACGGCTAAAGTAACTCATAGGGTCTCCCATGGGGCGCTGCTCCCTATAACATATGCAGGGCGAACCTAACTAACGCCAGAACTGGGCGCATCACTCGTATAGGGTCGTTGCGTCAGCGTCAGTCCGTCACTGCCGGAGGGGGTGTTGCGTCAGCGTCAGTCCGTCGTTTTTCTTTGGCAAAAAGTTGCGTCATTTCGTTTGCATCACTGGTGGATACTGTTATTTTAAGTAATCAACTTGATATACATGAAAAATCATATAATACGGTATATGATAAAAATACAATGAAATGGACACTTTACCAATAAATTAGTTACCTCTTCCAAGAAGGTTGTTTTAGCCGAGTACCTGTTCGTCTGCTTGTAGTGGTAGTAGCAGCAAACTTGTTGGGTATTGCGCGAAGAGCAAATGACCATTTGTTGTGATGATGTATTTTGTCGGTTCGTTCGTCTATGTGTTTGATTTATTGTTAGTTAGCAAAATGACTTAAGAAGTTATGAACGGCACTTTGTGAAAATTACAGAAATTGTTAGAAATGTTGAAAGTCATAAATAGTCAAATTTTGGTTATAAATGTTTGTCAGCAATATAATTCAACCAGTTATGAACATATCGGCAAGAAAATTACAGAAAGTGATATTACTCTCAAAAAGCACAAATGACCAAATTTTGGTGCTGATAAAAAGGAAATTCTAGTCTCAGAGCTAATTTGAATTTTACAGTAACGTTGCCCAACTTGGCGGAAGTATGCGCTTTGAGAGTGCTCTAGTTATTATTTAGTTTAGTTGATTAATTTTATTATTATTAGTGCATCATTATCAGTGTACCACAGAAGTACAAAATGCAATACATAAATATAATATTAGACTACGACACGTGAAAACTGATAAGAAGAAAATGTACCGACAAATTTGACAAGAGGTTTTTCTAAGTTAGTCCATTGAACAATGTGATACTGGCCTCAGTTACTGAAATATTTCTGATAAATTTCAACTATTACCTCCTAACTCGAACCCAGACCATTTACATAATAGATACTAATAAGAATACGAATTTATCCTCCTATTACCGAGCGTTTTGCAAATATAATCGAATGTCGACCATTTTTCAAGAATAATGGTTGTCACGACCCCTTTTAGATCGCTACTGCAAACTATTTCTGGAAAGAAAAAGCTATTTGCTCCCGGTATTACTAACCTATTTTTCGTAGATTAGACATTTTCCACTCCCTTCCATACTACTGCAAAACCACCGTCAATACAGTCAACTCTCTGAAAACTTTCCTCTTCGAAGCCTACCTACATAGGTATAAGCTTCAGGTTCTCTGACAAAAACATTTTCCATAGGACCATAATTTAAATTCAAATGTTAACCTCCTACAGCTCTTCTGCCACTGTTGTCTGTACATTTCGGTGCAGGAACTACGTCGCTTCGTATGTGGGCATCACTGGAGAGCATTACAAAGCCCGCGTTGACCAACATTTAGGTATATCAGGCAAAACAGGTTTACCAATTGCAAATCACTATAGATTATGCTGCCCGTCCTCATGCAGATTATTATTATTATATATTTGTTCAACCTCCGTAGCCGCAACTCCGGAGTTTCAACAGAGAAACTACTTGTGCAGTATTCAAATACCGCATACTGAAGGCGTGGTGGCCACGTGCGCTACTACGGGCAAGGGAAACAAGGCGCAAAGTATAGCAGGACTGCTGCAGGAGACACTCAAGTGGTCGGCCCCTTTTGTGTCCTTCCACACGAGAGCGACTAGACATGTCCCGCGTACCAGGTCGGCTATCTCCATCGACAGCCCACCTCACGGGACAGAAAAAGGAAAGTAGGGAACCTACCTAACTTTACAAAACTAACCTCGTCGGCAGGAACTGCGGCCAGATGCTACATCCCCCGCTAAGAAGGCACTCGAGACCCTTGGGTGTCCTCATGCAGAATAAAAGCCTCATCCACTTACCATGAAAGATTTCATCATCGACTTTTTCAATCCAATAGAGCTAACAACTTTAGAATCTCTCTACATCCATAAAACAAAACTCAGCCTCAATATAATGACTACAGCTGTAGCTCTCATTACAATTCATAACTGATGTTTTCCTTCCTATATAGTATACCACGACTGCTGCTTCCATTTCGTCCGACTGTACAAGCACTGATATTTTGACCTTCCGAGCTTATCCGGTCATTCGCATTTTACACCTCCCGCTGACAATATCTTCGCTCCCTGCTAGTCTGCCAGAAAAAGTTGTTCCTTTTTAGGTTTTCCATTCATTATTCTTCATGCTGAAGATAGGAGAAGGTATCCCAAAACGTTAAATTTTAATTAATCCTGTCGACAATGAAGTTTAGTTGAATATATACGTTACAGCTGTCGGAAATGCTTAGCCTCAGAAATGCTAATATGTTGAGTAACTTAACACTAATATTAACTCAGTATTGGTACTCACTGTGGCGCACCATTTTTTTTTTTTTTTTTTCTTTAAAATGGTTTCCTAAGCTGTGATGTCATTAGCAGAACCAGTCCTACGCTCATAGCCTTGAGAAATAATTTTTCATTGAATACCAAATTCATGGATTTGCCGTTCGTAATCGTCCATGAAGTTGTTCCCCAGTACAGAGTAAAAGTAAGGAGCTGGTTCAGTTATTTTTTGCTAGTTACGATTACGATGCGTCGGACACGACACTACGTAAACGGTAAATACTGGGCGGACAAGCGATGCATAGTGTCTGATGTTTTTTTTTTTATTTGATCGAGCAATTAAATGATTTTGTATGATTGATGCACAGACTTAAGCTTTAGTATTACGTTACAAAAATAGCTTTTTCTGTGATGATGTAGTGTTTTCTATGCAAATTTGATTAGAAAATTCCCTCCTAATTGCGCTAAAGTACTAATGTACCGTAAGGCTGAGTTTACAATATTTCTATATAAAAAAATGTGACGGTGACCTATACTCGAAATTTCGTGTTCAGCACATCAATATCTACCATATAGTGGCTTAAAGTTTTCGCGTTTGAGTGGTGAGTTTTAGTAAAATAGTAAAAAGTACCATAATTTTTCGTACAAACTGTACTTAGAGGACTACATTTTCTTGGCTCTAAGGGGAAAATGACGCAAAATTTTATTTACGTCACTGTAGTTGCGTCAGCGTCATTGCATCGTTTTTAAAACTTTTGCGTCTTGCGTCATGCGTCGATGAAATGGTCGTTGCGTCGTCGACGCGACCACGCAATGACGCAACTGGTGACGCAAGTGCCCAGCACTGACTAACGCAACCCTATGGCTCATCCCATGCACCCTGAGGGGATCGTCATAGAATTATTCAAAACTGGGTACCTTAGATAACAACAAATTCAAAAAAGGTAAAAAATCACAACAATAATCATGAGTCAATAAAGATGTCCTTGCTAGTCTATAGTTTGAGAGAAGTTTGACACTAACTGCCCTCGAAGCAACTGCTTAGGTCTTTCAACAAGTTATCTTCTTTACTCTAACTCTTGAAAAATTAGGCTCCCTAAAATTTTCAATAGCTTCGTTTTCTGATATTAAGAAAAAAATAAATTAGCCGTAAGCGGAAAAACCACCATACGTATTTTCGAATTCGATTCTCTACAACTGTTATCGGTTAAAACTTCTGAAGCAAAGGCAGCTAATGATCATTTAAGAAGAAAAGGTTACAATGGATGTGGTGATTAGCTACGGCAGAGAAAAGCAGGGCTCTCGTGCCCTCTAAAGCCGATGACACTGACACACTACACACGAGAGTCGAAACATTTGCCAACGCCCTTCAGATGAGGTACCTATCTGGGGTACAGTTGCGGTTGTCTATATATTGCACTACATAAAATGCGTGTAATCTGAGCCTCAGCCTCACTATAGCAAGTGCCAATTGTACAGTTTACAATCTAATTTTAACTTCGAGGGAGTCCAAATTCACAACGATTAATATTTTAGAGCGATGTTCACACATGTTACGTCGTAGTCACGATAACAGAAAATTTTTTCGAGAATGTGAAACGTTTCCGTGTTTCGACTCGCAAGTATATATCACGCCACTGCTGCGGAAGCTGCAGGTAATGCAGAAGCGTCGGGCTGCGCAAGTGCCACTATTTGCAGGAAAGTAAAACGTTACAGGCTTTGTTACTTCCTGTACGTGACACAAAAAAAAAATCAGAATCTACTGCTTATAACTCAAAGTATAATTGACGCAGAATGCGAAATGAAAACCACATGAAAGGATATATCCTCCAACTTTATTTGTCGCTTGGTAAGTGCTTAAAATGATCGCCCTAATGCAAAACAAGGCCGTTTATCTGTTCTTTAATTCAGGGTATCATCGATTGGGCAATTCAAGTCCGATACGATTCACTCGTCCAGAACTTTAGAAAGGTAAGCTGGCTTCGATTTGATCTTCTTTACACCTCAGCAAGTAGGTGCCTCCATCCGAGCCTCAAGTAATTCCTCGCCCGTAGGTCCTGATGGACCGACACCCCTACACATCAAACATCTTGGCCCCCACGGTCTCTTGTTCCTAACCACTCTCTTCAACCTCTCCCTGGCGCATGCTAGCCTGCCGACCGTCTGGCAGGCAGCCTTGAAACATTTTTCCATCCCTAAACCTGGATAGCAAGGGTCGATAATAAAATTGGACAATCGCTGCATTTATAACACGACACTCAAACTTCAGGTCTTAACTTTTTCTCGTGGTCAGCGTTCCAATTTTGTATACGAAGCTGCTTTTGATTTCGACCAATTTTCAGTAATGAGTCACCCTTTGCTCATGCAAAACCTGAGGCAGATCGACAAGAAAGAACTAAATATTAACTGATGTGCTCAGGGCGATGTGAAGGGTTGATCAATTGGCCTGCGAAACTAGCCTCATTAGGTTTGACTTACCCGGAACTTCACACAAATGCAGTGAATTCGCCTTGTAGAATTTAATTTCTTACGTTAACCCAAAATCGATTGCCCCCGAGTCTTTCAAAAACTCAATTGTACTTCGTTAAATTGAGTCTTAAGAGTATAGCCAAGCAGCTGTTAACACCTTTCACACGATTCAAAGTAGCATTCTTGTTAGTGGTTACGTACAAGCTAAACCTCATAAGTTCGACTTTGCCACACCAATCGCTTACGCCTTGCGTGTTATCCAAGTAGAAGCAATTAAGTAGTAGCCGAGAGGTCATGAATTAGGACTATAGATAATGATGAAGGGCGTCGATACAAGTTTAAGCCCCCGTAGTAGTCATAACGGATGCGGTACCATGGTCGTCAGAAAAAATTGCTAAAATAACAGCTGAAAAGGCGAAAACTGTCTGTGAGAGTCTGATAAAACTTTGTAGGAAATTTTTCTGCCAAGTTAACATAAGTTACCGAAATTGTTGAACTAGCAAATGTAAATAAATTATCTGCAGTAGAAACAGATAAATTCCCAAATTGTGTTATTTAATGAGATAAATATTACAATTGTGGTAAAAACACTACGTAGTCTCTAAATATATGGAGAAACTGTAAACATTCAAGAATTTTAGCTGAATGAACAGCTAACTTCAGAAATTATTTCTGTATACCACAGAACAACAGTCTATTTAATTCATCCAAGGCAGGGTCGGATCTACGCTAAGAGGGACCCGGGGCATGTCCAGCTGAGGGACCCCCGGAAATTACTGCCGGTAGAACAACACGTAAAATGTCTGTTCAATTACCATACGTAATATACCAGAAAGTATTTATTTCATTTGCCTGTCAACCAAGTTGCTTCTGTTGGGAAAAACTTAAGATTTCTTTCAGCGACGTAACCACATGCAAGACTTTCTTCTGTTAGGTAAGCAGATGCAAGATAAATGTCTGGTCTATCGATCGCCAAATAATTTTCGTTTTATTCTGTTAAATTTCTAACAGTATCAGTGGAAGAAAGAGGGTTCCCTGTATGTGCTAATCATCACGTCAATTACAAATTTTGCTTTTGACATACACAATTTTCAGTGTAATATTCTGAATGTAAAATTAATTCGGTGACAATAAAAAAAACTGCAGTAACGTCTCTTCGTCGCCGTTAATTTTTATGTTGACGATTCTGTGTAGCGCCTGGACATACTGCACAATGGTACGCACAACTTACGAGTGGGTTCAGTTTGCTCGTTATCTCGGTTCACTGTCAATGTGGACAGCATACATACGGCAGCATGAAGGGTGTGTGAGCTGACTCACCGTTCATAAGTTGAGCTTGTGATTGTGTATAGTGTGATCTCGGCATAAGTTGAGCGTGAGACTGAATAGTGCGGCTACGAAACGAATTGAGAGTGCGATTATGTAGTGTGACTATGGCATGACACATGGTACCTGCCTGTTGGATCGCCGATTTACAATATCGGAAGAGGCAAATCACATCCATCTTCTTTATAGTGCTGACAAAAATTGAAGCAAAAAATTACCATAATTTTTTCGAGCCGTCCAGAAGTTCACCGCAAAATACATGCAAGTCCCCTGAATGTCAGACGTAACACTAATACTTACCTGCTGTTAAATTACTTACTCGTAATGGAGGATGGTCCATAAATCCTTCTTGCGTCACGAAGCTCAATAGACAGATAAACGAGTGTCTGATAATGTCTTCGGTATTTTGCTTATAAATTAAAGAAAACGAGACTGGAGCAACGATGCAATTACCCAATAATAAAAGATTACTTTACGTTAACAAATAAAACAGAAAAACATAGAATTTGTTCAATGATATCACAGCCGCCCTATACAGCAGTTTAGCCTTCTGAATGCTTGCCATTGTCGTAAAGATACACATGTTGCAGTTTTACTTCATAACGTACGGTATCGGTAATGTGTTCCGTTAGGTAATTGCACACTTGCCGCACTTCGATAAAAGCGTCGCCCAGAAACTAGCCCGCGTTTTCATGCACCAACAAAACTACGGCACGCGTAGCTTTCACGTAGAAGGAGCGCACCAACGCAGGAAAAATTATATCTGTACACGAGCAAATGGCCTACTTGTAGGCAACACACATCCTAGTGTAAGCCTAAACAGGCCAAAAGGCTCGAACGATACCTGGACACGCAGCCGAGAACTCCGCAACATCACCGAAGGTGTCCCTGAAGAAGCAGAGAACCACGACCAGCACAGCAGCTGCCCACCGCCTCCCCAGTCCTTGAGGTGGGAAGCGTGCCATGCCCGCTGCACCTGCACCACAGACAGAAACTGGGATAAGGACAGGTAAATTATGTGCCATGCCCGCTGCACCTGCACCACAGACAGAAATTGGGATAATGACAGGTTAATTATATGCCATGCCCGCTGCACCTGCACCACAGACAGAAATTGGGATAAGGACAGGTTAATTATGTGCCATGCCCGCTGCACTTGCACCCAAGACAGAAATTGGGATAAGGACAGGTTAATTATGTGCCATGCCCGCTGCACCTGCACCCAAGACAGAAATTGGGATGAGGACAGGTTAATTATGTGCCATGCCCGCTGCACNCATGTGCCATGCCCGCTGCACCTGCACCACAGACAGAAACTGGGATAAGGACAGGTTAATTATGTGCCATGTCCGCTGCACCTGCACCACAGACAGAAACTGGGATAAGGACAGGTTAATTATGTGCCATGCCCGGTGCACCTGCACCACAGACAGAAACTGGGATAAAGACAGGTTAATTATGTGCCATGCCCGCTGCACCTGCACCACAGACAAACTGGGATAAAGACACGTTAATTATGTGCCATGCCCGCTGCACCTGCACCCAAAACAAAAATTGGGATAAGACAGGTGAATTATGTGCCATGCCCGCTGCACCTGCACCACAGACAAAGAGCTGCGTAAAGGACAAGTTAGATATTATACAACGCACTATTTTGAGCCAATTCATACAAGGTTGTGCTACATACAGGTTTTTTACTAGTTTTTTTTTACCGTATTCTGTTCCTAAGGAAAAAGAGCTAGTGTAAAACGGCAGTATCGCATCATATAGATATGGTCAAGCCCTCTCTAGTCACAGCGCGGTGCCTCAAGATAGAAAAATGAAGGTATACATAGCATGTCGAAATACAATTGTAATAATAGTTGTTTAAGCCTCCGTAGCCACAACTATGGGGGATTCAGTTGAGAGAGGAAAAGGGAGGGAGCTGTAGTATGTCGATAGAAATGTGGTGCCCAGAGGATGGATGGCAGAAGATGGATCACCGCGCATGAGAACGGCAAGTAAGGAAGAGAAGAAACAAAACAATATTAGTATGATCTTGAAATCAGAAGAAAGCAATGTGGGCACGACAGATAAACGTCCCGAAGACCTAGCTAATTGCTAAAATTAACCTGTAAAATGTCCCGGGGGAGTATATTGACAGAAATATGAAAGTCTTTCACGATTCGGTTCCCACAGGATTAAGGTAAGTGGTACGGTAAGGACAGCCTTTGGTTCCTTCTGACCAAAGGCTTTCCTTGCCGTTACATTAGCCTCAGTTAGGCGTTCGAGACAGCTTCCTTTCAATGCCCACTTAGCTTCCTGCCTTCAGTGCATTATTTCATCCACGTGCAGCATTGGCACACCTCGCATACGTACTACCGAGTTAACGTTTTGTTATATACCTTCGATTAGTAATTTCACTGGTTCCCTTGGTATCTTGCGCTGACAGTACTTGACATTGTCTTGAGAAATACATAGCTATACGTCGCGTTCCGCCCCACATGTAGCCATATGAATCAGTCCAAGTGATGTTGTTATAAAAGTACTCGCGTGTCAGTGAAATACATTCAAGACTTTGTAAGCTTCAGACCTCATACATGAAATATCAAAAGTCTATCTATTATTATCGAACACATTGTTTGCTAAGCCGTTCGATGTAGTGGCTGGAATGAATGGTCGTCCTTGTATTTTAACGTTAGAAGTTACCCCTAACAAAATTATAGTGATTACGTTCAGACCAAACTCATAGATTTCATGGTATAAAATTTATTTTTAGCTGTCCATTATAACCACTTTCAGTAATTTTCTTAATTCACTCTGCTGAATGGATTGAACGCAGCTAGTAGCAAACTAGCTGCAACAAAACTTAAGTATTCAAAGCACTTCGCATTATAAATAAACGGTATTCCCGTTGTAAACTGAACGCTATGATAATTACAATTAATTCAAGCCTCCCTTTTCGCAGCATTCCTTATACGCTGTTCTAGAGCGAGGAAGAACGATGAGTTCTGCAAGAAGTAAGGTATAACTAGAAACCCGCGCATGCAAACATCTGTCTACACGCTAGCCATTTGAAGACATTCACTCGTCTTCTCGCCCCGAATGTTTTGTAGCGTTGTTGTCAACACAACTTTGTGTACGCCGCAAAACGTTATTACGGTATATTAGCCCTCAAATCAGTTTCTTAGCAGGTGTCCCTAGGCAAGCTATTGATATCTCCTCGAATTTGAAGTGAGATAAAAAAACAGAGCATTTTTCTGCTATTTGTACAGCACCGCAACACATTCGGATGAGTGGATGAGCGAACGCGTTGAAAAGACTAACGTGAAGATCGGCCATTAAACTGACAAAGAATCGACCAATGCAGATCAATAGTTAGTACACTAACAGGCCACTGAGTATGGGCATGATGAGTGCATATTAAAGGAGTCGTGGTGAGGAAGAATGTGTTGCGCAACAGTGATGCAACAAGCAGAATCTGCTTTTTATCAGTTACGTTTAATCGATGACGCATGTCAGTGCCGTGGGTCCCACATAATTTTACTCGCTACATCAATAACCTTTTACTTGTGGGTCACGTCACTTTGAATTATCTATAGATTTCGTCCTAGATGTCTCACAGTAGCCGTATGGATACTTCAGTGCCACCTGCCAGCGAAGCTTAGCCGTCAATTAATAATGGGCAGCTATGCAAGAGGCAACAGTACTGCGTAAAATGCTCCTTCTTCCCACACCTCCTTCATAACATTCATCAGTTCCATACTGACTGAGGAACCTAAGGAACCTTTTCACGTTCTAAGGTTCTCCGTGAAATTTGTTAATGGAATTTGGCACTACATGTATAGCTGTATTAATAATTGAGTGTACTCTATCAGACGAGAGACGAATGACGTTGTACCGTTCGTGCGACCGAGCAATTAGGGACACTACACAAATATAAAAATTCCGCTCTGGCTGGGGCAGCACCACATAATAAAAGTAGAGCAATAGCGAATATCTAGTCAATTAATTAACTACCAAGAAGGAAATATTGAAACTCGTCAACGCTTACCCTTTTTGGTACGGGTACGCTGCTCTTTTTTTAGAAGCTCATTGAGAACACTTGATAATACATGTAGTCTTTTAAGCTCACCTACAGTTTAATTCAGAAAGCAAATAAAATGCTAGCAATTATTTTAGAGTGGCCGTTAAATATGCAGCCTATGATTCCAGAGAAAGAAGCAACATCGTTTGCTTTACCGTATGTTACCTTGCGAGTCTTCGAACAAAATTCAAGTGACGTTCCTCATGTCACTTCACGTATGTCAAGTCACGATGCTTGGTTTCTTCTGTTGGGTCGCAGTTAGTGACCAAAGAGAGAACAAGCAGCGAATTTTCTCCACAGTGCATGTAACCGCTGACCACTAGTTTATCTGGTATTTTTCTTAAATAAGAATCCAACATTTTTTGAACTCTAAAATTTTATACCAGTGACGTTTCGAATCTGCCGAGCCATTTTCTTCAACAGTATTACTCTCCGTCCAGTTCGAAGCTACAGTACATATTAGACTATTTTATCGCCACAGCTTGGCCACCATCTCTAGTTGGAGTGCGTATGTACATCACAACTCTTTCAAATCATTTCTGATCACCTGGCGACAATCCGTTCATTCACAGTGATACTTCCCAGATTTTCCAAACAAATATGATTGTAAATTGCTCAAATCTTCGTTGTATTGAATACAAATGGAGACAGCCAAGTCGTTTGCGGTAGTCGTACTCCTGCATGGCTCGAATTTTAGCAATGAGCGATCTTTAATCGGCTTTAATTTATTCTAGATTTTTTTCTCGCGCTTGATGGTGGCATTTCGATATGCCACCAGTATCGGAAGGGTTCAGCGAAAAATAATTACAGTAACGATCCAATTTGAGTAACATTAATTTCAGTAACAACCCTTTGTAAATTATTGAAACGTAGGTATCTAAGGTACAAAACACTAGTTTTTTAAGCAGAAATCAATGTTCACAGAGTCAGTCGAACTATGGCAAAAAGGCGATGGACAATAAATCACTGGCACCCTCAACTGGCTACAATGTACGAGGCGAATTCAAAAAATTCCCATACAGATTTGAAAAAAACAAAATCTTCATTTGAATTGGTCTATGCACGGGTATTATCGTACTTACGCGCGATCATGTTCTCCACTCATTGATCCTACCAACTAACTTCATAACCTAAGCTGAAATTAATGAAACATATAAATTAATATGTAGTTATTTGAGCGTGAACGCAAGGTCGTTGACTTGAGAGGAAGTTTGCCATTCGTAAACATTTTACAAGTTTGTTCTGAGCGTGGTGAAAGGTTTTTTCGTTGCGCTCGGATGGGGCGAAAAAAGCCATAAGATCCTTGGTCATATTTGAGTGAGAGGTGATGAATCGTTGTAAGATGTTATCCAAGAAATTGAGACCAGTATCTCAATGTTGTCATTCATTATGGCCTGAAAAATTATACGGTTATGACCTGAAATATGCTACGGTTATGACTTGAACGATAATACGGTTATAGACCTGAAACATGCTACGGTTATGATCTGAACGATAATACGGTTATGACCTGAAACATGCTACGGTTATGACTTGAACGATAATACGGTTATGACCTGAACGATAGTACGGTTATGACCTGAACGATAGTACGGTTATGACCTGAAACATGCTATGGTTATGACCTGAACGATAATACGGTTATGGCCTGAACGATAATACGGTTATGACCTGAAACATGCTACGGTTATGACCTGAACGATAATA